>JAODLC010000065.1:12091230-12107419 GCA_026781145.1 Hippopotamyrus pictus
TGTAGGTCAGCTGTTCAAACCCAGGTGTGAGGACTCTTCAGCCAATCAGTCCTCTAATTAGTAATCTAATTAGGAAGCTGCAGTGAAAACCCGCATACACAGCAGCCCTTTGCGGATAAGATTGGCCACCTCTGATCTAGGGGAACATCAGAAATCGGACACAGACCCTGGCCCTCCATGGATGGGGACTGCTGTCACTTTCGGATGGCAGTTAACCTTCAAACCCTTTTAAAGTAATGAATAATGGATGCATTTAAGAAAGGGAAACGGAAATGGTTTTTGTGTGGTGTGACCCTCCTATCGATCCAAAAACAGCGGCTATTCACCGCTTGTGTATTTAGGAAATAATCATTACGGTTTCATATATCAGAAGAAGAATACAGCAATTATATAAAAGGACATGATTGTACCTTAGGCTGGAGAATAAAGCGCAGATACAGCCGTGAAAAAAATCAAGAGACCACAGCACAATTTTTTTTTCATGAATTTCTCTATTTATGGGTATGAATCTGTGAATATTTATATATATATATATATATTTTGCAAACCACAGTCTGGCTCTTTGTTTCCCATCGATGAAAGGCTTCTTCCTTGCTTTATGGGACTTCAGTCCTACTTCTAGGAGCCTGATATCAACTGTCCTAGCAGTGCACTTCACACTTGCACCTAATGTTTTCCATTCCTTTTGAAGGTCACTTGATGTCATCCTCCGATTCATGAGTCACTATCGGATAAGTTAACAGTCATCTCTGGCATTAGAAAGTCGCTTCCAGCCCGTTACATGGCTGGTTTCTGGTCGTTCCCAGCATCTCCTGCTTCACTTCGTTCTTGTGTACTACTTTCTTAGAAAATAATAATCTGGAAGCAACCTGCTGCTCAGCATAGCCTTCTGCTAGCAGAACCACAATTAACCCAGGATTTAAAAATGCAGATTTGTTTCAAATTATACACAGTGGTCTCTTAATTTTTTCTGCGGGAGTACTGGGTATTTGTATGTGGGCGCTACCAAGTTGCATTTTTTCCTACTTTAGAGAGCAGTACTGCATAAATAAATAAATAAAGGGCGTAAGAGAAACAATACCACAGAGTCACAGACTAAGGGCATTACTTTGGGTTGAGCACTCGGGGGGTTGAGGGCTCCACCCATTTAAGGTGGTTCAGGGGGTTTGTATTGACTGGTTTTGATTACTGGTGGGGGGGAGTTACGACCCCCCAACCCCCCATGCCCCCATAATTATGCCCATGCCACAGACAGAGAAAACGGAAAACTAGTAATTAAAGGATCCTCCAGATATTCACATGATTCCCAGTTACCAGTTCATTTAGAATAAACACCAGAAACTACGAGAGGTAGTGCCCATCTGATAAATCGTAACAGAGCATTAGCGTCAAGTTTCAAGCTTCAACGGGACGGGTCATTCGGCGGATCGGACAAACATCAGGACAAGATAATAAAAGTGCAATATAAGAATAAGCAGACCTAATAATAAATAAGTGGATATGTGGATGAAGTAGCTATGTGGAATGCACAGATTTACAATAATACAGTATATAATGTTAATAAAGTGCAGGCAGTGAACTAACAATGTGGGAGCGTGCAATGTAGTGGGTGGATAGATGCAGGTCGCTGGCAGCGGCAGCCAGGAACTGAGAGCACTGAGCATTAGAAGTCCTCACCTGTCTGCCTGACAGCTCCGCGATCACGATTTAGATGCCGGGCACACTGCGCTGTGTCGCCTTTCTGGATAGCTTCAAATATGTCACCGACTTCCACGCTGCTACCTGCCGCGACGGGGGAAATCTTCATGATTTAAGGGTATTTTTATCCAATGAACAGGAATTGCTTGGGTGAAATATGAAGACACTAATTTCCTGCATTTCTTCCCGCCCATCTGCTAGGTCGCATGCTGATATGTTTGCACTGGAAAACGTGCCTTTCACACTCGCCACTGCCTCCGTAATATCTCGCGCACAGAACGTCGTGGTCACGTGGCGCGCTAAGTTAGTATAAGCCCCGCCTTCTGTTCAGGGTTGCCAAGTTGTGGATGCGTGGAGCCTATGTCTTATGTGTGGTGTTGGTTTGACCGTTTATTGGAAAAACCACGCCAAAAGACCGTATACGCTATTTATAAAGCACCTGCTGTGCAGAGGTAGAAAGTTAAGGTTCAGAAAGTACAAATCCAGACCAAGGTTTTCTTTCAACCAACCAGTTGAGCATAAAATGTCAAAGTCACTTAACTGGTTGGTTGAAACAAAACCTTCCACCTCTACTGTTGTGACCTTTCTGGATAATTAAATGCCAAAAGCTGACAGGATCTGAAGATTAAAATTTGACACCTGTGGCGTCGAAGCGTGCCTTGGTTTCCTGTTCGAGTACCTGGCAAACCATTAAACAGTTAATTATACAGACAAACAGCCCTGTTCCTCTGCAAGTAAGATAAGATAATATTATAACGGTATCCATTTTACAACCGTTTATTCTGAACAAAGCTGCGAAGGGCTGCGATGGACGAGATGTAAAATAACATTTAATGTTAAAATTACTGAATTCATACTGTAAATGGGTACTTAATGTCAACCAGTGTAACAGATGTTAGAGAATGATCAATTTCACCTAAAGTCCTGCTTTTATATAGTTTTATGTAAGGGGGGGGGGGTTCGTGTTGCTCGTCATTTTCTTTTGGAAAGGAAAGTGACAGAGACTAGCTGTCACCCAGATGTGCTGTACATGTCTTTTCAATGTTCATTATTCAGGTATGTATACTCTCTTCTATTTTGTCTATGACGTTTATTTATGTTGACATGATGTTTATGTAATTTAAGGGTATTTGTATGTAGATTGTTACTATTGCTGATTGGTAGATCGATCGAAGCCTGGCGCACTCTGCAGTGCCCCCTGGTGGGAGCGACATATATTTGCGATTTCTTCTGGTTAGTTCGCATTTCAGGGGTCGTACATGGGGATTAGTATTAAAAAAGGTATATAGGTAAATATGAGGTCGATGTGATATACGGTTTGATCGCGGTTTGGGTTGGTTTATTTACAGAATGTATTTTGAGAAATGAAGCAGGAACGCTATAATTTTGTGTAATTAACAATTACAAAATAATAATAACAATAAAACAAGGCGTTATAGTTTTGCTTGCACGTTTTTTACATGATCGCCAGTTTGTGCAATTTTCACTTTATTACTTTAGAGTAGACTGACGGAACTCGTTTAATTAACTCAAGTATCCAACGTAGAACCGAGACAAAACAGGTGTCAACCGACTGTTCCACCCCCATAATAGTTTGCTAAACACACATGCTCCCGTACGTGCTTGGTGAGTTTAACGGTGAAAACTGCTGCGAGGGACCCGGCAGCTTGTATATAATTAATCTAACCTCTGCACAAGCTATATCTGGCTCGTGGCGCTATTTTTACTGACCCCCTGCGATCACTGACATGATAAAAACAGGTAAAGTTCTATATTTAAATCTCATGTATAATCACAAATACAACTGCAACTTATTTGCCGACATCTCTCAAAATAATAAGTTTTGTTTTGTAGCTTTCATAGGACATAAAAATAATCATAAGAAATGTTTATTGATGGTTGACTCAGAAGTGACCCAAATTGTTATGACCGTAAATCGTGATTGTGATTCTGCAAATGACCCAGTCTAACATGGTGAAGTTCGGATTTGCGTTCCACAGAAAATAATTGCCCAGGCCTAATTAAGCGGAAAAAGAAAATGAAAAATGTGTACGTTAACTTACATTACCGATAGAGGTCGCTGGAGATTTGTCGATTTTTTTTTTTTTAAATATATTTTCTGCCCATTTATGGATTTTATATTTGTCCAATTGATAACCTGACATACAAATTGCAGTATAGCAGTGCAAGTCATATTTGTATTATGATTATATTATCTTGAAAGACATCTCTGTCTAATATCTCCTTTGTGTTATTTAATGTGGTTGTACACCTTGGTAATGAGACAGGGAACTAAAGTAATTTCAAATGGTTGTGTTACAGTAATAACAGCTTTCTGCATTGACCATGGCTGTCAGTGTGACAGAGCCCCTGTGGCTGTCTGAGCTCACTGGCTGTCTGTACAAGTGTTGATAAACAGGAAGTAGCAGATGAGCGCTAAGTGAATGAGTAACTATCGTTATGGCTTATTAAAATGAGGGGAGAGCAGTGGAGGAAATGTAAGCTCTCTACTTCTGCTTTTCCGGTGAGTGGAGACACATGACCAGTGAGCTAATGAAAGAGCAACTACTTGGTCGACGTTCAGGCTTTTCTGCTCCAGCTGTGTCTCTGGAATGCTGTGATTCTGGATTAGCAGAGTATTTCCTGACAAACAGCCCTGTTCCTCTACAAGCCAAGGCACGTGCAGATGAACCTACAGGTAAGTCTGACTGCATTATCATCCTGTAAATGGAGAACTCTCACAGAGGAACACGATTTTGCAGGAAAGGGAATTCTTGGGATTACTGTTCACATATAGAGTTATGTTTCAGTTCGCACATAGACTTCTGTTACTGTCCATTTTAAATGTAAGCAAAGCAGTGAACTAACTAGTGTCACAAGATCACCATTACAACAGAATATGTTCTAGGAAGAAGGAATTCTTCCTATTATGTACGTTTTATAGCCAGGGGTTATTCATTCGTAGACACAGAAACAAAGAGTCTTTCACAATTTGCATAAGATGACTGTGAAAAAGTTCCAAAGTACTGTAAATTGTACATAAGTTCAGATTCAGTGATGTAGTGAATTAAAAGGAAAAAAACAGGGATCCCAGCAGAATGTACAGAGAGAGATTTTTCTGGTATTACAGACTATTTCTTGTAGCAAAATTAAGCAGCCACTGTGCATCACAAGATCAAATCAGGGACTAATGTAGACAGCTGACGCTAAATAGCTTAGAAAGACTCAGGAACCAGAAACTTTCCCTAAACTGAAGGCAGCACAAGATCCAGCTGCCGATTTCCTCTGAAAGCATGCTTGTTTCAGCCAGGGCTGTGTAAGTGCAGTGAGCCTTTGGTGTGAGTCTTTTGGCGTTTTGAGGCTGACTCCTTTTACTGTGCGATTTTGTGTTGGTTTATACATCCTGTGAGTAAGTAATTATTTTTAACAGTAAATGAATAATGAGGGGGGGAGCAGTCACATGTTTGTATTTTGTTGCGGCTTAGCAGAGAAAACATGGAGGCAGTAGATAAGCCACGGAACCTGGCAGAACCTGTCTCAGGCAGCAGTGCGGACGGAGCCAACCAACATGCCAGCAACCCAGAGTCAGTCCTCAGAGACCAGCTGGCCCAGTTGGGGGGCAGAGACCGGGGATGGGGTTCAGTGCCGGAGGACGAGATCATCAGAATCCTGCCGCTCTTCATACAGGTACAAAGGGTGTGGCTGGATCTGAGACACACCAGGGTCTTTATGAATGTGCTATTTTAAATTTAGGGTTAGGGCTGTGTGTTGTCTGAAGTTTTTCCAGTCAGGTTCAGATCTCCCAAGTAGCCTATGAGAGCTTGAAACTTTTCTCGAAGAAGGAACAATAAGACACAGGGGAGATGTATTCTCACACTGATGCTGAATGAAGCCAATTTTAGGTCTGAGAGCAGCTCATTGTTCTGGACAGGCCTGGTATCCTCCCACACGTGACCCTGCAGCCCTGTTTAACCATTAGACCCCAGCATGTCAGACTTGTTATCATTTTCCCTCTTGTGCTGTAGGATGGTGTGTTGATGTGCTTCATTTGATATGTTGATGGTCCCATAATAGGGAAGTGAAACCAGCATGGGATCTTTGGTAAAAGGTTCTTCCCCCCGCCCCCCAAACACCAGGTTTCACAGAGCTGTGGGCTCATAGACCGCCTGGATCTCCTGGGCCTCGCATACCGCTGTGCTCAGATCGTGGTTTCCCATGTCCAGCAGAAGCTGCCAGGACAGCCTGCAGGTATGGAGACCTCACACTTCTGTACAGTACTATGCCCTAGGCTGGAGATCTTGTGTTTGTTTGATCTCCAGAAGGTTCCATGTTATGCTGCAGGTAGGTGTCACTTTACTGCAGTATTTATGAGTATGACACAGCTGTGGTGTGTGACTGATGTACATCATAATGTGTCCCCATCACTCTGATCTGCTTCACATCTGCTTAGAGAGACACCATGCATGTGAGACCCAGGTACTTTTTTTTGGGGAAGTGAGCTAGTTTTGTTTTCCGCTGGGTGTTTGTGCTCGACACGCTGAATGTGTCAGCAGCGCTTTCACTCCCTCGTTACGTTGGGATTTTTCAGCCGCCACCTTGGATTGCAACACGCATGCGAGATACATGGTGCCCTAAGATAGTCCATAATGTTGCTTATAGACATTACATTATTGTGATATGGGCAAAATAATACATGACAGCCTTTAATTTCACAAAATACTTACTGAAAGAAGCATTTGTATGTGTTACCTAATGCAGTGCATGCTGGGAATGTGTAGTTGTTGCATTTCATTGGCTGGTGCTATTTTCCGCTAACAGAGGAAGGCCGGTTTGAAGTGGAGCAGTTCTTTCTGGAGAAAGCAGAAGTGCGAGACAGCAAGGGCTGGCTGCTGTTACACGCACTGTCACTGATGTCTGCTCAGAGTCCTGTGAGTAAATGAAAGGCTTCCTAATACCATCTGTGTTGACAGAATGGCGGTAAGGCAGGTTCTCACTGAATTTATACTGCAAATTGACCCGCTTAGTCCTCCTTGTCATAATGCGTTGTGTAATACTTTGCCAGGACACATATTTTTGTTAGAGTGAATGAACTTTTAGCAGGAATGTCATATTCTGCCCCTCCGTCAGCTGTCTTCGACCCCCTCTGTTGGTGCTTTCAGGAAGTGGTGAGGGCTATTATTGGGACTGAGCTGCTATCTGCTTTGGTCAAGTGCCTATATCTGTTCGTGGTCATACCTCCCAGAAAGGACAGGGCTGAAGAGGACACAGCCCTCTGCTCCTTCCAGGACACATTCACTCAGGTTACAGCTTTCCTTTCATAGCAGCTTTTAATTCTAGTCAGCGATGGACCCTGGGATTGTGTGCTGCTTGCAGTGTTATCTGTTCCGGGCTGGGTGTTGAGGAGGGTACAGTGTTAGCTAGTTAAAGCTGATGGTGTGCCCTGATTGGCTCTTTCACAGGTAATTCTGCAGCTGTGTGGACAGGTGCACTGTGTTGAGACCCTGGTGGAGACACAAGAACTGCAGTGTCTCATCATCGCTCTCACCTCACTGTGGGAACACAGCAGCTCAGCGTGGAGGCGGCGGGCTTCACGTGTGCTGAGGGCCGTGTCCGCAGCCCAGACCAGGAATGTTGTTCCAGTTCTACGTGGTGAGTGTAGCTTACACTACAATACTTATACTGACTAAATGACCTCCCTGTGACCTTTACACAGGCCTGTAACAGTGACACACTGACCTCCCTGTGACCTTTACACAGGCCTGTAACAGTGACACACTGACCTCTCCCGTGACTTTTACACAGGCCTGTAACAGTGACACACTGACTTCCCCGTGACCTTTACACAGGCCTGTAACAGTGACACACTGACCTCCCCGTGACCTTTACTCAGGCCTGTAACAGTGACACACTGACCTTCCACTGACTTTTTACAGACCTCTAACTGACCAGCTGTTAATAACATGATTGCTTGCAAACCTGGAGCTGGATTATGAGAATGTATTTTCTGAATGACATTGTATGCTAAATACTATTGTCTTGAGTGAATAGCCACTGGATCCCAATTACAGGACAATGAGTGTGCTTGGTGCATTTCTGCCTTGTCCTGCTGCCTCAGAGCTCCGATTATGACCTGTTTACCTGGGCTCAGTGCAGTGCTTCGTGGCCTACACACTCTGGGCAATTTAATGGGTGTTAGTGCGCAGAACCATATAGTATTATGCTATTATTTATTAATTAATTAACCACAAACTAAGTCTTAGGTACATACTGATCTCATATTAATTCATCACAAATGAATTGTGACGTATCTTTTACCTTAAGTAATTATGGTATTTGTTACTGTATCTGTTAATTCTGTAAAACTTTGTGAACTACTGAAGGAGCTACTGAGGAACTACTGAAGGAACAAGTAATGAATAACACAAGTGAAATACTGATCTCATGTTTGTTCATCATTAATGAATTGTGATGCATCTTTCATCTCAAATGGCCACCATATTTGTTCATGATTTGTTTATGACTTGTCCTTCAGTAGTAACTTACTTATTATTAAGTATTTGTGCCCGTCAAATATAGTCTTACCAGTGTTACTTATGCCATATTTCAGTGTTCTTAGTGCCAAGTTGTTTGCTGACATGGAGACTTATTTATTAATTTTATACTTTTTTATTCTGCAGCCAAGAACTGTATGAAGATCTGTATCCAGAACCTGCTGAAGATCCCAGATCAGGTTCCTGGGCCACTGCTGGCTGAGGTGGCCGTCGGCGTCTTCAGCTTCGTCAAGGACTCCTACCCTCATGATGCGTCACTCTTCGAGGAGTTTGAAAACAATGAAGGATACATGGCTTTACAGACCATAATGTCTCGGTGAGTCAACGTGGCCCGGGTCGAGCTTCCTCTGAGATAAGGGGTTATGTTACACCCAGGAAGCCCTTTTCACACACGTCCCTCACACCACCTGCTGCATTTCAGGTTCCAGCACAGAGCCATGACAGGTCAGAGAACAGAATGTGAATCTGTGTCTATAGAATCAGAATATGGTCTAGGTGTACGTGCTGATGTGCAGGAGTCCCGTCTTTAGATACCTGAATCTACTTTCCGCACATCCCAGTGTTACGCTAGTCAGCTGAGTTTGGTGGGGATACGGTAATGTCAGAATTCCACTACAGCAGTTGGACAGTGTTCTGGCTGTGACACAGTTTTGGTCCATCCTACAGTATGCACGTCCTCAGCCCCCCACCAGAAGTGTTTCAGAAGCAGGGCGCTTTGCAGGGTGGATACAGGAACTCATGATTATTCATGAGGAAAGCGCTACCTGATTGGCAGGTTGAACTGCTGTCAGAAGCATTCCAGTAGTTACATCCAGCACAACAGACCCATGCATATGTTTAGGGAAGTGGTGCAAAGAGCCTCTTCCAGGATTCTTCTAAGCCGCATCCTGTAACTTCTGGTGCAATCATGAGCATTGGATAAGAGTGGAGGTGATCACCTGCAGTGACTGTGTCGCAGCCGGAAGGCGGCGCAACCGCTCTCGGTGGAATTCTGGCCTAAGGGTGGCCAAGGCCCTTGCTGCGGGATTGGTCCACCTGCAGGGAGAACAAAGCCCCCATCTCTGTGTTGCAGCTGCGAGGGAGGCGTGATGGCCGAGGACCGTCAAGCTGTGCAGGACTTCCTGGATCTCCTGGCGGCTTTCACCCTCTACGGGAGGTCGGAGCTGAAGGTGGCGCTGTGCGTCAGCAACCCCCAGCCTCCAGGCTTCAAGTTCGACCCGGTTCTCACCAAAGGTGGGAACGCAGGGACACCCGCGGCAGGCCGGCAGGGGCAATTACGCCAGGGATGATGAAGTGCACGGCGTTTCCGTAACCCGATTAGCAGGCGCCACATTCATTCTCTGCTTCGGCACGCAAAGTAGCCATCTATCACAAACAGGGTGCCTCGCCACACAGGGGATGAAGCATGGCCTTTCTCTGCTGATTTCATTTTGCTCTGATGTGATTTTAATTAGGGATGAAATTGGATTGTATTAGCCTCCACTGATACATTTATTTACTAGAATGTGGTCGATTCCAACCTGCAAACCCCAGTTCAGTTGAGCGCTTTTCTCACTCAGTGCCTCAATGACTGTCGCGTAAATAAACATGTTGGTAAAATGTCTCTAAAGTCTTCTGGCAGTTAGGAGGTTACCCACGCCTCCCCCCCGCTTACGCCTCCCCAGGTAGCTCAGTGAAGAACCTCACGGCATTCCGGATCATTCAGGCCGCTTTTCTTCGCTCCGACAACGTCCACACCTGCTCCCAAATCCTGCAAACGGTCCGGAAGATCTGGACGTGGGACAAGGCCAACTTCTTCTTGTTGGAGTGGACGCTGCAGTCTTTGGCCCAGCTGGCGGGCTGTATTAGCAGGAAGCCGCCTGCGGTACACACAGTCTTCTTGGAGCTGCTGGAGATGGTGGTCTTGCAGCTCTCCTACATACCACACGAGGCACTGGTAGAAGTCGTGCGGGCTCTGGAGCAGGCCGAATCAGTGCCCTTCAACACCGCTGCACTGGGCTGCCTCCACGACCTGGTCCTGCACACGGAGCTGTTCTGTGACGTGCTCAGGGATGCCGGGCTCCTGCAGCAGCTGCTGGAGAAGCTGAAGAAGCAGGCCAAGTTGCTGAGGAAGGCTTTCGTGAGTGGTACGTCCTGCAGGCCCATTCTGCTACACCATATGCTGTGAGAGGAACATCTGCTCCGATCTTCTAAATGTTTGATTACATGACTGTCAACGCATTTTTTAAACTCTTTATTATTCTGTTGACTATGTATGTTCAATGTTGCACTTTTGGTGTCTTTACACAGATTTACACATGTATACAGTCCATACATATGTCTTATTAGTCAATGGCTGATGAGACGTTTTTCTTGATTGTGGGCCACTGCTCTCTGATCACTCTCCCATGATGCTGAACACTTTCTCACAGACAAACTGTATGGATCGTCTGGCCTTCGGCACAGTGAGGATGAAAAACTCACCACCGAATTTTCCACCATCTTTAGGGCAAAATGCTGGGTCATGTGATGATTTTCCTGAGAAGATTCTGACCTGTCAAATGCTGAAGGTGGTGGCAGCGCTAGCTGTGAAGTCGGTCAGGAATACCGGTAGGGCTTCACAGCTAACAGCCGCTCCTGTAAAACCGTACCTCATCTTCAATGCTCTTGCTTTAGCATTTGGCAGTATTATCCCCATGATAGGCTGGGGTCACTGACTACAGTGAGCATGAGCTTTGTACTTTTAACAACTGGTATTTTTTATTCACAAGAATATTGAGGGAATATTTATTGAGAATATCTCTACCTCTGAACACCTGTTGATAGTGTTTATCAGAGACTATGGGATGATCCCCTACGTGAAGATATTTGTGAATGATGGACAGCTGCGAGGACTCGCCCTCACCATCCTGGAGCAGGCATCTCAAATTAATCCTGAGGAATACATGAGCTCCACTATCGGGGCCCTGTGCTCCTCTATGGAAGCGGAGCTGGACCTCAGGCAAAACCTGCTTTTGGTATGTGTACATATGTGCGTGATCTGCTGCAAAAACACAGGCCAGCCATATGTCTGTAAGGACGTGCCTGTAAATGTATTTCAAATGAATTCAGTGCTTATCTGTATGACTCACAGGACTGACTTGATTATAAGATTGTTGGCCATTCAGGTCTCAGGCAGCCCCTGATAACCAGTGACACCATCGTCCCCCCAACTCCGTTCAGCGTGCATACTCTGATTGATGTGCAAACTCAGTTTTTATGTCTAATTTTAACAAATTGTAACACATTTAAAACATAATAAGCCACTGAATTTATTATGCCTGCTGCCAGGAGGCTGATTACATTAGGCACAAATTCAGATTGATTCGCTAATACAGGCGTAGCTGCTAACGGAGCTGCTGGCCCATTAGGGCGCTCGGCCCGCCGTGTCACACACCCAAATTATGAGCTATATCACATCACGCCACGCAAAATAAATCCGATTACGTCTAACCAACTTATCGAGTTACTGTATACATCCGGTTTTTATAGATCCGAGGAGGGGGGTTGCTAACTCAGAGGCGATGAGGGCATAACAAGGTTAGGGGCCTTCAGTGTGACCTCTGCTGCAATGTGTCAGAGCCATTCTGATTACTTCTATTGGTGTTAATCACATTTCCTCTCTTTATGACACATTACCCATTTGATATATTATCGCGCTAAATCGAATAAGGTTAATTCGATTCTGCTCAGCCCCCACGAACCGCTCTCTGAAGTAACACGTTAGTTATTTATATATCTGTCCGGCCTTTATTTCCGCTCCCTTTTGAAGCGCTTGGGAAAAACCCATCTTTCCTCGTTAAGTGAATTAGAGACACGGCGAGGCGTCTCTCTGCCACTGTCGTTCCCCCCCATTTGTTGTGTCTGTGCCTGTCTCTCACGCAGACATGCAGGCATGCATACACACACTCACACCCACATGCAACCGTGCACACACACACACACACACACACACACACACACACACACACACATACACACACACACACACACACACGCACACACACACACACATGCACACATGCTCTGCAGGGTTATATCTGATGGTAAATATTTCATGCTACTTCATATTTGGCTTTTATCGTGCACGTATAATTTTAAATGGATGTCGAGGCCCCACATGATTAAGAACATTTTTGTCTGGGGAAATTTTTTATGCCCATTTTAATATATTCATTCTGAATCGTTCTTAATTTTCACTGTAATTCACTGGAATTCGTACTGTGATAGTAATTGAATTCATTCCCGCAATATAAAATTGTAATAAGTGAAACGCTATGATTATATTTCCAGATTTGTCACCTGGGCTTGGTGTGCAGATGGGCTCTTTTTCAGCCGCTCCCTCATATGTCTCCCTGCTCTCTGTTCCTCCCTTTCCAGTCCATCCTGAAGGTACTGGAAGAACCGCATAGCTGGCACGCCTTCCGCGCGGCGGGGGGATTCACCGGGCTGCTCTCCATCGTGGTCGACATGGCCGGGGCCTTGGGGGAAGCTGTGGGGGGTCGCTGGGCCTCACTGGAGCCCACCCGCGTCCGGGAGCTGCTCTTCCTCACACTGCACACCCTGGCCACAGCCGTGCAGCTGCACCAGCTACATGAGCACTGCTTCCGGGCCGCCGGCCACTACGAGAGGCTGGCTGAGGCCCTGCTGAACCTGGGCTGCTTTCCAGGGAAGCCACAGGGGCATGGCCCAGGGGCACACGGCCGCAGCTCCTGGAGGACCTTCTGGCAGCTCAAAGAAGCAGCGGCAAGCCCCAGGACCGCCGTGCCGGTACCTCTGCAAGACTGCCTGAGGCTGCTGGGCATCTTGGAGCGATTTGCCTTGGGAATGGATGCTGAGGGAGACCCTGAGGGCAGGGCGGGTGTCCAGGACGCAGCCCCACACGCAGCCCAGGCTTCGGGGGAGGACACTGGCGCCCTGCAGGGCCGCAAGGCCGCAAACAGGATGTCCTCAGCAGCTAGCAGCTGCAACAGCAGGTATGTTACAATAAGCGAGTGAGAGTGATGCACCCAGGACTAGCACCACCTATAGGCAGAATAGGCAGTAGCCTGGGGCTCCTGCATTACCTTTTAGGGGGCTCATGGAAATTTTAGAGGGCAGAAAGTAAAATTATTGGTTCAAAGAGATAACCTATCAGATTATAGAAGAGGTGGATCCAAGCAACTAGAGGAGACAGGACCAAGACATCTGATTGGTTGGTTCCACCTCTTCTGGTTGCTTGGACCCAATAGGCATTTTGTGCTAACAGGCCCACCGTGCTTTGCCAACTAGTATGAG
Source organism: Hippopotamyrus pictus (assembly GCA_026781145.1). Classification (NCBI taxonomy): domain Eukaryota; kingdom Metazoa; phylum Chordata; class Actinopteri; order Osteoglossiformes; family Mormyridae; genus Hippopotamyrus; species Hippopotamyrus pictus. The sequence continues at coordinate 12,104,775 of JAODLC010000065.1, forward strand.
CCAGTTCTGAGGGTTGGTGGTGGTTGGTCATTCATGGTAAACCAGCTTTGAAACTTTTGTTTTTTATGATGTTTATGCTACTCAAGTGAATGTTTCTCAGTGAAATCTGCGTGATTGCTTAGGTTTGATGAGACAATACTTCATCCTGGTGCCATCCACGTTATCATGATTCTCCTTCCGAAAATATTCTGCCCTGGAGACCCACAGGTATTTCCCTCATTTCTTTGAATTTCTTCAATCCTCTATATTTCTTATAAAAGACCCCTGGCGTGCTTATCATGAGCATCCACTTCATCTATTTGTAAAACAGGCACGGTTGATGTGTTTTAGGCTGTTTTCCAAGAATAGCTACTTCTTCTCTCTCAAAACTCCCTGAATCTATTTGCTAAAGTCCCCGGACTTCCTTCTGAAGCATGCCGTCTTAGGGCTGCCATTGATATATTCCGTAACTTCATACTTGCTGACATATTCTGTGGTGACTCTCGCTCCCTCCCAGCTCTCAGTAGAGGTGCAGTTGTCTTTGGCTCATCACATCCAGTCGCTGGTGAAGTTGGAGAGGAATCGGCAGATCATGTGTGAATCAGGCCTTCTGGATATACTGCTGACCCACTGCCAGGACATCCTGGACGGCACCGATGACCCTTTACACTTGCCAGTGGTGCGCATCTTTGAGAAGATAGCATCCCAGGCCATCAACCCCTCCAGTCTCAGGTATGAGTGTGCCTGTGCCCTGTACCCTCCGTAGATGCCCACGAGGCACAGACTAACACCCATCTTGACGCTGCCGTTAATGCGTGCGTCACATGGTGTCTCACAGGCGGTTTCTGTGCCTGGGCCAGCCATTGATGTGTGCTGTCGAGGATGCATCTGGTGAGTTGACAAACCCTGCTGCCCAGAATGGTAAAACACGACCTTCTCATACATCCATGTTCATCCTCACTGTTTAAAAATGAAATCGTTTACTTCATATGCACACATTTCTTATTTTTGGTTGTGCGATAAAAACACTGGAAATAAAGTGGATAAAAACTTACAGATCTCCGTGATTATTATTAATATAGTTTGTCTGTGTTGTTTTCTATAAGGGTGTAACTCAGATGTAGCAGAACTCAGACAGAGCCAAGAAACCAAAGCCCCCAAAAAGAAGCTGAAACACAGCTACAGCTTACTGACCATGTCCCCCAACCGCACCATCCCTCCCCACCGCGTTGTCAGCCTCGTCTCCATGACGTCACCTCGGACCCTGCAGCCGCACCGGGTGACCACGATGCCATCGTTTGTGGAGTTTGACATGAGATTCAGTGGATATGGGTGAGATTCCAGGCTGACAGTCTTATCGTTATCGCAAATGTGCATGCAAGTCTGACTTCTGATGTCGTGAACAGTGACCAATTTCAGCATCTTATCCACACAGGTGCCTCTTTCTTCCATCTGTAGCTACTGTGAAAGGAGTCAGCGCCGACTCCATAGAGACAGGTGGCATAGGAAATGGTAAGGGTCCACAGGTTGCCATTTCAAGGTCCGTCATTTCAGGGTCCACAGGTTGCCATTTCAAGGTCCGTCATTTCAGGGTCCACAGGTTGCCATTTCACTTGGATTGCATTCATGCTATTTGGGTTAATAGGTGACTCTTTCTAGTAGTAAGACCACAGACCCTATGCATTTTAGCTGTTTTCAGGATGACTTTGAACTCTTTAATTTTGGAGTCATAATGGTTTTCCAGCTCTGTTCATATTTACTAATAATCACAGAACAGAGAGCATGATAAATTGTTTTAATTGGGGTATATTGGGTATATTGAGTGCCTCAAACTGAATACTCGCATAGATAGGAAGCCTGAGGGTGAGGGTTGAAGACTGATGCTCTCCACACTGACTGATGCAGATGCAAGTCAGTGCATGCGGACGCAGATATCTGTGCACACAGATGTATACAGATGCATGCAGATGAATGCAGACGCACATGCGGATATATGACAGGCACACAGACTTGCGCAGATGCAGGCAGACTTGTTCAAATCCAGATGCAAACCTGCTCAGCTGAATGGGAGCACGTGCAAATGAACGCAGATGCAAACATTTGCTGAGACACGCGGACTGATGCAGATACAGACGTGTGCCAACGCCAGTGCAGATGTGCGCAGACACAAAGTCAGATGATCGCAGATGTAAACCGATGCAGATGCAAACACAAATGGAGACGCATGCAGACAAATGCAGGCGCAGAGACGTTGCTCTTTTTCTTCCGTGCAGACTGCCGTGGCTTCCCGCCAGCTGCCGGGCTCTCGTTCTCTACCTGGTTCTTCATCAGCCAGTTCAGTTCGGCCCGTGATGCCCACCCTGTGCGGCTGCTCACCGTGATACGGCACATGTCCCGAGCCGAGCTGCAGTACGCCTGCCTCACAGTGAGCGTGTCTTGCCCCGACCGCTACCTGGTGGTCTCAACAGAGGAAGAATCCTTTCAGTTTCTCGGTAAGGAACGGGAAGTAAAAGCACAAGAATAAAGTGCATTGATTCCCTGCAGAAATTTCCTATTTTTAAGTTTTTATTATTGGAATCCCTCATTGTGTTGGTAGACATTTGTGTGTGTGTGTGTGTGTGTGTGTGTGTGTGTGTGTGTGTGTGTGGGGGGGGGGGGGGGGTTAC
>JAODLC010000065.1:12107519-12131592 GCA_026781145.1 Hippopotamyrus pictus
GGGGGGGTTACACTGGATCATGGGCACATTTTTCAGGTGTCCACAATACAAGACTCAATTTCATAAAAATCTGTAAATGCAATAAAAAAACTCAAATAGCCAAAAGTCTTGTATTTTGTTTGGTTACTTATGGTTAAGTTTAGGGCTGGGTAGGGCTTAAGGGTGTCATAGTTGGGATCAGAGTTATGACCATAGAAATGAATGGAGAGTCCCCACAACGACGGTCTATGAATTGTGTTGCCTGCATTTGTGTGGTGTAGTCGTTAGCTGGCCTTCCGCGTCACAATCATCCCTGAAGGTAAGATGTGGGTGTGATGATGGCCTGTGGTCTGTGTCCATTGCAGATTTGATGGAACCAGACACACAGGCACACAGCTCCCTGCCAGCTGTGCTTCGCTTCAATACCTCCAAGCAACTGGTTCCAGCTCAGTGGCACCACCTGGTCCTGACCATTGCCAAGGACATTAAGAAAAACTGTTGGGTAACAGTCTATCTAAATGGAACCAAGATAGGAACATCCAAGGTGATTGTCTTAGTCAATTGTATTGGAGAGCTTTGTATGAACACCTACAGTCTGATGTGTCGCACAGTTTGCCATTGTAGGTTCTTTTATCTGACTTTTCTGGTAGATGAAGTACATTCAGCCGTTTCCTGGGTTGTGCATCTCAATGGATCCCACTGCAGTCATCGATGTGTGTGGAATCATCGGCACTCCATTGCTATGGAAACAACCATCCTCCTTGATCTGGCGTGTTGGTCCCACCTACTTGTTTGAGGAGGTCTTGACGCATGAAGCTGTAGAAGTCATGTACAGCCAGGGCACAAAGTACATTGGAAACTACCAGGCACTGCGCCCATTAGGTGTGTGCAGAAGCTCTTAAGAAGCAGCCAAATCCCAAGAACTCTGCATGAATGTCCAATAAAAATGTCCTCGGCCTTTGGATCTGATCCCATTGTTCTACTCGGCATTCTGAGTCTAAAGAGTTCATTTTTTTGTTTCCAGTGAACAATGACACATCCATAATCAAGATTGTAGCTGAAGAAAGGATTTCGTTTGGCATCAACCCAGAAGTGACCATAGTCACCACAGTCGCTGAGGTTCGAGAAGTTTACAATGAGGTCGACTGCCGCCTTATTGCCAAAGAGGTCAGTCAAAGACTCGTGAAAATGGTACTCAGCAGACACATAGGCCTTTTGACCCTGAACGTTAAGACCTTAATGTTTTCGCACTTTTCAGATGGGCATCACATCACGTAATGGTATCACTCCTGTCTACCTGCTGAAGAACATCTCTCAGCATCTCAGTGGAACATCTCGCACCATAGGAGCCACCCTAATCGGGTATCCAGGTAGATGCTTATCATCACAGAGGTGGTATTTGTTTTATAATTAGTTTGCACTTGTCTCATACAGAAGGTGTTCTAATTAATGTTTGCATCATGATTTGCAGTGTTTGTGTAGCATGTAAGGTCATTTGGACCAGGTACCTAAAAGCTTCATACTGGCAAAGATGATTAAAACAGATGGTGAACTTGGGACCCCATCATCATGTCTAATTGTGCTTTTGTTGTGGAACTTCTTTTAGGAGTCCGGACATTTCAGTCTCACATTGCAGCCGACAGCTTCCAGTACATTGGAGGCCCGGCTGTGGTCCTTAGCTTTGTCGCCATGGCGTCGGATGACAGCTCCTTGTACGCAGCTGTTAAGGTTCTGCTGTCGGTGCTGAGTACCAGTCCTGGCATGGAGAGGGAAATGAACAGGATCCAGGGATACAAGGTATCAGAGTCTGAGAGGCTCCTTCACACCTCAGCGAAGGTCAGCCGTGTGGCTATGTGGCCTTTTAGGTCAATGAGCCCCCGTATGGCTCAGTCTATGTTCTGTTTCCAGATGCTGGCCTTCTTGCTAAGGAAGAAGAGCCATCTGATCAGTAACCGGACCTTCCAGCTGCTCCTGTCCATCACAGGCTCCATGGAACTGGGCTGTTCGGCTAGTGTGCTGAACCTCAACGCCTTCCAGGACCTGCTCTGTGACTTTGAGGTACCACCTAATCAGGAAGCCTACTCACAGGATGCTGTCTTCCTTATGGTACTTGCTGGATGACTTTACTCTGCTGGATACCCAGTTTAAGCAAACCAGTACCTGGGCCGGTATGTGGCTTTGTGCCACTTGTGCCCATGATTGGGAGCTTATCGGTATCAAATCCAGTTGACAACAGAGTGACGTCACCATTGGGTCCTTGAGCAAGACCCTTAACTCCAATTGCTGCAAGGACTGGCTAACACTGCTTTCACTATTGTGCATTACTTTGGACAAAAGTGTCTGCTTAATAAGTGTAATAAATGGGTAATTGTAATGGTGGGCCATCTACTTACATGTAACAGTGCTAGAGATTTCAGTTAAAAAGTGGGCGTGACACTAGTAGATGTTTCAATGCAGTCAGAGACTATGGCATCATATAACAGAATTACGCAATTAGGATAGAAATTTCTGCTGAAGTAATTACCATTACTTTCCTTTCTTTTCTCCTCAGGTGTGGAGGAATGCTCCAGAAAACCTTGACTTTTTGGTGTTAAATCACTTTGCCGATATTCTGAAGTCTCCCAGGTAATTCTTATGAAGCGGTTTCTCAGCTCCCAATCTGTTGCTCTCACCTAGTTTTACATAAAATCATTCAAGTGAACTTGAGCAAAATTTCCGTGCTTCCTGTGCGGTATTTCCACATCCCTGTAATGAAATGGTACCAGTGCAGATGTCCTGGTCAGGAGACAATCACCAAGTCAGTGTTAGGTGACCAGACAGACATCCCTCCCGCAGTGCTTGAAGTGGGGAAATCGGGTGCTGGTAATCCCCTTGTTATTTAGTACTGGGTGAAAGTGAAACACAAAGAAGTCCTCATACTGTATACTGGTGAGTATCGGCCCATTTCAAGCACTGCCCTCCCCATAAATTAAATGATGCTTTTATTTGCCATTTGTACAAATACATTGGAATGCTTATTTCCACATATCCCAGCATGCTCTCCTTTGAGAAATACACAAATAAACACACGTTTGTATTCATATCTTTGTGGGGACTCTCCATTCATTTCTATGGGCAAAACCCTAATCCCAGCAATGAGAAGCTTAACCCCTACTCAGCCCTAACCTTAACCATAAGTAACCAAACAAAATACAAGACTACTGGCATTTTTAGTCTTTTGAGTGAAGTTGCAAATTATTATACTTTTGATCTTTCCCTTCTGGTGACGTATAATATGGGCTTCATAACATAAAAATAACAGGTCTTTATCATACTGTGGTGACATTTGGTCCCTGTCATGAAATATACTATATACATAGACACACACACACACACACACGCGCACACACACACACACACACACACACACGGTTGAGTGTGAAGCTTGAGGTTTGAGTGCAGGGTCAGGTAATTTATCTGGCACTCCTGGAGCAATTTGTAGATCGCAGGCCATGTTCATGTGTCTAACAGAGAAGTGACTTTTCTGCCAAAAGCTGTGCAGCAACCTTTTGATCACAGGCAGCGAGACTTAACCGCTGAGCCACACGCCCCCATTACACGCTGTGTGGACTTTTCCTACTCTTACTCCCGGCAGAACGCAGCAGGGTCAACATCAGCGCTGAATCGGCCAGGCGGACAGGCCTTACCATAACTCTGCTGTTGTGTCGCCCCCTAGCTGCGGCCGGCAAAATGCTCAGGTCATGCACTCCCTTGGCGTGATGAACAGGATGCTGTTCCTTCTCAGTGAGCCTGGTGTGACGTGCCAGCAGGTCTCCATCATCACCACTATTGTCAAGCTCCTGCTCGTCGGCCATTTTAACACCACGGACTTGTGCAGGTGGGGGACTCGTTCCTGCCCCCGCCCTGTCATTCATTAGCATGAGGGAGGCGGGGGAGGAGCCTTAGTAAGGAGCTCTTTGTCCTCTCGTCCTCTGGAATGAGCTGAGCATCCCAGTCACTGATGTGTGTTTCTCTGGTGGAGGAGTTGACTTCATGTCACCATTTTCACTCCAAGGTGGAAAGGTCACTCCAAACATTTTCCTTCATCTTGCCAGACTCGGCCTGTTTATGATTTACACGCTGCTGCCCCCCTCCTTGAATGAAAACGTCATATTTTCCGATGCTGACATGTCATCACCAGGTACTACGACCCACTGTGGGACTAGTATTCGAATGTGGGTGTACTTCCGAAATGGAAGCATTTTTTTTTTTATTAACTGCTGTCGATTCTGCATGTAATAGAACTTTGCGTGATGAATAAATTCATCGAAGATGAAAGCCACCAGCCTCCTTACTGTCATATAAACTCACTTCCTCAACTTGATTTTTGTAGCCTTGAGCCAAACACCTGCAAGATCAGTCTGGATGCGGAACCAGTTGCTTGAAATGCTGTTGTCCTTAACCAACTCCGACAGAGCGCTCCCTGTGAAGTGAGTGAAATATTATTGTCTTTATCAGAATTTGTTCTCTTGCTCAAAACAAGGTTTGTGTCTTTAACCATTTATATAGCCAGGTTGACTAAAGACACACATTCAGAATCTAGCTGGCTTTCACCCCCAAGCCTAAAGCCTTAGTGACCTTGGGAGACTCAGACTGAAGTTGTCATGCCAGATGTTGTTCTTCTGTGTTTTTGGGTGTGATGATGTTGCTCACCCACTGTGACATCTCTGGGTGCTTTGTGTTCTGACAGGAACCAGGAGGACATGTTTTTCGCCCTTGGGCCGGATTGGTTCCTCCTCTTCTTGCAGGAACACCTTCATTCTAGCACGGTCCTACGTGGGCTCACGCTGCTCGCTTGCTTTCTGTCCACACCGGTGCTTCTGACCAAATTCCGGGAGGGTGTGACCTCCGGATCCCTCTTGCAGAGGTTGCGGGGGGAGTCACCTGTCGTCTTGGGTACCGCAGAACCATTTGTCTTTCATTGGTTCCTTTGGGTCACTTTTTGTACTCAAAGCAGATCTGTTTGTTATATGTGGGTTCACATGTAGCATTTGTATATCATAAGTATATTGAATGACCAGTGTAGGTGTGCTGTACCTACACATGGCATTTTTTTGAAGAATGAGGTGGGAGGATCATGGGTAATAGCTTGGAGAATCTCATTTGCATACCGACGTTTCATTGTTTTCTTTGCTGATCATCTTGCAGATAACCTGAAAGCTCAGGCCAGGCCTTGTGAGGTTCTGAGCAGCACATGTGGCGGCTTTCAGGTCCTGCAGAAGCTTCTGCTGCATCATGTCAGCATTCCTCAGGTTTATGGCATATTGGCGGTGCTCTTACTGAGAAAGACGGACTTCGAGAGCCTCACCGGCAAGGTAATGGGCCTCATAGCCCAGAAATGGTCGCTTACAGATGTGGCTGGATGGTACATAGAGATGGACATCTCAGAATTCATTAATCTTGGGGATTTCCATTGCTTTTTGAACAGGTAACCTCTATACAACAAATTCTGATAAAATGTGACTGGGGACCCCTGATCTGTGCTGGTGGTCTTTGTCATCAAATGTACAATTTTTCAAAAAAGAAAGCATTTATGACACCTGAAACACCACTGTCCTTCCTCTTGATCTCTAGCTGGACCTTGACGAGGTCCTACAGGGGGTGATCGACTGCGTTAATGGGACCACTGGGCTGCTGTTGTGTGCTGACGTGGCTATTGTTCTCCTGGAGCTGGTCAGGGTCATCATTAGTGAGGTTAGGATCCATGGAAAATTAGAGAAGAAGCCTTTTAATTCATTAAGCGCTGTCGATATACTGTGAGATAAGTGCTGCCCCCACCTGGCAGCGTCACATACCTCAGCCTCTCTCAGAATGTAATCTTTCTGTTTTGATGTTTCATCTTTCGCATTTCATGAAGCCCTTGATAGAAGACGAGGCCTCCTGGAAGACGCTGTACCCTGGTAGTGTCATGCAGTTCTTCTGTCTGGTCCACAGCATGTACCCCAAGGATCCGCTCTGGGCATCTCCTGCCTTCCTGCATTCACTGGCGGGGACCGTTTTCCCACCCGAGTCCTGTGAGGTCAGTCTCGGGTGTTTCCACCGGAAGTTCAGGTGTGGCTGCAGGAAGTGATCACAGCTGCGTCTTTTCTGGTTCCACAGGATACCCTGACTTCGGAAAGCATGCTGCAGACAGCCCACCCAGCTCGCAAGCAGGTGTGTGACTTCATCCGTATTCTCCTGATGGACAGCCTGATCAACATCCCTGCCAAAGACCAGCCACACCCCTTAGTGTTGCTCCTGGAGGTGAGAGACACTGAGGGGGGTGTGAATACCAAGGGGGGGGGTTAGGGCCTGTGTCTGTCACACAACAAGAGGAGGCTCACATCCCAGAGGGAGAAGCTCTTGTACCCTCAAATGATGTAATTGGATTCAGTTGCATTAGAGTGTGAATGATAATGACAGTACTGTCAGAACAAGTGAATAAGTGCGAATCTGTGTGAAGCGCTGCCATTTATTTTCTCCATGAGGGGCCACTGTTTGCCCAATTTTAAGGAATGGCACTGTGCATCAGCCATGCACTGCTAACAGCTGCGTGTCACCTTGGACGCGGTTCACAGTCCTCCCCCGAGGTGGTCTCACACGAGCAGAAGCAGAGCTTCCAGACAGAGATGCTGGAGTTCCTCATGGACATCGTTCACATGACCTGCCAGGAGGAAGGCCAGTGCACCCATGTTGCCAGAAATGGTATGGTCCTTTTGTAACGCATGCTCAGCACACTTGGCTGGAATGGTACTTTCCAGCCATTAAGGGACATATGTTCAGAGATGGTACCATCCCACACTTGTTCATGATGTTTCCAGGATAATCCCATGATCCCACGATGATGATGAGCTCACGTGATTTTTATGTGTCTAATATGCACGTTTGGTTTATGCAGTCTAAGTAGTCATTTGAAATTGAGTCGATAAACACTTTGTATGGTCAGCACTTTGCTGCCTCACCGCTCGCTGTTGCCAGGACAGACATTGACCCGATGACGATTTTTCCACAGACGCTGGACCAGACGGGCAGGTCACTACACTGATTGAAAATGTCTCCTTCTTCAGCAAGAAACTTGTGGAAAAACTATATGCTGGGATGTTTGTGGTGGAGCCAGAGAAGCTCCTGGTGTTTATTTCTGAACAGATCGCAGTGGTAAGTGTGTAGAAGGTTGGGGACACACCGACCTTAAGGACTGTGACGGGCCAGTCGAGGCCTGTTTCAGTGGCCTGATCCGTACTTGTGTTTAGCGTTGCTCATAAACGGCCTGCATGACTCCCGTGAATCCTTACCTAGCTAAGAAGGCCTAACCTATAGTTAGTTAACCCTCCTGCTGTTGTCAGGCCATTGAGAAGGCCCGAGGTCAGAGGGAAGAAGCAGTGAGTGCCCTGTACAACAGCATCAACAGAGCCCTGCTGTACTTCCTGTCACGACCAAGACAGACGCCGGACGAGCAGCGGCTGGTCCTGCAGGCCATGGAGGTGCTGCAGCAGCAATGGGATGTGGTGCTGGCTACTTACAATGGAAGCCTTGCCTTTCTCACCTGCCTCCAGCACTGTCTCTTCCTCATCAAATCGGGCAGGTGAGGCTGCCTGCTGCCTGGGCTCCCTTTCTGCAGGACTGCACCGCTCGGGGGATTCTGACGCAGCTCTGTCCTTCACTTCCAGTTACACGGATGGCTTTGGCTGCGGGACGCACAAGAAGCACATGAAGAACATCTGGCGCCATCTTTTCCCGCATAAGAACAGTTCCTCGGGTGTGGTGTGTGAGGCCCAAGATTCCGCCGAGGGTGAGAGATGCTGGGAAAGACCTGGTCCTGCCTGTGATTAGCGTAAGGGGCGGGACTTCCTGTATGGACCAGCAGAGCCTCAACAGGGCTTGCAGCTCGCGGGATGTTACCAGGATGCAAGGGTCAAGACATGCTCACTGGGTCACCAGGGTCACACCTGGACACAAAGTGACCTTGACCTCACTGAGACACACAAGGGGACACACAGTGTAACACTAATACCCAGAGATGGGAAGAAGTCACTTCCTTGGAGAGTGCAAGTCAAGACTCTAGTCAAAACACTTGAGTCCAAATCGAGTTGTGAGTCAGTGACTCAAGTCCCCACTTCTGCTATGGCCAAGTCCAAGCTTTTCAGTTCCCTTTCTGTCCTCCTGTGATATGCGTCACTTTGTACCCACAGTTGGCTCACTGTCTGTTGTTCCCCCAGCAGTAGAATCCCAGCTGCAGGCGCTGGCGGAAGCGATGTGGGGGCGGCTGATGGCGGAGCGGCGAGCCATGCTGGAGGAAGCCTACAAGATCGATATCTCTGCAAAGCCTGGTGGGAAGGACGGTGCGCTGAGCATGGCAGATATCAGCCCCCTGTGGGAGGAGACGGGCGTGAAGGCGTGGCAGCTCTTTATCGGTACGGCGGGCACACAGGTCACTCCGCGGCATGCATGCTGACAGACGTGTAGCTGAGTGATCTTGATGTAATGCTGCTCCGTGCCCCCCGTTGCCTGTACTACCGCAGAGTCCCAGAAAAAGAAGCTGAACCGGGCCCAACAAGGCAAGCACAGCCCCCTGAAGGTAGCAGTGCGTTCGGCCCAGAAGAGGCTGGCCAGGGAATCATTCTGCTTGCCCAAGGTAGGGGGTGCTGCTGAGTGCTGAGGTAAGGGTAGGGTGGCCTTTTCGGCACTTAAAAGAGCATTCATATTTAATTCATACAATGTCCTAGTCATTCAGACAGGGTCATGTTCTGTTTTGGCTGAGAGGAGATTGTGTCAGTGTAATACCATGCAGCGAGACATGCACCCAGATACGGCACTCAATTTCAAGACTATTTTCTGGCACTAGGATATATGCTCATACATCATTAATAAGGTAATTTCAGTCAAGCAGGGAAAAGGCTGTCAGTGTTTGACTGGAGGAGCCGTGTGAACACAGAATCAGGAGCGCGCACTAACACACACGCATGCACTTGGCTGTGTATGTGGTGTGTGTGTGTGCAGCCGCGTTTTTGGCACCAATCACGCTGTAGCGGTTGGTTGGTAGTGCGACGTTTTGCCCCCCACAGGTGAGCACATGGCCCCTTGTGTCGTCCCACAGAGAGGGGGGCAGCTTGCCCTGGGGTCTGTTTAATTATTCCCTTAAATTCATTTAGATTATTACAGCCGATTACACCTCACTGAGCAGTGTAATTGATATTTGTTAATTTTTCCCTGGGAACATTCTGTAGAACATACAGTTAGCCGCTGAAGGTTAAAGACGGCCGCCTTGTTGTTTTTTCCCTGGAAACACGAGCGCATCATTAGCTCCTCCAGTGAAGATGTGGCCATCTGGAAAAGGAGGTGCGCCGGTCTCATTCAGCCGTCAGGGCATGAAATTGGTGTTTCCACAACTGCTGTCTCCGCTCGCTGACAAACGGCACTGTAATTATAGGAACTCCCAATCTGATGAAAGCATTATTCATTTTGTGTTATTCTTTATCATATCACCCCCTGACAACCTATCAGTTGTTTTGATAAATTGTCCCACTCGGAGTTGAGAGAAAAGGGAGCGATGATTATTACTGCTTATTTTTTACTGGGTGTTGTGGAAGTTGCCATCGCGCATTGCGATTGTCCGCTGACACTTATGAAAGCCCTGTGGCTTATGGTTAATGGGCGGCGCAGTTCCTCTGCCAGAATTCCCAGAAATGATGCTGGGAGTGGTGTTAACCATGCACCTGAGAACTCATCTGTGCAAGGGGGGGGCATCATTTCAAGGCAGGAGTGGGGGGATTATTCACTGAAACAGGTATATAGTACTGATGTATGACTACAGAACAATTGAGGCTTTTATTAATAAGTCTCATCAGTTTGCATTAAATTGTTTGTAGGTATTTCCCCCCTCCTCCTCCCCCCACCCCCCCGGTTTCATGGCCTATGGTGTCAGCCGTGATTATGGCAGGATAACAGAACGTTACATCTGAGCATTATACGTAATGACATTGCATGCCTTACACAATTTTTGTGGAGTTTTTGTGGTAACATTTTACTTGAAGGAGCACAAATAATTTAGTACTACACTGTTATTTAATATATTAATTAGCATACTGATCCCATATGCATTAACAGTTCATGTATTCCATGCAGTTACAATATTTCTTCATGATTTGTACTTCAGCAGTAACTGAGTTACTAAGTTACTTGTACAAAAAGTACAAATCTGGACCAAGATTTTGTTTCAACCAACCAATGGAGTATAAAGAGTCAAAGAGTAGTCAACTGCTTGGTTGAAACAAAATCTTGATCTGGATTTGTACTTTTTGGGCCTGAACTTTCTATCTCTGGTCCTAAATCCATAGGGCTGTGTTAGACCAGTATGTGTTTTTGAGTGCGTGCTGGTCTGCTCCCAGTTGTCGGAAAGTCGGCGGTGCCTTTGACAGTTCATCGGTTTTCCATTTGAAAGGAAATTGGGAAATCTGTCTCATCTGTTACATGTTGCTTTTGTATAGTAAAAGTCGATCGCAGATGTCCTCCGAAGCATTTTAGCCCAAACGTTAAAGGGATTTATTTCAGAAAACAGCCCTCCATTTGCATAATCATCTTTATCAGCATATTAGAAAGATGATTAACATCACTAATGATCGAGTTAAGTTCATTACACATCCACAAACTATGCACAGTGAAGTTGACATTATGTTGTGCTATCAACAAAGATAGTGTTTTCTTGGGAAGTAATTAAAATGTAAATTAGCATGATGTTAATTGCAGAGGGGCTGTTAAGAGTTATATATTTAATGTAGAGTGGCTATGGAACCAAAGGAGGTCTTATTAAATAAGAATTGTAATTAATGCTATATATTACTTATGTATTTTTTAATAAACAATTTGGATTATGAGCAGGCTGTTAAAATTAAGCACTTGTTCCCTAACAACACAATGTCTTGACCTGTCATTTTTCATGTAGAGGACAGAATGACCTTTCCCAGAATTCCCATCATTAAAATGACCTTTCCCAGAATCCCCTTCCCTAGGTAGTGCCTCTGAGACAATTTTCATAACCTTTAATGTGCGAAATGTGTATCTTCTCACGGCTTTCAGTTAATGCATTGCTTTTATTGAGGCTGGCTGAGTGTGTCTGTGGGTTCTGCAGGGACTCTCTGTATCTTTCCAGAACACTCGATGCTTGATAAGGTAGCGTACATGACGCGCAGATCCAGGCAGACCCAACTGTAGCCGGAGTCATGGGCACACTCACTCGGGCCTGTTACAATACCACACCCTCCTCGGTGTTTAATTTAGCCAGACACCCAGCGGGGGGCAGCGTTGTGTTAAACGGGGCCCTCTGAGATTGAGGGAATGGGCTTTCCAGGCCGCTCTTTATGCTGGTGTCCCGTGGAGCGGAACACTAGCTGGCCAGGCCTGCCGCCGTGATTAGCGGCTTAATGACCTTGTAGGAGAGCATCATGTGAGTGTGCTGTTAGCGCGTGCCTGGGCCCCCTGCAGGCTAATGCCAGTCAGTGCAATATATCAGCAGGACATCGACACAGGGGGGCAGCCAGGAGCCCCATCATGCTGTGCTCATATTATAGCTTAACTTAATTATCTCACACTGAAAACAATTGGATTTGGAGGCAGGTTTTATTGTGCGCTCTGTAGCCAGTAGGTTATTTTGCTACGCGACGTAATTTAGCATCGATAAAACCTACAGCACAAACAGACCTAGGGAAATTTGTACCGTTATTGGGTGCTGAGCTGCATTGCAGCAAAAGTCAAGGCAGTGTTGTGAGCAGCCAGGATCACATGAAGTGTCACGTGACCACACCATCCAACATACCTGGGTCCCGCTCCCGCATGCACGTCACCTTCTCTCTCTCTTTGGTCTTCCTAGGAGTACCTGTTGTACATGGAGAGTCAGCAGAGCTCTGCTCAGGAAATATTTGAGCACCTTCGGAAGAACCATGCCCAGGTGCCTACCCCCTCACCGCTGCCCCCTGCTGGCCACTCTGGAGCCGAACTCAATGGGTTGGCACTCACACCGGTGCTTTGCATCTCCCGCCCTGCAGGTAATGCGGTGCCAGGAGGCCCGAGTCAGTCGGCGCTGGGCCAGTTGGGAGGAAGATCTGCTCCGGGAGAGGGGCCTGTTTGGACCCGGCCCTGGGGTGCTGGTGTCACGCGGCTGGGTGCAGGATGGCTCCGAGGGACCCGGCCGCACCAGGCCTAGGATTCGCAGGAAGGCCCTGCGGCGCTCTAAGAAGGTATTGCGTCGCCATGGCGAAGTGGGCGGCAGGGTGGCTGGTGATGGCGGCCCTTCATGAGTCTCTGCTCTGTCATTCTCCAGTTCCCTGCATCTCGCCTGAGTCTGCAAGCAAAATGGGACCTTGTGGAAGAAGGCAAAGCACCCGAGAGCACAGAGGCAGAGCCAGGTATGGCGGGCACAGAGAGACACTGACATACAGACTCAGAGACAGACACTGACACAGACAGACACTGACATACAGACTCACAGACAGACACTGACACAGACAGACACTGACATACAGACTCAGAGACAGACACTGACGTACAGACTCAGAGAGACACTGACATACAGACTCACAGACAGACACTGACATACAGATTCAGAGACAGACACTGGCACAGACAGACACTGACATACAGACACACACATACACACGTGTGGACTTGCAGTTATTATGATTTTATTCGCAACCATATAAACCTGCAACAGTTGAAGTTCTGGTTAAAACAAATGTATTACAGCATTAGGAACAGTTTCTGCAGTGAAATACACACCTGAAGTATGGCCATACTCGTGGGGTATCCCTTTCACTGGCAGATGAAACAGGAAAACACACATTAACTGGCAGATGATGTAACAACAAGAGTTTCCCTGACAGGGCATCTCCACAAGGCCTGGCCTGCTTTTTCAGTTTTTGCCATCATAGTGGGGTCGGCATTAAACACACACAAACACACACACACACACACACACACACACACACGCACACACAGTTTGCTTTCTTGCAGAGTGATTGTTTTGCATTTACAAAGCTTCATACACCCAGGAATTGCTTTTACACGCAAGTAAGTCCACTTGGGATGCAACAGTTTGCGGACCCCCGCTGTTTCGTTTATTGAGGAAAATCATATTTACATTTATTCAGTCTAGGAGTCCCATGTGGTGCTCTAGGTAAACTAAGGCTGCCCTGTGTGTGTGTGTGTCTGTGTGTGTGTGTGTGTGTGTGTGTGTGTGTGTGTGAGACACAGAACCCTTTGCCGTATATGAGGCCGCCCAGGAGGAGGAAGAGAGCACCCGGGACTGCGAGCGGCTCACCTTCTTCCCCTCCCTGAAGGAGCCGTCGTCGCCCGTGGAGGAACCCTCCGAGCTCTGCGCATCCACGCAGCTGGTGCTACAGGAGCTGGCTGAGGCTGAGCAGGTCAGTGCTCTGCAACGGTCTGACGGTGCTCTGCCACTGATGCAGAACCTGTCACCCAGTACACGAAGGGTCTCAAGCTAGGCTATGGGAGGGCTCCAGAGATGGCCGAGCTTAAGGAACAGTCCAGAAAGGATCCACATATATCCCCGTGAGGGTCCCGAAACAGCAGGACAGATGTGGATGTGAGGTAGGCTGCAATGGGAAATCGCCCTGGGAAAACCCCATTTTCCTAATCGTTCTCACCTCACTAGGGGGCAGAATGCCCCCTTTATATCGGCCTGCACAGCCAGCAGCTGTCCAGCTTCACGCTAACGGGAGGCCCCCGCCTCTTCCCGGGACGGAGGGGCCTTCTCCGCCTCAGCGTCGGGCTGCGTGTGCCTGACAGAAGTATTAATAAAAACGGCAGGGGGTGACATCAACTGTCTTGTATTCATTTAGAGGTTTTTAGTCCTGCTGCGACGCCTGTCAGATGAATCGTTCCTTTCATGCTCATTAATCTACAGGCACAGTTCACGCTGCCTTGCATGCTTCGCCCCACGCCGGCAAATAATTAGAGGGCCGCAGAATGACAACTCACTCAAGTGTCCTTTTCATGCCGCTAATGAATGAGTGCTGGGGGGCGGGGGGGGCTGGATGTCGGCGGAAGAGGCCACCGCGATCCTCCCGGCGTGACGTTGGCGCCTTACTTATTAAGACCGCTCCGCACGTTGGCTCTAACGCAGCCGGCTATTTACTAAGGCAGGTCTCCAGGGTACAGTGGCTATTCAGTTTGTGACGCTTCGTTCACCTTTTATAGTCCAGGACATGGAGGCGTTTTTGCGAGCTGCTAGCTGACCAGGGTGATTTTGTTTTCGTTAGCATGCCCAGTGACCACCCTGTTTTTTGTCTCACTGCATTATTATTTCAAAACTATTTAGCGATTTCGTCTCATATTTCTTGGGTACTGAACCCCTCTAAGGGTCAAATCCCAGAAACGCCCTGATTTGGCAACCAGAAGCACTGCTTCATACAAATGAGCAGAAAAGGTTTTTTTTTTTTTTAAAATGCCCATAATATCTGCAGATGAGTGTCTTACTGAGTGCTGACGCTGTGCCAGTATGAATACGCTCCATCACCTTGCTCTGAGCTGGGTTACGCCACCGCCTCCTGCACCGGGGTGCCAGAGATATTGTCCCCAGTAAGATAATTAAAACGAGAGTGAAGAGTGTAAAAGCATTAAAAGTGCGGGTTTAACAGCACGCCTGCTGGCGTGTGCCCAGCGTTCGGGCACTGAAGGGCTGGAGCACCAGGTGGGCCCTGGTCTGGGAGACGCACATCGAGCTCGCAGTGTTCCTCTGGCGTGTCATTGATTAATACGTGCAATAACCACCCGGATCCCGTCACTGGGACCAGCGACGGGGGGCCCGAATTGATCAGTATTAATGGTGTTTAACTGGTGCCCCATATGGTTTGGGAGAGGGGTCCCAGGGGGGTCGGGCCAAGGCTATAGCAGGGAGGGGGCCAGGTGCAGTCAGGCTCTGTGAAATGAACTGGAACAATAAAATTAGTCATGCAAATGAAAGTGTCACCAACGCCCATTCTTATTCTGGGGCTGCATTTTGTACTCAGTCCATGTGTGTGTGTGAGAGTTTGTAATTATTACATTGTGGGGACCTGTAACTTTTCACCTTATGGGGACATTTTTAGTCCCCACAGGAATTACCTCAAAATCTGTTAATGCAAACAAAAAACTAAAATAGCCGAAAGTCTTGTATTTCGTTTGATTACTTATGGCTAAGGTTAGGGTTGGGTAGGGGTTAAGGCCGTCATTGTTGGATTAGGGTTTTTCCTGGAGAAATTAATGGAGAGTCCCCATAAAGACAGGAATACATGGACTGTGCATGTGTGTGTGTGCGTGTGCACCATGTGTTAGCAGTAATGGAGCACTCAGAATAATCAATCATGGTGTGCCCAGAGATCTCCTGATACCTCCACTCTGAAAAAGGAGAAATCTCCCCTCAAAAGGAGCACTCTGTGATGACTGCCGCATATCATGACACGGACGAGCCGTTCTCCCAGATCGAGGAAGTTGAAGACTGGCCATTTCTGGCTTTCATTTAATTTTTGTATCTGTTAATGTTTTATTGAGTACAATGACAGCCCTGGCACCCCTCCACAGCACTATGGCTGCTATGCAGAGCTTGGCTGTATTCCGCTCACCTGTTGATGAATTCTGCTAGATGTCTTTCTGTTGATGAGATGTTCGTCTGATCTGTCAGGTGAAGAGCAAGCTGGGCGTGGTGATTGTCAATGGGCACATTCTCACAGAGGGGGTGCTGATGTTTGGCCTGGCCCACTTCTATATCTGCGAGGGCTTCACAGTGTCCTCCACTGGAGAAGTCTGCTGCACATGCCACCACCCCAGCAGGTAGAGACCTACCATCACCTCACCAGACAGGGCAACCTGATATCTCTCTTATCAACACCATCCTTAGCAGGCGGAGAGAAATAACCTCTCATTATATCACCATTGCAAGGCTGCAATCAATGAAACCCCTTAAATAATTCATCATCAGGGCAGTGTGAAGTTCAGCAGGTTAGGACCCTTGTCCAAAAGGTCATGGGTTCACATCCCATAGCCAACAGAGTAAGTGAATGGTGGCTGACTCTGCTCTCTGTTTCGTGCTTTGGACAAAATCTGCTTAACAGATGTAAACATTAATGTGTACTGCCACACACAAACACTAAACACATTTCTGATTGTTCCAGTGATTGTCCTTGTTCTTACTTTCTCCTTTCTATATTATTTGGTTGAGTTCCATAAAAGAACTCGGTCTCCATATCTGTACATAATCTGATGATGCCACAGTGCAATTAAAGTAGATATTTTTTATTGTAGCTAATTATTTCCAGCTTCTCACCCTGTGCACACATAAAAACTCGCCAGCGGAGTGCGTGGTGATAAATCCTGCTTTTCTCCTGCCTTCACTTCCAGCTTCAGGGATTCCTTCATTTGCGGTATGCTTAACAAGGACAAATCCGACAGCGGCCCCTCGTGCAGGCGCCACCCTTATGAGGACATTAAGGAGGCACATTTCATGCGCTTCCTGTTGCAGGTAGGACTTAATAAAGGGGGAGTCGACCGGAGCGATTGGGATCCTGCCCTGAGGCACGAGCGCTTGGTTCAAAATGACTGAACACACGTTAATATTTCCTCCATTTGCGCGTTTACCAAGTTTCTGTCTTCATAACAAGACAACGACCGTGGTGCCCAAATGTAATGTGTGATTTAATTGTTGTGAAATGTGTTTTTCTCCCTTTGTTTGTGGAGCCATTTCATCTGCAAAGCTGAAAAACAGCCTGCTCACCGAGAGCCATGGGAACGGCTGCTGTCTGGGTGTGTTACTCAATCTTGCACCTTCTCGTAGGATAACGCCCTGGAAGTCTTCATGCGCAATGGCCAGTCTGCCTTCCTAGTGTTCCAGAACAAGGACCACGTCCAGGCCTTTAAGAAGTATGTGGGGAAACGTACACCTGCGTCTTCTGTGGTGTCCCTGTACTGTACATACACCCCCTCGTGGTGTCCCCGAGCCACCCCCTCCCAGTGACGTGACACTCACCCTCTCCCCAGGTTCTGCTCTGCCGTGCCCTTGCTGAAGGGAAGAGGGATTGCGGAAGCCATCACCAACATCAGGTGAGACTTGGTACATAGGTCTGGGTTAGCCAGTTACCGGCAGCCAGGGAAATGGCCTGTGGCATGTGGCCAACAGACATGTGAAGAGGAACAGTCCAGCGACTCACTCCTCTCTCTGTCACTCCTGGCTTTGTCACTCCTTTCACTGTCACTCCTTTCACTGTCACTCCTGGCTTTGTCACTCCTCTCTCTGTCACTCCTGGCTTTGTCACTCCTTTCTCTGTCACTCCTGGCTTTGTCAGTCTATTGTGACTCCTGATTGGCAGCATGCGGCTCAGTGGGCTAAGTTTCTGTGCCTGTGATTGGAAGGTCGCTGGTTCAAAGCCAGTCTCAGCACCTCTGTGGCTCTTTAAGCAAGGCCTTTAACCCCCCCCCCCCCCAGCTCCCTTGGATGGGTGTCCTTCACAACCAGCTCACTCCCACCTACAGAGATCAAGCTGGGGGAGGCATAAAGAGAATTTCCCCACAGGGATCAATGAAGTATCAATTATTATTATTATTTCTCTGTCACTCCTTTTTCCGTCACTTATGGTGGACTAACTGTCACAGCCCTGCAATGACAGAGAGCTAGATAATGTTCCTCACCTGCAGTTGATTCGCCCGGCCTTTGTAACCCTGTGCTGATGCTGTTCCTCGACCCTGCGTCTTCCTCATAACCCCAATCCTGCCCTGTGTCATTTAGGAAGAGTATGGTGGTGACGTCAAGCAGGAGGCACTGTGGCTCACCTCCTCAGTCCCTTGCAGAGACGCACACAGTAACTGCCTCTGTGCTGTAAAATACACGCCACTGTCTGGTCACTGGGGCCATCCGTCATACGGCCTTATTGAGCGGCGCGCTGTCAGTTTGCGCGAAAATGCACCGTAATGGGATCTGTGAGCGACCCCCGGCCAGTAACACGGCGCTTTACTGCTCCGTGTCTGTTCATTGCAGCAGTGAGTGGTGCTTTTTTACACACATATTATTGGTGTTGCTGCTTCAGGAAGATGCCAGTTTGCTTTGTGAGTGTGTGCTTTTAAATATGACACAGAAACAAACATGTCGAAGTTTTAATTAGTGTTTCATGACAGCATTGCATTGTGCTCAGTTTAGGGAAACTGCTACTTTTTCTGTACTCTTTAGCCTGTCCCTCTCTGATGACCAAAGGCCATGTCAAACCTCCGACGCAGAAACAGAAATCAGGAGCCGAAGTCATATTAAAGACAGAACAGCGCCCCGTTCTTAAATACGTCCTATTTCATATTACACAGATGTAACACTCAGCTATGTCTGGATGGCCCTTAGCCAGAGCCACTCTCCAAAAGCAGCCACGCTCACCTCCACAGGGCCTGGCTTTCCTGGGCTGTGGAGTTTGGCACGACGAGCCCAGAGAAGGCGGTCCTCCTGCAGGGGACCTGGGCCTGCTTGCTGATCCTCTGCCTCTCCTCCCTGCACCTGCCCAGGCAGAGTTTGCACAGACTGTCCTCCCGCAGCAGGTAGAGGTGCTCCACGCCGTCCGTGGGCCCCTCCCGCCGGCTCTCGGTGCTCACCGCTAAGGGGTTGCGCAGGGTGTTGAGTTTGCGGAGGCCGGGCAGACCGCGGATGGCGCTGGGCACCGACGTGAGCAGGTTGTCAAAGAGGCCGAGCTCCTGGAGGTCTCGCAGCGCCCCAATGCAGGCCGGCAGGGTTTCCAGCCGGTTCATGCCCAGGTTGAGGCTGCGCAGGGAGGACAGGCGGCCCAGCTGCGGGGGAATGCCAACGGCGGTCAGCCGGTTGTTACACAGGTTGAGGTGCCGCAGGGTCTGCAGCCGGCCCAGGGTCTCAGGCAGCTGCTCGATGCGGTTGCTGTGCAGGTCCAGATAGCGCAGGTTGAGGAAGCGGTCGATGCAGTCAGGGATGGTCCTCAGCAGATTCCTGCTCAGGTCCAGCTCGTCAACGTCGGCCATCTTCAACAGGCACTTGGGGAAGGCGTCAATCTTCATGTTGCTCAGGTCTAGCCTGCGCTTTCCGTCCGCCGTCAACCTCAGCTGGTTTTTGGCCATCTTGAGCGTGATCTTTTTCCCCTTCGACGCCGCCTTCTTCTTCCCTTTGGCCATGGAGCTGAGGAGAGAGACGGCCGTTCAGTCACTGACACCCGTTCCTGGCAGCTCCTTGAGGAGGAGGGTGGGGGCGCGGAAAGCAGGAATGATGCGAGTGAGGAAGATCAACGTTGTACACCTGGAAGGAGAGCGAGGGAGAAGCGTACTGTCTGCATTCCTGCTCGCTCACCCCCTCTCAGCCCGGAGGGATGTCTTTAGATAATGCTCTCCCTAATTAAGGTTAATACGCAGGAACTGTGGGAAGAAGGAGATGAGTGTAATTTGGGGGAACAAGCGCCTCTGACGGATGGGCGCGGGCGACACGCGCGGCCGCCTATTGATCCGCGCATCCGCGGCCATGATAGATGACGGTTCGGGGAGTGAAGCGGCTTCCTGCACTGTGCTCCTCCTCACTTAAAGTGGGAGTCATTGTTATGAGGCCTCGCGGCCCTTTTGGCGCTCATTAATCATATTCAGGAGCGGGAGACGAGCGGCGAGAGCGTGTGCCTGGCCGCCCCCCCGCCCCCCCGCCCCCCCCACACACGCACGCCCCATGCGCCGCTTCATTTATGCTTCTTAAAAAACAATTTCAGAACCAGGGCCCTGTCTACAAATTGGGTTTTCCTCCGTTCACCTGAAATATTATGCGCGAGTAGCGCAGCAGCGGTAACATTACCGCGGAGGAGCATTAAGCTGCTAGCTAAACAAACGCATAAAAAAAACAGCTCGTCCTGTGGGAAGTCAGTGATTTTCTAGATGAAATACACCATGTCATTTAAACATTTGATGTGTTCTTTGGAACAAAAACTGTGAGGGTTTGGCTATATCAACATGACTGATTAATTAAAAAAAAACTGAAATTACTGAAAGGTGATTTTTTTTTTTTTTTTTTTTAAAGTTTAGTTCATTTTTTAAAGACGTGTTATTGTGTTGATTGTCCAGAGCCCACAGAGCTTTGTTCCTGTCAAACAAAGCAGCCCTTCAGTGCAAGAGAAGCTATAATCCCAGTCTGAGTACAGCCACTTGCTTGTTAATTATCACTGAAAACACAGCCTGATAGCACAGACTGCTTTGACTTCTCTCACAAGGCAGGGGATGGAGTGGCGTGGGATGCACACGTTCTGCATTCTGGGTTATTAGTGACGGTGTGCTAATACTCACCCGCTGTGATTTTCCTTCCTTGATGTGCCTCTAAGGAGGAGATGTTTTCAGAGCCCTTCCGATTCCCTGAATTCAACTGGGTCTTCAGATCAAAAAAGGGAAAAGTAGCTGTTTGTTAAAAATTGAGACAGAAAATTCACGTTGCTGCTCTCCCACATGTGGAAGCATGCAAAGTGGACTTTGTTGTTTGACTTTGTTACTAGGCAACAGAAATCTGGTGCTTGTTTTCAGTTACCATGCCGATGACCCACACAAGGAGGAAGGCCTTTTGTTCTGTGCTGAGCCCCTTGCAGCCACTCACTTAACCCCCAGGCAGACCCACCAAGACTGATCATTTAGGCTGAATTATAAAGTAGCTCAGAGTTTTGCATACTCTTAAGACCCCTATACAGTCCAAAAAATTAGCTGACATATAGCCAGTGCTGGGCACTGACTGACTGTGGCAAAATGCCTTTTTCCATCCATCCATTCATGCTTGCTTGCCACTTATTCTCATGGGGGCCCTGGGGCCTAAATGGATTTAGAGCGAACACAACCCCAGTGATACTGGTTCATGTGCAGTTAACCTAAATGTGGGGAAAAAAAATCAGTTTTGTAAAAGCTGTCATTGTTTTCAGTTAAAAACATACTGATTAAAATGTGCAAATTACCTGTATGTGACGAATCCTCAAATTTCAGTCAATAGGCAACTGACTTTATTTGTATCTTTGTCTGTCATCGTGAGTCAGTCAAAGGGAAACTGAAATTGCACTTCTATTTTCCATAGATATAAGCTGTTGTATACAACATGCTTTCTTGGGTATTTAGATGCGTCCTGTAGACTCCATAACACTGTCAGATGGTCTTTCAGAGACAGTCTGCAGAGGGCGCTATACACTGTATTATCACGCGCTTATTTTCTTTAGTGGTGAGTAATAAGTGAAGCTGAGGTTTTTCTGCATACTGCTGCTTGGGGTCTTCCTGCTTTAAAACCCTCTTTTACGCTGTAACACTGCAGTCCTCTGCCATTACAGAGGCACTGAAAGCCCTTATTGTGTCAGTTACCATTAGGGATTCTAAATACGGCTCTGAAACGGTGAACCACAAATATCTGTGACTGTAATTAACTGCGAGTTGCAGATGGGAGCAGCTGAAATATAACATAATTTAAAGAAAATAATTTTTTTTATGGTACAAAAGTGAATATTTCATTCAAAATGTAGTGGGTGATACTTTATTCAGTACACTGTTAAATCCTTGTGAGTCTAGTGAGAGTAATGTGAATGCATATTGTCTTGAATGTGTAGTGCATAATGCCGCTAAGATATCCTGCATGTATTGTTTTTAGGAAAGCTTCTGGTGGTGATAAGAATGCACTCCATAGATGGCAGGTACAGTAACCCTACTGTGTCTAAGTGATTTTTCAGTAAAACTAAAGGTGATGTTAAGAAAAGAAACAGTGGTTGCCATTGATTATAAAACATATAAATCACACTATGATTATCTTCATTCAGCTCAAACAGCTAGCTTCCTGGTTACCCGGACTGTCCGCTAAACGTGTTGTTAACTGGTACACTGTTAACTTTACTTTAGTTAATAGTGTAGTTTTATAATTGCAGTCATTGATTTGTCAGCTCAGAGAAGCAGTTGTCTCATATGTGTTCTCTTCAGCTCCTGTGTGGAGTTTGTCCTTCATCAACTAACTGTTATTTGCTGTATTTTTTAAAATTCCATTGTCTTATAAGAGGCTGAGCAGGGTGATTCTGCTGAGCGCACATGTATCCCTTACAGAAAGGAGAGATGACTAACTTCGAGTACCTCATGCACCTGAACACCCTGGCGGGACGCACCTATAATGACCTCATGCAGTACCCCGTGTTTCCCTGGATCCTGGCAGACTACGACTCGGAGGCGAGGCGTCATGTGGATTTGCGTCCTCTCTCTGTCGAGCTCTCCAGTTAAAAACTGCCTTTAAAACCCCCCCACCCCTACTCTGTTTTTGCAGACGGTGGATCTGTCCTCGCCTAGTACCTTCCGAGACCTGTCCAAACCAATGGGGGCCCAGACTGACAGAAGGAGAGAGAGGTTCATCCAGAGGTACAATGAGGTGGAGAACAATGACGGTGAGCATACTGGTCTCCCTTTTCAGGCCATGGGCCAGGCCACAGGACACTCCTATCTAGATCCTGTCAATTTGCTGCAGGAGCATGCCTGCCCCTATTTAGACCCCACTCATTTACTGGCAGGCATGTACCAAGCTGCCATTTATAGACTCCGCCCATTTGCTGATGGTAGCATACCAAGCTGCCATTTAAACCCTGCCCATTTGCTGGCAGGAGCATACGAAATTGCCATTTAGACTCCGCCCATTTGCTGGTGGGAGCATACCAGGCTGCCATTTAAGCCCTGCCCATTTGCTGGCAGGAGCATACGAAATTACCATTTAGACTCCGCCCATTTACTGGCAGGAGCATACCAAGCTGCCATTTAGACTCCGCCCATTTGCTGGCGGGAGCATACCAAGCTGCCATTTAGACTCCGCCCATTTACTGGCAGGAGCATACCAAGCTGCCATTTGCTGACCTCTAATGCCCACCATGCCTCACAGGTGACCTCTCAGCACAGTGTCACTACTGCACACACTACTCATCTGCCATCATTGTCGCCTCCTTCCTGGTGCGGATGGAGCCCTTCTCTCAGACCTTCCTGAGCCTGCAAGTAAGACCTCGTCAGCGCCCCCTAGCTTCAGAGTGCTCACTTTGAGCCATAGAGGTGTCACCTCAGCTGTGCCTCCCACTCTTTGCTTCCCACAAATACGGGAAATTCGCCGTCTGTCTGTCACCCTGAGGCTTGAGAACACCTCAGAAATGTGCTGATAAGCCCTGCTGCACGTCTACTGCCTGACTGCTTACAGTCCATTGGCTTCTTCGCAAACTTTTACTTTTCAGAAAGCATTATTTCAATATGTATGCAAATAAATATCTTAGCAGTAAAAAAATGCAAAAATTTGGTTTCGTCTTTTAAAAACATTAGATTTATACATTGCGATCCAATTGATTAAAATAAAATGCCATGCATATTTAATACAGAGATATAAAACAATAAAGATATTAGATGCACTGCAATGTGTTGTGCTGCAGTGAAATCACATTTTTCTGTGCTGTAATATCTATAACTCAATTTGTTGTACTAACAGCATTTACTGTGTATACATTATTTTCATTCAATATTGGTAATCTTTTTATTGCAAATTATGGGCTTTCTCGGGAGGTTTCTATCAGGACTATTAAAAACTGCAAAAAAGTGAAACGCTTCAGTCGCCATCAGACAAATCAAGCCATTCGTAATTGAACAGGTTTTATATATCAGGCCCTAATTTATTGATGATGGTACTGTACTTCCAGGGACACATCATGTGTGTATCTATTCAGCAGGCAAACACTGAATTTTATTATTTCTTCTGCACTTAAAATGTTTGTATTTTTTGATTTTGCCTTTAATTTAGTGAATCTGATCCTGTTAGTGCCTCACCTGCCCCATTCCTCTCAGGACAGTGTGAATGGAATCTCTCCTAAGCAAAACTGACACCCCCAGCACTAAGTATGCACCTTCACCATCGCTTCTATGAGGCACTGAGCCTCCAACACTTAGCATGCACTTCTACCTCTGCTCCTCTGAGGCACTGACCCCCCAACACTTAGCATGCACCTCCACCTCTGCTCCTCTGAGGCACTGACCCCCCAACACTTAGCATGCACCTCCACCTCTGCCCCTCTGAGGCACTGACACCCCCAGC
>JAODLC010000065.1:12132345-12164285 GCA_026781145.1 Hippopotamyrus pictus
AGCACTGAGTATGCACCTCTACCTCTACTCCTCTGAGGCACTGACACCCCCAGCACTGAGTATGCACCTCTACCTCTACTCCTCTGAGGCACTGACACCCCCAGCACTGAGTATGCACCTCTACCTCTGCTCCTCTGAGGCACTGACACCCCCAGCACTGAGTATGCACCTCTACCTCTGCTCCTCTGAGGCACTGACCTCTACTGCCCCACAGGGAGGTTCCTTTGATGTGGCAGACCGCATGTTCCACTGTGTGAAGAAGGACTGGGAATCAGCCTCTAGAGACAACATGAGTGACGTCAGAGAGCTCATCCCAGAGTTTTACTACCTGCCAGACTTTCTGGTCAATTCCAACAATTTTGAGCTGGGTGCGTAACAGTGGACAGCATGTTGTCATAGTCGTCATCGTGGTGATCCCAAAATAGGTTTTGACTATTTGCTGTGCTGTGAAGGCTGTACACAGGATGGGACCACCGTGGGTGATGTGGTGCTTCCTCCGTGGGCTAAGGGCGACCCCCGGGAGTTCATCCGAATGCACAGAGAGGTGAGTGTGGCCTTTTCCACCTCCAGCCACTAGCATGTGGCCCTGCAAGGCATCAACCAGGGCAGTCAAAGACGGTCTGTGCCTCGTGTTCCACTGTGGAACTGACGGATGGTTCGGGCCAGTTTTCGAGAGTTAAATAAATTTGCTCTTTGTGTCGCTGAGATTATGCAGTGGTTTTGTTCATCACGAATAGCTGATTACTCTGCTTAGCACCATTGTCATTACGTGATAACTGGCCGATTCAGCAGGAGCACAATCCCGGAGCCTGGCGTAACTGCATTAGAGCTCGCCGCCTCTTTATGGGGATGAATGTGCTCTTTCTCTCTACTGTATGCCTGCAGCACTCTGCAGTCGCTGCTTCATCAGCTCGCAGCACTGTCTGTAATCGCCTCCCATTTGAGGGAAGTGACCTCTTTTGTTTTTCTCTTTTTTATTCATACGCAGATTAAATGAAGAGACTGTGGAGAACTTTCACACTGAAATGTGCCCCCCCCCACTTTTTAGCTCAATACACAAAACACCAACTTCAGATTAAGTTTCCTCTCAGCGGCTGGGATGCTTATGGCTGGAATGCCTCCCAGTTACCTAAGTACCTTCCAGCACTTTTCCATAGCTCTGATTTTTCTGTGTTTAATGATCTCTTAATATAAAATACCAAAAACTGATGGCTAACAAACATTTACTAAAATGAGATTCTGATATCATGGAGGGTGTCCCCACAAATGGTGTACAGAGGGGCAGGGCAATACTCTTAGGAATATTCTAAAAATTTTACTAAAGTCTATATTAAAGCTAATTCTTGGACTACATAATTATACCCATTTTTGGTCATTCTGGTCATTGTAGTCTTTTGAATGAATATTAAAATAATGAGCTAATGCAAAAATTATGATAGTAAACTGTTCATTTTTATTTTTCAAGGCATCAAAAGGTAACTTTTGAAAACCTAAAAGCGAATTCTCTTTAACTAGCATAGCAAATGAAAATGACCAAATTTAAGTCACACTCGATGCAGAACAACATGCTGCATTCATAAATATTCAGAGGATTAATACACAAACTGTGTGTTACTGGTAACATGGCACATGTTTTACTTTTAGCATTTTTCACTATTTTTTCACTTTACGATTTTTTTCAAAGTGTAAGACAATCGTTTTCAGGTTATTTAACTTGCTATGTTTCTCCAAATACGTCTCATAAAAAGTTGATAATAGTGTGGAGTGTATTTGTTGAAATTTGGTGTAAAATAGTAACTTTTGCACTAGGAACACTTTAAATTTACATATATGCTGCAGTTCCCTGGGGTGCCATGGTGGTCTCATGGTTAGCACTGTTACCTCATAACTTTGAGACCTGGATTCGAGTCTCCAGTGGGAGTTGTGGGGTTTTCTCTGGGTGCTCCAGTTTCCCACAACAGTGCAAAAACATACTGAGGTTAATTGGAGTTACAGAAATTGTCCATAGGTCTGCATATGTGAGTGTACCCTGCAAAGGGTTGGCATCCCATCCTGGGTTGTTCCCTGCTTTGTGTCTGTAGGCTCCAGGATCTAACCTGCACAATCCTCTCAAATTGAGCCAGACTGAGTGGAGATCATCCCAATCTAGCAGCACTGAACTCATGAAACATGTAATTGGTTTAGCTGTGTGCATTGTCCCATATTTTCTTTTACAAAGATGGTGGAAGGAAAAGTTAAAATGCAAAATTAAAATGTAAAAGCAGCGCAGTTCAGCAGTAATATATGAATATATTTTACAAATTATTATATTACCCCTGTGCTGTGCATGCAATGGTTCCCAGGATGTCGGCTTTCCTGGTTCATAATTAGTCCTCACACAAATAGCAGTCCAAACCAGGAGAGCAGCTGGCCAGCTTGTCTGCCAGTTCTGTGGGTTGCTGGACCCGGGTGCGCCGTGGCCATGTTCGGGGTCTGGTGGTCTTCAACCTTCAAATTCAATAAGCAATAGTTGGGTCACTTGGAGCGGCGTTCCTTCTACAGACTCGCATTCGGTACTGACTCACTGATGCCCCCTACAGGCTCTAGAGTGTGACTACGTGAGCGCCCACCTCCACCTGTGGATAGACCTGATCTTCGGCTACAAGCAGCAGGGCTCTGCCGCGGTGGACGCCGTCAATACCTTCCACCCATACTTTTATGCCGACAAGCTGGACTTGGGCAACATGAAAGACCCGCTGAAGAAGAGCACCGTCCTGGGCTTTGTTAGTAATTTTGGGCAGATTCCGAAGCAGGTATGATGCAGTTATCGGCACATTCTGAAAATCCTACATTTGTATAAAGTATACTGCTGGGCCTCATTCTGAAAACCGTAGTAAGTGTGAGCTCTGCTCCCAGCTCTTCTCCAAGCCCCATCCTCCCAGGAGCGGACACAAGAGCTCATTGGCCAAGGAGATCACCATTACTGTGCCATTTTTCTACCGGCTGGACAAGCTGAAGCCGTCCATCCAGCCTTTGAAAGGTACCCTGCCGAGAGCTGGCTCGCAGCCGCTCTCTGGAACTCTCTGGAAGCTCCTTTCAGTGGTGTGTGGGCCGCCCCACAGGGGCCGGTGTTTAATCATCCTTTGTCACCTTATTATTTTATCCTGGTGTTCAGCTGCCGTGCATGAGGCCGCCCAGCTCTGTGGGGAGCACTAGGCCGGAAGGAGAAGATGCTGGGTAGTGTTTTTGCGAGGCGGCTTTCACGGGCGGGGAGGAAGCGGTCTGCTCCATTAGTGGGGCCAGGCGTGATGATTCCGCGAGTGAGCCTTATTTAATCACCGGAAAGTCCCAAACGGCCCTCTCCGCAAAATTAGATGACTTTCTCTCAGCCATGCGGGCTCCTGCATATTGTGTCCCGGTTTGTCATTTGATCAATAAATAAATAGAGATAAATTGTTAGGTGAGTATTGGGGTCAGCGCAGGAGAATTCCCCCACATGGTGTTTGCAGGATTGCTACAGTGAACTTCTCTGTAGTTCTACACATAAGCTCAGTTATGATTCCTGTGATGCTCCATTGCTGATTTATACTGCGAAAACAGTGTTGGGTTCAGGCAGACAGTCCCTGGAAGTGAATATATAATGGTCACGGTAGTCTTTTGAACGCAGTACAACCTCTCCTGCTGCCGTGTTTGTGACTGCGCTTCTTGTCCACGAACCCAGAACTGACCCGGGGACCTGTGGGCTGCATCATCTGCGGCGAGAAGGAGTTACTCGCCGTGGAGAAGAACCGGCTTCTGATGCCTCCACTGTGGAACATCTTCTTTGCCTGGGCTTTGCCAGACAACACCTGTGCTTTCGGCACCTACGGGTCAGAGAAGGTACTGCGGTTTCCCAGAGATCAGTGGGGCAGCCGAATCGAGATGCTTGAGGACGTTATGACCCCCCCCCCCCCCACGTGTTTCCGGCCACAGAACATCACTGTCTGCGAGAGTCTGACCGAGTGGGGGGAGTGCCTGTGTGCAGTCTGTCCGGGCCCAAGCACCCTGATCACGGCGGGGACCAGCGCCGTGCTGTGCATATGGGACGTCTCCTTCAGCAAGGACAAGCTCCAGCACATGGGCCTGAAGCAGGTGGGACAGCCACCTGAGCGGCGGGGGGCGCAGGCAGGGGAGTCAGGCTGTCGGGGAGAGCAGAGCGGGACGTGAAGTATCCGAGGGGTCTCCTTTCAGGTGCTGTACGGACACACAGACGCCGTCACCTGCCTGGCAGCCTCCGAGGCTTACAACGTCATCGTCAGCGGATCGCGGGACTGTAGCTGTATCCTGTGGGACTTGGAGGAGCTGAGCTACATCACCCAGCTGCCGGGGCACGGAGGCGGCCTGACCGCCCTAGCCATCAATGAACTCACAGTGAGCCAGGGTGCCGCCGCATGTCGGGACGGTGCTGAATGCACGTCGCATTCCCTGCGGCGTTAATCTGGCCGTCAGGGAGAAGAAGGTCAAAGACATACCCCCACCCATCCATTACCCAGTGTTTTATGTTTGGGCACAGCTTTCAATGACAGCAGGGAGCGAAAACGTAATGATCAATTTCAGCTGCATGTGTTTTTGTAATTAATACAGGGTTAGCCCTGGATGTTCTGGCGCCTGGGGTGAGATTCTGCTGACTACCTCCCCACCCCCAGAGCAGCAGAAAACAAATTCTGTCAATTCATTTATATTAAAAACATTTCAGTAGCACAAGATGTCTGGCTGCTAACTAGCTAGCTTGTGTCACTTATATATTAAAACTAGTGTAAATAACTGTAATGTCACAGAATGCAACCAGAGGTATTTCTTCTGATTATTTTCAGTCACTCTTTTGCACCCCCTAATTAATTGCCACCCTAGGTGATCATATATGTTGCCTATGGACTGGGCCGGCCCTGAATTAATACATTTATACTTATGACATTTAGAGTGTATTGAAGATTTTTTAAAGTTTATTTTTTGAGAAAATGCGTGTTTTAAATCACAACCACTATCTGTTTTCTATTAAAAGGTTTGTATTTGAGTCTCTCCCTGGGGGTGCTTGATGGGTGTTGGGTGCAGCTGTTGGGGTGGTCATTTCGCAACAGATGTGGTGCTTTGCCAGGGGGAGATCGCATCCAGCACTGGGCCCTTCCTCTACCTGTGGACCATGACAGGGCAGCTGCTAAACTGGTTCGACATGGGCTATGGCGCAGAGAGGGCCATCCTGTGCTGCTGCTTCATGCAGAAGCACGAGTGGGACCCTCGCAATGTACTGGTGACGGGCTGCAGTGACGGCATCGTTCGGGTAAGAGGAAGAGGATTCGCATTCTCTGGACATGTTACACGTGGCAGGCCTGTGTCTCCCCTTAAAGTGGCTGCTCTTTTCATCACTGTTCAGCTTCACTAGTGCATAAATAACAGCAGATGTTCAGTTTAGCTGACACAGGTGAACTTATTAAACCATATCAGCCTCAAAATGAGGCACCCGCAGCACGTTTGGCTGGCTGTATCTGTTCCTAAGTGTGTGATATCTGCTTGTTGGGGGCAACGTGTGGCTCAGTGGGCTAAACCTGTGTGCTTGTAATCAGACATTCACTGGTTCAAATCCAGCCTCAGCACATCTACAGGTCCTTAAGCAAGGCCCTTAACTACCAGCTCCCTGGGTGTCCCAACAGGTGGTTGCCCTTCACAGACAGCTTGCTCTACAAAGAGCAAGTTGAGGGAGGTATAAAGAAAATTTCCCCACAGGGATCAATAACATGTCAATTATTATATTTGTGTTTGTTTCACCTCTGCCATATCTCAGGTGTGGAAGATTGAATATTACGGGATGAGGGTACGAGCAAATCAGGGGGCAGAGTCACCCCACAAGCCTACAGCTGTGCAGGAAGCTGGTAACACCGTCATCCCTCATACATTGTTACTCCATCCTGATCTACAGAATGCTGCGCCTGTGATCAGAAGGTTGCCAGTTCAAATCCTAGGGTCAGCAGAGTGGTTACACCATTGCCCCCTTTAGCAAGGTCCTTAATTCCCAATTGCCCCAGGGAATATCTGACTCTGCCTTCTCAAAAGTGCGTCACTTTAGATGAAAGCATCTGCTAAATAAAAAAAAGGCAACTGTAGAAGTATGTCCTCTTGGCTTATAGGCTCATTTAGGCAGTAGTGAGAGAACCTGTTTAATTGGTTCTGTGAAAAGAATCTTTACAAAGCTTTTCTCTGCTCATCGTGGTGTTTAGGTTTGTGATTTGATATAAGCTGCTAAATATTTTTAAGTTATGCATGCAATATGAGAAACACCACAGAAAATGCCATCTTCAGCAATACTCCTTATAAATCAAGTTACACCTACACTGAAGTTTAGCAGCCTGTGAAGTCAAAGAAGTCTAACTGCACGAGGCCTGGACAGAAGTTCATAATGTACGTGTCAGTTGCACAGGGCATTAGGGTTTGCAGCAAGGAATTATGGGGAAAGTTATTAAACATACAGCCAGTAAACACTGATGAGCAATTCTGCTGAACTAGGCATGCAATTTAGAAAGCAATAATACCCAAATCCAATTTAGCACACATTGGTTACAGCCCAGCGTCAGCGCATATAACTATCACAATGTAGAAATTAAATTGGGACAACCCCTCTTATAACGGTGAAGGCTTATATTAGATATATTTTTCTCAATTTATCAACATGCTGACCATAAATAAAAACAGCTTCTAATTTTTGCTGTTCTCCAGGTAAGACCTGGGTGAGACGCCTGGTCCTTTTTCAGGAGCTAAACCGGAGTCAGATAGTCTCACGCCAGCGCTACAGAAACAACCCGGCTGTTACGGCCCTGGCAGTCTCACGGTACGGTATTTATTTACTGATCTCAGAACAGGCCACTCTTTTCCCTGGTCCTCTCACAGTACAGTATTTACTCAACTCACTGATCTCAGAACAAGACACTCTCTTACCTGGCCCTCTCTGTGCAATATTCAGTCTACTCACTGATCTCAGAACAGGCCACTCTCTTTCCTGGCCATCTCTCAGTACAGAATTTACTATACTCAGTGATCTCAGAACAAGCTACTCACAGCCCTGTTTCTGTCTCAGTACAGTATTTAGAACACTCACTGATTCCAGTACAGAACTACTCCAGTTTCCCAAACAATAGAATTAAGTTTAATTATTGTAACATACGTATAATTATCCAAAAAGGGAGAAAAGTAAATCAGAAGTGGAAATGGAAAACTTAGATGTTAGCTCTAGGTTCAAGAAAACATACTATAACAGGTTACATTAGCAAAAGATTACAATGTAATTCATTTTTGCATCTGACATTTCCAGGTACTGTAAGTAACTTTTCAACAAAGGACCATGTTCATTTTGAGGGAACTTTCTCTGCTGAGAGATATTAAGGGGCTCCTGATCAATGAATGTTACCTACAATGACCTGTAGACTGCTCCCTCAAAAAACACGATGGAAGCATTTCTAACCAAAGCATTCCTTTGGTTAGTTAAAACACATCCTCAGATCATTTAAAGATAAATAGTTTCTGACTGTCATACCACAGGTGAGCATTTCCCCTGCCAGGCATGATATTACAGTCGTCTCAACAAAGCAGAAAAACAGTCTCTTCTGTATATTAATTTTTTTCTGCTGTGTACTTTTGAGATGGCATTAGTTTCTTCCTGTTTATACAAGCCTTAGATCTCAGGATTTTTCTGCTGTCATCTGTATAATGTAAAAAATGTCTGCAGTTTGCGTAGACTTCATCATATTTCTGCACCTTACATAAAAGATGTCCAATGCACAGTGACTACTGCCACGAAGCCGTCATCTGCTTCATTACTGTAACATATTAATTTTCTCTCATTTTTAAAATTTGTTTGAAGACTGACTCAAATTATACAACTTCATTGTCTAAACTGTCGATTTTGCCTGTAGGGTAGTTAATCAGTTTTATTATATTACCATTTATTTCTGTAATAAACAAAAGTATTTCATAAAATCAGGGCAAGAGTTATTGAGATGAGAGAAAAAATATAAAACTATCAAAAAATTGAGCATTACATCTTATCATACAAAATGATTCTTTATTGTGCATGCAATAAAGTTTAAAGATTTGAAAACATTTTTATCAAGTTTTGCATTATTTCATCTGAAAACCTATTTTAGGGAAATGGTAAAAACTCATTACATCAAAGCAACAAATGACATAATTTTAATATACCTACAAGGTTAAGGTGTAATTGTAACAATTTTTTTTTTTGAAAATATTCTAAAGCTTCCAAGGATGATCCTTGTATATTTGTGTTTTTTGTATGGAAACACTATGTTGAACTTTCAGATGTGTCCCTTGATTTTGATTTGTTCACTTTTTTTTCAGGACCTACAACTCTTTGCTGGTGGGGGATGTCTGGGGCCGGGTCTTCAGCTGGTCTTATGAGACTTAAACGCGGGTAGCCCTGTTCCCACCACGCCCACCGGACAGCTTGTGCGCTTTCTGAGGGGGGCCACTAGCGGTACCATGTTCTGGGAATGATGTGCTCTCTCTCTCCCAGCTTGTTAAGGGAACCAGGCCAGCAGCAAAGATGCCCAAAGCTGCACCACTGTGCCCTTTTTTAACCCAGAAACTGACTGTCATTGCATATCATTACAATCTATTCATCACTAGGAGATACCACATGGCTGATGTTTACTGCTTGGGTTTCTGCTGGTGAACAGGAACAGGTGTTTCAAGATGGCACCGATAAGAAAGCAAAGTTTTGACTACTGTCTGGACAGTTTTAGTGTGCGTCTGACATTTTGCCTGATGAATCTTGAATCTTGAAGTACAGTGTTTTACCGGAGACATTCACCAGTGTTGGCTCATATATGTAAATAATAAAGTTAATACTGTTCCTTTATGAAACAGAAATGTAGCTTTTTCTTATACTTCATATTAAGTCTTCATATCCAAAATAACCTTTGTAAACATGGACTCAGAACTGGGAAAGTTGGAGATAGATTCATAATTGGAGAAGCTGGGTTCATGCCACCTTTCTGACTTTCTGATATTCTGTATATCTCTGGCTGTTTCATGTTTGGTGTCTCCTAGGCTACCTCTCAAACTGCCTCTATCAGGCCATATCTCTCAGGCTAACTCTATCAGTCCTTATCTCTCAGGCTGCTTCTATCAGCCTGTTTCTCTCAGGCTAACTCTATCAGGCCATATCTCTCAAGCTGCCTCTATCAGGCTGTTTCTCTCAGGCTGCCTCTATCAGGCTGTTTCTCTCAGGCTGCCTCTATCAGGCTGTTTCTCTCAGGCTGCCTCTATCAGGCCATATCTCTCAAACCTCCTCTATCAGGCCATATCTCTCAAACCTCCTCTATCAGGCCATATCTCTCAGGCCGCCTCTACAATTTTTCTCCATTACAGTCCTAATGGGCAGAGAACCTGAAGGTGCACCAGGCAGTTTCCTCTTTGTTATCAAACCACACTGTAGTGCATAATTAAAATCACAGCATTATCTCTTTTGGAAACAAAAAAAACAGGTGGTGGACAGGAATAAGCGCAGAGTAAGATTTCCGTCATTACAGGAACAAAAATTACGAGGTGGATTATGAAATGGAATGTTCTGCTGAGGTTCTGGGGTGTGTTGGGAGGAGCTGTAAGCCCGGCTCTGCTTTATGTGGTGCCGTCATCACCTCCAAACAGTAAGTAAACATGCCGAGATCCCAGTAGTGCAAT
This sequence comes from Hippopotamyrus pictus, assembly GCA_026781145.1. Taxonomy (NCBI): domain Eukaryota; kingdom Metazoa; phylum Chordata; class Actinopteri; order Osteoglossiformes; family Mormyridae; genus Hippopotamyrus; species Hippopotamyrus pictus. The sequence continues at coordinate 12,142,051 of JAODLC010000065.1, forward strand.
CTGGCTGGAGCAGCTTAAGGAGCTCAGCTGACTCACCTGATTTTGGTGTGGCCTAGTGCTGTTATCTGCTTTGATGGGTGATTTAAATGCAGTGCTTATATTCACTAGTTTAAAGGATAAATCCCTTTGATCCTTCTTAGAAACTACCAGAACTGTGTCGTAATTAGTAGCGTGCATTTATTGTACCACAAGAAAAGCTCTAGACAGAATGTTCATTTTGCTCTGAGTATTCATTTCCTCAAGTCAGAAGTAATTAAATAGCAAGTAAACAGTTTAAAATGTAGATGGCCTTTAAACTTTTTTATATTTACTGACCAAGATGAAGCTTGATTATGCACAGATGTCACTCGTTAGGTGTAAGTTCTGTCTTTCATTAAACTCAGATCATGGTAGCTGGGCCGTCCTGTAGCAGTGTGATTCTATGGTATCAGCTTCTACAAGACATTAATGGTCAAATATTACTTAGGTTTTATCTTGATATTCTTTGTGTACCCAATCCTTCTAGATGCAGTCATATAAACAAATGTACAATCTAAAATTATGAAAGACATCAGGTGGTTTTTACCTGAAATTCTGTATAGGTTTCTGTCATTGAGAAGCATTTATTATTTTTCCCCTGCTAACGGGAGGTTAACTTTGATTGAGAAGACTGTGGGACATCCAAACGAGTGTGAGCATGACGGGAATGAACCAAAGAAAACAGCTGATTTCTGTCTGCATAAATAAAGCTGTGGGTTTGCGTCCAAGGGCGTTTGCTGGCTCTCCCAGCATAACCACAGTCTGTTTCTCCAAGGAGGATCTGTACTGTACATACTTGAAAGGGTTATTTCTCAAACTGGGGGGAGAGAGTCAGTGATGTGACCCCCATCTCCCACCAGCATAAATGCCCCACTAATCGTGGCACTACTTTCACCCTTCGGAGCTGCATCCGCTAATTGCTGCCATCAAGTGTAAGAATCATGTGAGAAGAGGAGGGCGGGTTGAGAGACGGAGACGGCAACGTGAAACTGAGTGCAGGAAGGGCACGGCTAATGGCACAGCCAACAGCACTGCTAGCGCACGGCTAATGGCACAGCCAAAAGAACTGCTAGCGCACGACTATCGGCACAGCTAACAGCACTGCTAGCGCACGGCTATCGGCACAGCTAACAGCACAGCTAGCAGTACAACTAATGGCACAGCTAACAGTGCTGCTAGCAGCATGGTTAATGGCTAGGCTAGTGGCATGGAAATCGTCTCTCAACATACGCAACTGGCCAGGTCCATGGCATCAACGGAAACTCAGGTATGCAAATAGACAATATGTCATAGACAATTTTTAGTACTACTCATTGAACACACACAACATCCTATGACCTTGTGGGCACCTTCGGTAATGACCAGGAATAAAATCATCACACATCGTTATTGGATTCAGGTAGGAAACAAAATTCACAAACTATAGGCCAAGTTGCCCACAAGAAGTGCATTGTGTTATTGACTATTACTGATTCCTCTCACAGGCTCTGAGTTGAATAAGTAAATTTGAAGATAATTATGGTAAAATAGAGGCATGGCTTTAGCTGTCTGCTAGGGAGCTGGCTCTTGAGTTCGTGCTCACAGTACAGATAGGTGCTTGGAAACAAGGAAGGTGATCTTGTCTGTTCCCCCACTGTGTACCTCTCTTTCTAGCTTTCTAACTCGGCCCCAGCCAAAGACAAGACAGATGTTTTAGGATGAACTAAACTATAAATTCTGCAAGTATGATATCACAACCAAGCCTATGATGTGAATCATGCTAAGAGCCTGGACTCCAGGGAGAGCAGAAGCGAGACTTGGCGCTGCTCTTGCTGTTTATTTCTGCAGGACCTGTCCTTCGGGTGAGGAGGGGGCAGTCCAAGAGAGACCCCTCCCCCACACTGTATACCTTTCAGAGAGGGGAAGGGCAGGTGCAGCTGGCCGTGAATATTTGCTGTGACCACAGCCTGGAGACTGGCTCTCTCTTTAACCTCTGCACATCGCGCTAATTGTGCTAAGTGGAGGAGCTTAATAGACCGGAAAATAATCACCATATATCTGTCCCACGAAGAAGCAAATGACCTTCTAAAAGACAATGGCCATCTCAATTTTAATACACCAGTGATTTTATGATATTAAATGTCAGACTGTTTGGCTCCTTCAAATAATTAAATCAAATAAATTATAGCACCTAGGCAGAACCATCTTGTAGTCTAACCCAATTATAATGCACTGTAAAGCTAATTATTAAGCATGATTACAATTAGGGTAATTTTTAATAAATGTAACCATTAGCGGGTTCATCACAGTCCTCGGCAGCTGGGCAGGGCTGGGGGTTGCTGGATGCCATCCCTCAGCTGCGGTCCGTGGGATTCACCCAGAGACTCTCCGCTATGGCTTTGACACTAATCACCAGGCTGCTGCCACCTCCGCTCTCATGCCTGTTTAACTGCAGCGTGACCTTCACAGAGCCAGCGAGAGACGGCCGTTTGACACTGTCACGCTCCATCATTAGGGTGAGGTTACTGGGCTTCCGATTCCCTCATATATGACCCTTTTAATCCGCCTATCTGTGGCTTTCCCTGTGGCTCACAGACTGTGTGTGACCTAAAGATATTCCAGTCTGTGCACATGTAGGAAGTCCTGTGATGTCCGCTAGTAAGAAAAATCCAGAAAAAAAGCGCATCTTAATTGCGTTTGCGTGAGGACTGCGTGTTAAAAGGAGGAAACGAACATGCGCAGATGTTATTTGCATGATTTCAGTATATTACGCATTTTCACAGCCGTCCTGAGTGCGCCACTGAAGGCGCACCACAAGGGGACTGCCCACTCGTGGGGCTGTCTAAAGATGCTGCTCCTCAAAGAGGATCTGGGCGTAGACGGTGCCCGTGCAGGTCGACTTCGCCTCCGGCTGCGGCTTGGCCAGCTCCAGCTCGGCGTAGGTCAGGGAATCCTCCGAAATCCGAGGCTGGAGGGCCAAAGGTGAAAGGAGAAGGGTCAGCCCTCCGAGGCATGTGTGCCCTGTAATGCTGGCCCTATGTGGCTGTGAGGCAGGAACACATGCAGGGGCCACATAATGCACGGGTTTACCCGGGCTGAAGCCCAGGGGCCACTACTAAAAAGGGGCTAGATATTCATCGATATATCCATCCATTTTCTGTAACCTCTTATCCTATTCAAGGCCACGGGGGGAGGGGGGGTTCAGTGCCTATCCCAGGGGCTACTGGTGCAAGGGGGCCTCATTTTAAACCGGGAGTTACCGCCCATCCTGCTGAAAATTGTAGGGGGCCCTCTGAAACCTCAAACAGCCCAGGGGCCTCTAACCAGGTTAATGTGCTTCTGATCACATGTCAAGTGGTGCAACCATTTTTAGGAATCCCATTATTTCATTTACTAAGTCCGTCTTTCAGGCTTTTCCCCCCCAACAAGGCCTCAGTTCTCCACCAGGTGATGCTAATCCAATCAGAAGCTTTCGTCAAGTCACGTGGCTCACATGCTTCATTTTATTAGCCACAGATGGCCAATGGCCTGGCCTCGCTCAGTCATGTGACTGGCTCGGGGTCGCGGGATTCTGTGCTGCTCATTGCGATCGGTTGCACAGCGCTCTTCAAGCGTGCCAAGCATTTTTTAATTACACGTTTGTACCAAATTAAATGCAGTGATGAGGAAGCAATAAAAACAAAATAAAATGTAGCGGCTGCAGAAAGTGCAGCATTAAGTATTACTCAGTGATAGTGCGGGGAAACCCTCAGCCAGTAATAATATAACTGAAATATATGAAGAAACAGGAAAAATAAAAGAAATGATCTAATATCAGTCAAATTCTAAATAATGCAGTGCAAAGCATCCTTAATGCTTATACCGATCATTATAATGCATTATAAAGGCATCTATAGGGCATTATAGATGAGAGCTTCACATAGCAGTCATAATTCATAATAAACATGGCTGTAATGTGTTATGCCTTTTTACAAATATAGCCGTATTTATAATGATTTCTGAATGCATTATGATATGTTATGAATGTGTTTATAAATGACAAAAACATGGCCTTAGGTAAATTGTTAGCATAAATTTTTATTAATTTGGTTTGATGATTTAGTGGCCAATGTCCTTTTGAGTTAGAAAGCGAGTACATGCTCTTGGGGAGAAACAGATAGGTGGCCGCTGTACTACCTTCTTGGGCTGGGGCCTCAAAAGCTTGGGTTTCCGCAGTTTGTCTGCAGTGGGAGCTGATAAACGAGAACAGAAGAGAGGGTCAAAAGGAGGAGATATGGCTCGGGTTACGCCCGGGGGTGCGAGGCATTTTCGGCCGTGCCGAGACGCTGTTACCTTTGGCTGGTATTTCTGGCGGCGCTTCAGCGCGGCCCCTGAGTCTCTCACCCGACGACCTCCTCCCCTTCTCCCCCGTGCCAGGAGAGCGGCTCAGCACGCTGGTCACCGTCTCCCCCGAGCTGGGAAGTGACAGGTCACAGCCGTGTGTGAGACGCAGCGCACAAAGGCAACCGTGACTGCATTTCAGGGTACGGGCTGCACGTGCTGGGCGAGCGAACCAATCTCGGAGAGAGAGGGAGTGTGAGAGTGTGCAGCTGAAGGAACGTTTTATCGACGTCCTGGTCCTGTTCGACACATGTGAGCTGTTAGCCTCACAGATTGCTGTCATGGCATTTTATAGACTGCGAGCCTGTGGTACCACGTCATGGGGGGAGGCCGGGCGGGGGCTGCAGACAGCTGCCATGGGAACCATCACACTGAATGTACAGCTTGACGAATCACGGTGCACGTTCCTCCTCGAAACTAATTAAACGTTCCCCGTGGCAGTAACAAATCATTTCTATGGTTGTTTCACAGTCTTTTTTTTTTTTTTCAGAGTCATTGTTTTTGTCACTGCTGGGGGGGCGCCTACCTGTTCTGAGGACACTTGACCAAATAATAATTGCCTGCAAAGGAATGAGGCATAAAAAATGGTCACACATTTATTCATTTACAAGTGCTTAAATGAATGTTAAATTGATAGATAGTGAGCAGAAAACACTCATTTATTTTCCAGTTTAATATGATGCTACTCTTACATAGTAGACTGGGATTCGTGAAGAGTCCCGCTTGCAAAGCCAGAGAGACACGCGGCTTCCTGTGTCTGTAACACACATCCCTACCTCTCAGTCTCTGCTTCCTGCGCAGGTACTGGCAGGAGAGGATGACCGTGAACAGGAGCATGCATATCAGCCCAGCAGAGCAGATGAGCACAGCACACAAGTACACATCTGAAACAGAGAAAGGCACCTCAAACCATCCCATCCAGCCTGGTCTGGAGTTTTGCAGGAGCCTGTGTAAGCAAGTAAACCACTGGTACCTGCCACTGCCCAAACACTGTCTAGGGCACTGGGGTTTACCAAACTGGGCTGTGCTGGAACCCAGTCTGTTGGAAGAACAGCACGTCGGCTACAATAGGCCACATTCTGGAGAGTGAAGCTCATTCTCATGGATTGAGTCCAAACAGAGAAACAGTCTAAGGCACCAAAGGCTTCTGCTATGACCTTTAATGTTTGCTGTGTGGTCCTGGGTGGGATTTGGCTGAAAGATGTGCCCTAAACACATCATAAAACTATTCAAAAATCATTTAGAAGACACAAGGCAGTTGTACTTTCTGGGAGAAAGAAATGGACAGTACCTTGAAGCAGCCGCCATATCCCGTGACTCTTCTCCACCTCTGCCAGGAAGTGCACTACAATGCAAGAGGCAGAGACAAATTTCTTGTTGCTACAGAAGTCCAACACAGCACAAGTGCCTGTTTTGCAGAGACATGAGTTTTGAGTAACAGAGCTGAGGTCTGTCCTTTCCTTTTTTAAAAAAATCCTATTTCCTGTATCACTTGCTTGCGGTGGCACACGCCCCGAGTTCTGTCCAGAAAAACCTATAAATACCCAAACCGCTGGCAAAGGACGATAGCCACGCTCAGCTTTGAGGTCTCCCCGGTCAGGAGCCATAGTCTGGCTCTCTGGGCATCTGATGAAAGACACTTCCCCAGGGCAACACTAGGGGGCACTTAGCTAAATGGAGAACATGCCTCACTGTATCAGCACCATGGTGCATTAAAATTATTTGGCTCTGGTCTGGAGAAAGAGTGTGCTTCTACAGTAATAATGAGCCTTCAATAGCAACAGAAATGACCCAATTTCCATACTTAGTATTTACCGCTGAGAATTGGTTTTAATAAATCTCTTTCACAAAGGAGATGATAAACAGTTATTAGAACAAAGTTGTTTCCCCTGGTTGAACTCAAGAGCAGGACCTATTAGAGAGCTTAAGTGCAAATTTCCATGACCTAAACCTCTGCAATAATGTGTGTCATCATTTGTTCATGTTGGGATTATAAAGAGAATAGTAGCAACAATAAAAATTTAATGAAAAATTAGACAATAGTGGCAAAAATGTCCCCTAGTTGACTTGAGGACCACAATGACGAGCTTATGGTGTTGCCATAGGAGCTGAGTAGGACATTCAGCAGCTGTTAGAAGTGCAATATAGAGCGTTGGCACTATTGTATGACCAGATACACAAATGTTACATGCAATGACATGCATGAGCGTGCTAAATGAGCACCGTTCATTGAATGCGCTGATATTTTTAATGATGCTCACTAATGAATGTGAGCGTCGTTCACTCTGGCCACACATCAGAAATCGCAACAGCAGTCGAAAATTTACTTTTATGTTGTGATACGAAATACGATGTATGGCGATCAGGATTGCGCCTTAGAAAATGATCATGTGATGATCTTGATATTCGCATGCGTTCCGTGTCTTGATCAGTGTTGATGTGCTCCGGTGTGCTGGTCGTGACACTAATGATTTGTTTATATTAATAAAGTAGACTCCAAGTACTTTCTAATGGTAGATGACGCTAGTGATATTTTAACAGTGATATTTTTCTGACCAAAAATTTCAATTTGGATTCAGAACAGCTCATAAAAATAATCAGAAGACATAAATGTGAACTAGTTCATTTTAATCTGTGTGAAGTAAACTTTACTCTAGTTGCATAACACTGGTTAGATGGCAGTTCACCATGGAATAATAAGACAAGGTCGGTCAGTAGGTCTACTGCTGCCTGTAGACATCAGTCAGTCTCTTTTGGTCTTTAAAAGTGAATGCAGGGGTTCATGTGCTATGGTTCTCCTTTCTAATGAAAACTGAATTGTCTAATTAGTGCCTTGTTTTGTTAGACATTGTTGTTTAGTTGCTGTATTGCTCATGCCCCAGTACTGCTCATTCATTGGAACCTCAGTCTGCAATGTGCTATTTGGCTCACTTGTATCTTTGGACCAAATCATCTGCTTAAATATGTAAATGTAATCAGAATTATGATTGATTTAATGATTCTCGTTCCAAATACAATATAGGTGCTGGAGCTTGTGCTTATATGTGGGCTACTTTAGGATCAAAATATGCACAGTTTCCAGATGGAAGGACCCAAGCTCACAGACCTTGCACCTTGAGGCTGTCACATTATCCAGTGCAGGTTTGTGAAATCAATTCATTCAAACCCACAATCTGTCTGCGGCAATTTTCTCCCCTTCTGATCGGAGGACAGCCTCACCTCAGATATGTCAACAAGTTAGCATGTGATCAAGACCAGTCAAAATGTGATCTGTGACGGTTGTTTTGGCTGTAGAGAGGTGCTGACTCTTAGATTAATGAGGCAATAAACCACCGATCTGAACATTTTCACTGCTGTCTGAAACTCTTTCATGACCTCTCATCTCCCATTACTTTCTTTTTTTTTTTTTTTTTTTATAAATTTTCGGCTTTAATAAAACCAACGTAATGCTAGGTATACAGTAATATCTTTAAAGATCATGTTAGAAATGTCTTTCTTGTCCAGTTAGAGACCATATCTAATCAGAGTAAGCCTAACTAGAGTTTATTTTTATCTTCATCTTAGAAGTCATCATGCTGGTTTGAACATATTATTGTGAAATATGAAATGTAACATGAATTGTGTTTGCCTATGATCAGGATGCTAGGAATTCAGGTAAGTAACACCCCAGTATTAACTTGACCGGCTTTTGGCTGTGAAAGTTACAGTAGCTGGCTGACGAGCACGAGCCATCAAAGCCTGGTCAACATGATAGACCTGTATTCTATACAATTACAGGTCTGATCTAGCAGCATGTAGCCTGCCAGGGTTGAGGTGCTTGGGGTGTGGAGTGGATCCTCTGTTGACAGAGAATCATGTTGTCTCCCTGAGCTAAGCATTCACTTTGTCTCCTTCAGAAGAGGAACCATTGATCCCATAGAGACAGACATTAGACATCATGCCATCTCACATTTGGGACTGTAATTTAGCCCAGAGCTGAGCTGTGATTCTGTCCGTTCAGCAGGGAGGCCCGATAAAGGCCAGTGTCAATATTTTCTGTGGCGTCTCTGCCAAGATTCCCTCTGTCGTCATCTCAGATCGCACAGGCGTAACGTACGTCAACCGCGAGTGCTGTTTCTCCTGGCAGGGAATCATGGAAGGAGTAATATGTGCACATCTGTGCAGTATACATGCAAGGTAGCATGTTTGGCGAATGATACAGAAAGGGCAGAAAGTAGCTGGGGAGCAGTCCTGGTGAGCGCTGAAGTTTTTGCTGCGCATTTGTGCTAGTAAATAAGTAATACTGTATAACAGTAATTCACCTATGTGAAATAAATAAGAAAAATAAATACAGATAATAGTATTTATTGAATACCATATAATATCGCCGCTGCTAAACTAGGATTGCTTTCAAAGGGCTGGAGTCACTGCCCCGGTCACCACGGTTACAACCACTGTCCCTCCATGTCCACCGCCCTGTGGTGGCCAGCTGGCCACACTTTAAAGGGGCCTGCCTTGCTTTCTAAGTTCCTAAGCGTCACCCCCGCAGTTCCCGCTGGCGTTGGCTGGGAAACCGGCCAAGGGGTGGAGCTGTGGACAGTTTTAGGACACAGTTCAGATGAAGTGGACTCGGGGAAGCAGCTGCCCTGTGGCCCTGCCCCCCCCCCCACTCCACCTCACCCCTCCCCCACCATAGGATGTAAACGCAGACTGTTATGATACGAAAATCCCCAGTGTCACATAATAGTAATGATAGGCAGAAGTGCCAAGGTGGGGGGGAACGTTAGGATAATTCTAAGGGCCCCTCAGCAAAGGGGGCCCTAAAAAATTTGGAATATAATTGGATTGATCTTGGTTGGGGGGCCAATATTTATAGCGGCACCCCTGTGGATAGGGCCAGCATAAGGAGTGCTTCTATGCTCTTACCTCTCAGTTCTGTCGTGGCGGTGCCGTTAGAGAAAGCCCTCCATCGACTGTGGTGCTTCGTGATCTCCTGGACCTTGCAGGTGTAACGGCCTCGGTCCTCCACGGAGATGTTGAAAATAAGCAGGTTGTAAGTCTCGCCCTCCTTCTCCTCGAAGAAGCTGACTTTGGGCTGGTGGAAGCGGCGTGTGTAGTTGCCGTAGACCTGGGCGCGTCGTACGTTCATCCTGACGATGAGCTGCTCCTGGCCGGCCTCCAGCGAGAAGAGCCAGCGCACCACCAGCAGGCTGGAGGGTCTCCTCCTCTGGGTCACCCTGCAGGTCAGTGTGGCGTTGTGCCCCTGCGGGACCACAGCCACAGGCCCCGGGATCACGCTCACGTTGAGGGCCTCACACACCTCTGGAAAGAAACATACTGCTTTAGATCCTGTAAAAGTGGAGGTGGGAGGGGTGGCTGTCACCTTCCAGAACGTGGCCATGTTTACCCCATACTCTCTGACTTGTTTCAGTTTTACTATTATCATTATTATTATTAATTATTATTATTTATTATATTCCTCCTGTCCCCCCCCCCGAGTCATGATATGATGATACCACATTTCCCGCTCTTCACACACACAAGTTTACTGGATTTGACTGATGTTTCCGCACGATTGACACCTCTCATTAGGTCCTAGCTGATGTACTGCAGTTGTTGATTAAATTGCAGGAAAGGCTTTGCTCTCCTTTGCAAAGCTGTTCTGTAAATCCCATTGTTGCCTCCATCTGTGATACTATTCTCGCTGCTAAACACTACGCAGGGAAGAGCAGTAGATAGAAATTAGCTGCACAGATTTAAACTGAAGTCACGGTAATAAATAAAGCTATGAGGCGCATGCTGATGGAGCGACAGCGTGCAGAGCTGCTCTCGTGCAGACGGGTCTTCTTGTTGACCCAGTTTACAGGAGGTGTGTGATGCGGGACATGCTCGATACTCGAAAGCAACACCACTGCCAAAGAAAACAAGCCCAGCTGCAGGTGGAAATCATTTAGGCTCCTTCACCGAAGCTGAACAACAAGGCAGGGAAGATTGCAAACATCTGTGCTGAGCTCGCCGTCCCTGTTTACTTTTGCTCCTTATTTACGATGCTTCCCCCCTACGCCAGTCTGCCCTTTGTCTCACATGCCGAGACCACATCACAGGGACAGTCGGTGACCTAGATGGACATGTTTCCAGGCACGACTCTCCCGTTGCACAGAAATCACTTCGAGCGGGAGCGAGTATAGATTAGTCCATGCCTGCACCTTTCAGAAAACTCGCAGGAGAACTCCAGACGGTCATGATCCCTGAGGAAACCTTGGTAACTTTGCTGAACTGAATTCGTGTAACAAGCAGTCACATCTGAAGTTACTGAGCGAGTGACCGGTTCCCGAAAACATCACTGTCAGTTCTGCCACTTGGTAAGAATCAGCTTTAGGCTGGACTCCTGTGCATTCCATGCATTTATGTGCATTCTTCTCTGGAAAAAAACAGCCTGCAAATCTCCCTTGTATCTCCACAGTGTCTTGCCGAATGCCTGATCACGTTACTCTGCAGAAAGAAGTGTTTCCTGTCAACTGCCAAAAAAAGGCAAAAGCCATCTTACCTGCCAGCAGAGCCCTAGTCAGGAGGACTAAGAACGCAGAGGAGATGTTCATTTTGCCGAGCTGCAGGCTCCATACCCCAGTACAGCGGCTCAAGCGAGACCAGTCCAAGGGCTTTTCTCCCTTCTTTTTCCCATTTGGTGTGTAATATGAAACAGTGCCTCTCTGTTCCCAGTTAGAAACACCCTCCGCGTTCCGCGTACACCCCTCCCCTGCTCAGCGGCGGAAATGTCATTTCCTGTGCTGGAGCTGCGTGTGGGACAGGCCCCCAGCTGGGGCTGCAGGGAACGTCCTGCCAGCAGGTCTTTGTGCCACCAGCCCTAGTGAAGATGAACTGGTTGTGGGGTTACTTGTACCCCGCCACAAAGCCGTCCAGTGTGCCTTTGTCCAGCCCTGTGTGTGCCCCTCTGTAGGGAGCACAGAATGAAGTTGGGGGCACTGGCATCTGTGGGGCACAGGCTTTGGTTTAGGGTTGGGGGAGGGGCACTTTCTCAAGTACACTGCATTGGGGTTTGGGGTGACGGGGGTCACTATGTCAGGTACACAGATGGGGGTGTGAGATGGGGGGGGAGGTTTCTTGCTAATTACATAACCCAAGCTGCTGGGACTCATTCCTCAGAGCCTTTCTGAGGCAGTGGCGAGTAAACAGCAGTGTGCGTGTGTATCTGTGTGTGTTTGTATGTGTGTCTGTGTGCGTGTGTGTGTATATGTGTATGTGTGCGTGTGTGCTTGTGTGTGTGTGTGTGCATGCCCTCCCACCCTTGTAAAAAACACTTGACTGAAATGTGCATCTCGTTAAGTAGAAAGGCACAGCTGCAGTTAAAAGACTGCAGAGTTTGCTACCATTTATGCACTGTCCATCCATCCATCCATCCATCCATCTGCTTATTCTGCACAGGGTCACGGGTTGAAAATTATTTTTTCATAGTAAATTAAATGGTATCACTTGATTACTGTTTAGGTTCCTTTGGGAGATGGGGAGAACACACCTATGGCTGATGCCCAGAAAATGTGCTCTTCAAACAGCAGCCCTGGCTGTTAATGCCCACAAAGTTCCAGCTGATATGAGCCTCCTGTCATGTCCTTTGCCCTCTGGTTGGAGAATTTGACACTGCCCCCTAGTGGCCAGAATATGTCATGCTTGGGCTTCTGTTTTGTTGCTTAATTACTAGTGAATGCAATTTCTGAAGGCTATATATTATTAGACATTAACTGGCAGGCTTTACCTCTGATTTCTGCATGGCATCGGTGCTGGCTCAGAGAGACCCTGACAGCAGTGAATTGACCCTGAACACTGTGTTTAATTTCAGTTGCTGGACAGCACACCTGGAAAGAAGCACGAGCAGTTGTTAGAGTACAGACCAGGCACACTAATCTGCTTGCTTTTCCAGGTGAGGCTTGTGGTTCTGCTGCGTCCTGAACTTCCGCAACACGTTCTTATGGAAGGTAGCCGTGACTCTCCATCATTCAATTGCCTTTCCCACAAGCAGGTCGTCTCCAGCAGCGAAATGGCTCCTTCATCCAAGAGATGATTAATAGGTATAACTGGGTGAGGGATTATCTCCAGCAGCCTGGCGGAGGACAAGAAGGCCGGCCTCCCCAAAACACACCTGTGGCCCCATGGCTCTTACTCCAATCTCTGGGGCCCCCGATCAGGGACCATGCTTGCTTCCCAGGCCCCATGCACTCTTATTTTCAGGCTTCTGGGGGTAGGTTGGGGCTGGGGTGGGGGGAGCTCTGTGAATGCTTGGGAGTATTTATTGTGAGCTGCTGGATCTGGGGAAATCAAAGGGAGCACGATTTTATATGTGCTGTAGATGTGTGCTCCCCCAGGCCCAGTAAACGGCAAGGAGGACCAGCCGACAGCGCCAGTACGTTAAATCATCCGCTCACTCTGCTTGTTTATTGACTTCGCTCATTGGCTCGTTAGGCTAATTACTCTCAGTCAGTTGGCTTTGTAATTATACCACTTAATGCACAAAAGACCTGCCCACCGTAGGCCCTGCATCCGCTCAACTGCTGCTGGCCTCATCGATGGCTCCGGTCTAACCGGGCACAGTCACCCTCAGTGAGGTCACAGGACACCAGGCTTATACACCACTTGGCCTGGGGGGGGGGCGCTGTCCCATTTCCCTCACCGTGCTGCAAAGGAGTCATTCTGTACAGCAACTTACACATTTTAAGTTTGGTGTCATTAGAGATGTTAGAGATGTTCGTTTTATGAAAACACCAAGTCTTCACTCTGACTGGTCCCAGTGTAGGGGTGGGAGGGTGGCAGATGGCTCAGAAAGCATGGGAGGGGCTCAATAACTGATGGACTCTCAGAATAACAAGCTGCAAACTCAACTACTGTTTCAGACGTCTATTTCCTTATCACTTAGCAGAAACAATTAGATTTTTTTAAAAACCACTTTTGCGTAACAGATATTTCAGCTCACATAGCGTTTACATTAGGCAGCGGATACAACATGGAGGTAAGCTCAGTATGTAAAATGCAGCACATCAGAAATGTCAGGACATTATGCATATTGATCCATTTTGACAGACACAACCATTTTGATTTACTACACGTATTGATTATTTACTGATCTCTGTAAAACGTACAGTATGAAGGGTCTGAAATCTGAATTGCTGTCTTTTTCTTAGCTTAGTCTGTCTGTCTGTTTATGTAGTTTTACTGAGACACCAAGGGTTTACTTGTATAGCTATTTATACATTTTTATTAATCAGAATCAGAATCAGAAAAACTTTATTGATCCCGGAGGAAATTGCTTTTGGTGCCGTCCAGTCTATGTTGACTACCTCCATCATATAGATGTCATTTTCCCATGATTCTTGGACAAATGGTGACATAAATGACCATGTGATTTTGTGGCTTTATTTATTTAGAAAGTTTAGGATTTGGCAGCAGGGGACATGTAAATACAGGCTGTAACTTTTGAGGGAAATTGTCCTGTTAAACCATTTTTGGGTAAGACACCGTTTAAAACATGCTGTCTAAAACGTGATGATTTCCAGTGACTATAGAAATTAGTAGCCCCGCGTTTTTCCTAGTACAGACTCTTGGAAACTTCTGACAACAGTCCTGTGGCATGCTGAAGTTAAATTTCCTGAGCCAATCACAGGCCTGCTCACCATGTGACTACAAACCAATCACTACCTAGTTCCTGCCCGCTAGTCTATGTCAGTCACCACAGTAACACACTGGCACCTGATCCCCTAAGCTTGCTGCTCGGAGCTGTAGGCGTACTGCCTGGTCGGCTGCTTAGCAGCACATAATGAATTTATTTTTAGCACTGTTATAGAAAACTTTTAATGGAAACCCACCGCAACAACAGGTTTGAGCCACGCTTACAGTGTTACACTGGAGGTCACCTTGAAAACTCCTGCCAGGTCGTTACTTCCCAGCGTCTCACCAGGCTTTGCCAGTTCCTTCCTTCTCTCTCTCTCTATAGGCATGAGTTCTACTGCTCAAAGGGGTTGGGGGGGGGGAGGTGAGCGAGCGGTGCAGCAGAGCGAACAGCAGTCTGTGAAAGCGGTCCATATGTGGGTGTCCATCACACTGGGGGTGGTCAGGGGGGCAACCCAGACTCCTGTGACAGTGTCCAGTGTGTCCATCTCCAATTATAGTGCAGGCTGCCTGGAGCAGGACTGTGGGAAGCGCATGAGGCCTGACAACTTCTGGCTGGCTTCATGGACCCTCTCCACGCCCCCTGACCTCACGGTAAGTGGCAGACTGAAGGAAAAATGCACTCAGATGCCTTTCTACTTTTAAATCTGCAGCAGGGGCGGGAAGGGAATTACCGCAGTAACTGGAGTGTTATGTTTTTAACACCTACAGCAACTCTGCAGCCGTGGGTCCTAACGGAAGCGTTTTTGCTGAGCATTATTCATTATTAATATTTACCTGTCAGAAACATCTGCTTACTTTGTACATACAGCATTAAAAAAAAAATCTGCCGGCCAGGAAAAAGAAATATGGACGTAGGTATATATTTTTTCTTTTTTTATATGGGTGAGCTGTTATTTGAGTTGGAACATCAGTACTGTTCCTGACTGCTGAGTGAACATTCATTACATTATAAACGATACAAGCATAGCACAGGAAAGCACGGCGACTCAGAAGGTGGTCCTCACAATAGTATCAGAACTGCAATGGCGGCCAGTCATCATCAATTGACTGTCTTCAAAATCAAGCAGATTAAAGGCAGTGTTTGAGGAGAGTGGGCATGTAATTATGCTCTTTTACATATATGACAGGGGGAAAAGTACCTGTTTAACAGAATCTTCATAACCACACATTTAATTCTCAGTTTGATTCTCATATCCTTCATCTGAAGAATTACTGCTGAGGTAAGCCGACCATTCTGAAAAAGGCTTGGTACGGCTTCTTGACACCATATTTTTGTCCCCTCTCTGAAGGAGAACTGACACGAGGGTCTGAGTGATGAGGGGAGCCGTTTCTGCTCCGGGACACACGTTTGCAGAAGCACAAACGACTTTGTGGAAGTTCTGTGGGCAGGTATGCAGTGCTTAGGGCGTAGTCAGGATTCAGTTACCAGGGTTTCAAGGCTTTTCATCAGCATTACGATGTCGAAAGCTGCTTCGGCGCGTCTCGGGCTCCGAATATAAAAATAGCCGACGGGCCTGTTTATTTCATCTGCTTGTCACCCGACACCCCATGGTTATTGCTATACGTGTGTCAGGGAGCTTCTTCCCATGGTACCGCTCTGCCTGGCCTGTGCTGCTTTGCCGCTGCTGCCTTACCATCCTCCTCCGGACAGGACTAGCTGGCCAGCCCTGCTGTGATGTGTGTCTCTCCCATAGCTGCTCCACTGAAACACCACCAGTGCACCTTCCTGGTGAGTCTGGTCCACCTGAGGTACGGCGTCCCTTGCAGGCTCCTGATGGAGCACAGAGGCACAAGGTGAGGGGTCCGAGGAATCGGGTAGTCTGCATGGGAATGCTGCACTGTTGCTTTTCACCTGTGGGAGTTAGAGGCGTCTATCCCAATTTGGGACACTTTTGCAACAATTTAGGGATGGTTTTCATTTGTTTCTAAAAATATAGACAACCGTATCATTAATGCCAACTGTCCTGATAATGCAAACCAAGGATCTCTGCAATTAAATTCAAGTTTCAATATATAAAAGAGATACAATTTCAAGAAACAGGGGAACCATTTTCCCGTAGGTATTGCTCTACTTTATTTTTTGAAGTTTTCTCTTTTAATTAATTATTGCCATTGGGCCCCTCCGGATTTGCGCCTTTTGGTGTCAGGTTACTTAGTGCAACAGGCAGCTCTTCATTGGTTAAAAATAACCGTGTCATCTCCCAGCCTGCCACTGGCCTCTGCTTAAAAGCTCTGGATCACCACAGAGTAGATGTAGATGAGTCACATGTTCTAGAATATGCAATGAGTTCCTGCAGATGCATTCAATTCAGTAAATTTTATATCTATATACTACAGGTGATGCAAATAGTTTCTTATATTCCTACTTGAGATTTAATGAGTTTTTTAACCGTTGTGGTAATAAGCATTTTACTCAGTACGTTGTCATGTTCTGCTGCTGCATTGTCTTCTGATGTTAGTATCAAATGCAGGTTTTGATGTGTGGCCTTTGGTTGTCCATGTCTGCTTTTGAGTAAAAGGGTTTTAGGGTCCTCCTCCTTGGTTATAACCACAAGGCAAAGGATTAAAACAGCCTTGAGTGTTATTCTGGGATGTAATTAAGCCAACCAAGGCTGCAGTAATATTATGAGTGTGCGAGCCAAAGTCTTAGTAATCTCAGCTGTGATAGGTTTACACATCATGTCATTTTACCTGAATTCTCAGATGCAATTGGTCTACACACTGTCATGTTTTACCTGAATTCTTAGCTGTGATTGGCCCACACACTGCGTTCAGCTTTACATGTACTCTCAGCTGTGATGGATCTGCATAAATTGCACTTGATTACCTGTATTCCCTGTTGAATGATAATCCTACATATTGTGCCCCTGTTCATCTGTATTTTTAGCTATGATTGGTCCACAGACCATACCCTGTTTTACCAGCATTCTCAGCTGTGATAGCTCCACACATCATGTCCAGTTTTAGCTGTATTCTCAGCTGTGATAAGTTTGATTAGGGTTGGGCTGTTAATGAACCATCCTGCTCCATCCCTTCCTGTCCTTGCCCTCTGATTCCCATCATTACCTTCTTTTTTTCTGCTAGTAATGAACTTGCTTATTTTGTTCTTTTTATTCTTCTTAATTTCCCATTATTTTTATTCATTATTTCTATTCACATTTTTGTTTCATGTATAAATATTTTTCTGTACTTTCTGAAAGTCATTCTCCATCTTAATTTAGTGTGTGTACTTTAAAAACACCCATTCATCCATCCATCTGTCCATCCATCTATCCAACCATCCATCCATCCATCCATCCATCCATCTGTCCATGTTCTAATTGCTTATCCAGAGGAGGGTTGCAGGGACTTTAAATGTATACAATGGCTTAATTTCCCCTCAGGGGTTGATAAAGTCTGCTTGTTTTTCTGTCTGTCTGTCTTGAGCAGACTTTCATTCACGGTGTCTTTTGGCTCAGTAATCAAGTAATTTTTCATGACATCTGACTTCTGCTTCACTTCCACTGCAGAAAAGAACAGAAGCTACATCACCTTCTGGATGGTGAGCTGGCCCGGCCCCACAGAGTGTAGGAGATCCAGCACACAGCGTGACCCCGAGTGTAGCGGCCGGCACGCTCAAGCAAGCCCACAGACCCGTCTCAGGATGAACTCTCTTGACCGGCGACACCGGGGAGGCCGAACGGCCAAGCAGGGACAGATCAAGTACGCTGACGGCTTCATGGACGAGACGGACCGGGAAGTGAGTAGCCTCACTGACCGCGCCTTCAGGAGCCTCTGCGTCGGAGAGGAGGCTGCCTACACCGACCCCGAGCTCACCTCCTCCCCAAGGGATGCCTTCGCTGTAGAGCTCCCTGTGACATTCCAGCACTCTATCATAGATAATCAGGATCAGGGTCCCCGATATGTGTCTCAACTGAGCAACGGTGCCATCGAGGCCATGTGGCAGAACAGACGCAGTAGGTCAAGAGTCTCATCCCTTATAAAAGCCTTCAGCTCATCCGAGGGCGGGTCTACAATGGACGGGGTGCCGGATGGCCGTCGGAGTAACCCGGATGGCTGGACCTGGGAGAGCTCGGCACTGTTCTGCCTCAACAATGAACTGTCGAATTTCCCTGCTTACTGCCAGGACCCTTTCACCCCCGCTGCCTCGCTTCAGGCCTCCCATTTGGGGCCTGCCTCAGCCCCCAGCAAGACACTGAGGAATAAAGCCAGCAAGGCCACGTTCAGGAAGCTCAGCTCCATCAACTATTTCCTCCACAGTGAGCACAGCCCATTCCAGACATGGGCGGATTACAACAGGATTCCTTGCCAGCGGGAAGCCACACCCCCTACTCTCTCCCCCAGTGGTTTTCATAGGTGGTACGACTCTCCTCTGTACAAGGAGCTGACTGCATCCCACGGAATCCAAACCACCCACTCTGAGGATGTGAAATCCTACTGGATGCTAAGCAAGGACAGGACACCTTCCGAACCCGCAAGATCAGTGATTCAGCCCAAGCCTGCTGCTGTGGAGAAGCGCTGTGAGTCGGAAGTGGTGGCCAAATGCCCTCCATGGAGAAAGAGCAGGAATCAGTTGAGCAATCAGCTCCCGGTGTACCGACCGTGCACGGCCTCGCCCTGCAGCCACACGTCCCGGCGACGCGACGACGCCTCGTTCTCGGGGAGCCGCCCATCCGCCGTCCACCATCAGGTGCACACATTAGTGGGCGAGCAGACGGCCGGCAGTTGTACCCCGTTCAGCATCTCGCAGCTCCTCACCCCTGTCCTAAACGCCAGACAAGAAATGGAAACCTCTGAGGTTTCACAATATGAACTTTCACCTGCCGACGACCTTGCTGCCCTAAGAGACGCTGAGCCCTGTCCCCCCCCGGAGCTCAAATTACGGGACAGCTACAAAGCCATGGCCTCCAGCTTGCTCTTCAACCTCAAAGATAATCGGAAGAGGGTGAAGAGCACATACAGCCCCACGAAGTTCAAAGGCCTGGAGCTATTGGACTCTGACAATCTGCCTTCCAGGCAGGACAATGTTGCTCTTGCATCGAAAAAATCTGCTTCTGGGCCTCCTGGGCCTGGAATCAGTACATATGTGCAACCTGGAGCAGCAGAGGCCTGTTCAGTTTATAGTCCTGCCTTGCAGCCCACAAAAGCATCAGCAGCTGATCATAAAAAATACACTGAAGCCAACAGACTGGATGACTATTTCACATTAATCTCACCTCCAACTGTTGAAGAAGCTCCTCATTACAGTGACTCTGACAGAATCACACAGGAAACTACACAGCAGAGAGATCAGGTCTTCGTGAGTCAACAGAGCCAATACAGGCATTCACAACATCTCCCTTCAACATCTAATGAAATCCTATCCAGAAACAAATCAAATCAACCCACCTGGAAAGAGTATAAGACAAGCCCAACAGATCAGATATCAATAGGAGGACCTACTGGATCCACCACAGTAACATATTCTGTTCATGAAAGGCGAAACTCATTTTCCATGAAAGAGAAGGACGTCATCAGAAGAGATAACAAGATGGCCACTACACAAAGTCTGGTGGCTTTCAAAAAACATGACACTGGACAGGAGGTACAAGAAAATCGAAACAGCCCCAACACAGATGCATTTAAGTTGTGTGAAAATGTAAATGTCAGATCGACAAGATCTTCACTGAAAGCAGATGAACTGGTGCGGAATAAGCCGAGCAGCCAAATACTTCAGGTGCAAAATTGGGGTGGAACTACCCAAGGTATTCATGCACTGAAGGAAAAATTAGAAGCAGATACAGGATCCCATACAAGCACTGAAAAACAGAACACTACACATTGTTTGTTTCCCCAGAAAGAATTAGAGCACAGCAGAATAGCAATGAATGAAATCAAAGAAAAGGGCCATATACGACAGGGAGTTCTTAAAATCCAAGTGAATGACCCGGATAGCCATAGCATGCCAGCAAACTGTCAAAATCTGCAAGATCTGAGCA
The DNA here is from genome assembly GCA_026781145.1 of Hippopotamyrus pictus. Taxonomy (NCBI): domain Eukaryota; kingdom Metazoa; phylum Chordata; class Actinopteri; order Osteoglossiformes; family Mormyridae; genus Hippopotamyrus; species Hippopotamyrus pictus. The sequence goes on from JAODLC010000065.1 coordinate 12,162,063, forward strand.
TAGGAACTATGAATAGGGCTGATGATCAGACTGCTAAAATCCCTGCAAAAGGACTAAATGAACTTTCATCAAGTGGGTTATACACAGTGCAGAATGATGAACCAGCTACAAAACACACACATTCACTGAAAGAAAACAAACACATTTCAGATGATTTGCTCCCTAAACCTGAAGGACCTACGGAGAAGACTGCATCACAACGAAATGAGGAACTCCCTGATCAAGGGCAGAAGTCTGTTGGATACTCATCAAACAGAGAAACCATATTAGATAATTACAGTAACGATACACAAGCCAAACCGAGAGCAGGCCAGCATGCTACTGGCTTGAAACTTCCTGAAAGCGATACATCTGCTGCTACAGAACAAGATCATATGAAAAATGAACATCCTAGCGAAGACTACTACTGGGCTAAACAGAGTGAACAAATGACCAATGAGGAAATTTTAAACAAACGACATCCCAGTGTTAGGAAAACTAGGGGAGAAAAAATGCTTGCACAAAATAGTATCAAAGCAGGTACAGAATATGAACTCAGCAAAGGTCAAGGTTCAGATGACCCTGAAACAGATGGACAAGAAAAGAGAGAGAGATCTATAATGAATGCAGTTAGGAAAAATGATGGTTTTGTTCAAGAAAGAAAGAAAAGCTATCAGGAATCACATGCGGCAACAGAGCAGGAAGTGAATGGCACCCTGAAAGAACAAGGAGCAAGAGAAAATAAGCATATAAAATCCAAACAGCTAGATACTATTGATAAGGAGGTGTTTTCAAGAATGGACAGTTATCCTGTGGGTAATGGTGAGGCCATTAGTGATGGAAATGACCCGGCAAGAAGCATACTTGCTGAAAAATGTAACAAACACAATGGATTAGCAAATAAAGACAACCATAAAGTCAAACACAGGATATTTACATTTAACCAAAGAGATCATGCAATGCAGGAACTGCTCACATCAAAAGTCAAAGCTCACGCTCAGAAAGAAATCACTGCCATCAAGGAAAAGGGCCATGCTAAGCGGGAAGGGATCATTTCTAGTAGGAAAGATTCTAGAGAACGAGTGAATGATGGGCAGGGAATAGCTAACCAAAGGGTAGCTATAGCCGGTGAGAACTGGGATATGAAAGCTGAAACTCCCCCAAGAGAATGTTCCAAAACTGACACGCTGCCAAAGATCAAAGAAAATGAGGCACCACAAACAGAAGTAAAACAAGAGACATCTGCCAATCAGGGAAGTCAGGACACAAATCGTACAGCTCCTTTTGCTAAGAAGGAAGGTGCTGGAAATGCTGGACTTCATGGAAAGAAGAACACGATAAATGACCGACAAGAGTTGTTGCAAACTGGAAACTTACATATTCAGAAACCATCAAATGATATCAAGGAAACTTACTCAAAACAAGATTTAAAACAAAAACATGACACTTGCATAACTGAGAAAAAACAAGACCCTGCTAATAAAGAGGTACATGAAAACAGGGTCAGTGACAAACAACAACTTTTGTCAGTTGACAGTAGGAAAGCTGAAACTGTAGCAGTCAACAGCCAAGCTGAAGTTACCCCTGCAGACAAACAAAAAGACTTCACTAGCAAGAAGGTTCCGTCATATGGCGAGAAAGGCCACACTCTGAATAAGAATACCTCGCTTGGGGGAATTCCCAAGGCTTCTCTGGAATTTTCTGCAAGGACAACAGAAGAAAGTGATATTCCTCACAAGGACAGACTTACAAATAATAAACAGCCTAAACAGGAAGGCCTTCAGTATAAAAACAAAGAGCATATTCAAAATGAAGCTACTATAACTGATAAATATTATCCATCTGATCAGGGCAAATTCCCAACAGAAAAGGAGAATCCTGCCAAAGTATGTACATTTCCAAACAAAGGGAGTACCAATGAAAAGTCACATAATGGTCTATTGAAAGAAAAGGAAAGTGTCAATGAAGGTGACAGAATGGAACTAGACACAAAAGAAGAATGCAGCACTGTAGTAGTGGCATCAATGCAGATGGTCCAAGATGGAAAAGAAAACAAGAGCATGGTAATACCAATGAGGAATCTCCAAGATAAAAAAGATAACAAGAATACGGGGACACCATTGAGGAATGTCCAAGATAAAAAAGACGACAAGAGTACGGGAACACTAATGAGGAATCTCCAAGATAAAAAAGATAACAAGAATACGGGGACACCATTGAGGAATGTCCAAGATAAAAAAGACG
>JAODLC010000065.1:12176776-12195956 GCA_026781145.1 Hippopotamyrus pictus
CAAAAAAAAAAATGAAAAAATAAACACAAATGGGTGGCGATCTCAACCCTCCCAAGGTTCAACCCAAAGTTACATCCTTGAGTTGATTAAATTAAAATCACATTCCATATAAATCAGGTAGGCAGGTCGATTACACCTGAACAAAGCTCTGATATGACAGAATTTTGAGTCGTTACAATGACCCATTGTAGAGCAGCTGAGATTTTAATCTAATGGTGTGTTTCGCCCAGAACTGCACTTTGGGTCCCTCTAGTGGTAAAGACCAATATATGTTTCTGCTTCATCCTTGGCAATCTTTCCCTATTTTTGCCTTTGCATATTCTCCGGGAGACGTGACTAACAGATCAGCCTGGTTTCTGTATTATTTTCAAGCAGGTTCATCATTTCAACAGCGCTGCACAAGTGCAGGGAACTTCAGGGAACGACATTTTAAGTTAAAGTTGATTAAAACATTTATTCAAGTAGCCTAGTTTATGATCTTTCAGATGACCTTAACACGAGAGAGATTCATAACTTGGTCCAGACATAGAGTATTGACAGTGTTCCGGCCCAATTTCGGATGGGAATCTAAAATGATACGGCGCTGGCTGGCCCCGTGCTGAGTAAGTACCATGTGGTTATTGGGTTGCTTGTAAACATCATTATCCACTGCATTAAAGACTGCTACGTTGGTATAATTTCCGACAGAGATGAGCATGATTGATTGGTGTATTGATTACTTTAAATGCAGGAATTACAAAACAGTGACGACTAGAGATGACTTCATGAGAACTTACGCGGGGCATCTGCACATAGGCTACGCCTCTTTTCAAGGGCTTATGCATAACTGCTGTGGCAGACAATATTTCATAATTACAACCAAATGAGGAAAGTCCCATATGCGGCAAAGAATGGAAATCCCACTTGTATTTATGTCTTATTGTTTCTCTTAAAAGAGACGTTCAATTTTTGGCAGCCCTCCAGTTAATTTAATATAAATAATGCCCCTCTAAAATGATTAAAATAGTTAATAAGAACATCGCATTATCAATAACTCCAAATGTACAGTTGCAGCATCGTAACAACATCTTTATGAAATCACAAATTACTGGTCCAATGTGATTTAACCATTATCTCATTTATATTTGGTAGTGGCTAAACTCTTAATTAAAACATTAGTATGCATTAGAACAAACAAACACATTAGCAGAACTTAAATGAAGCTGTAGCAGTGTGTCGAAAGTTTTAATAAGTGAGCAGTTATTATCCAAAATGCCTTTTGATGCAGTTTCAACAGCGAACCGTCTCGCATCGCAGGGAGAAGGTGAGTCTGTGAATAAACTAACTCAATTGATTGGATTCTGACTGGGAATCAGGCCCCAGGTCTGTAACTCCGGGAGCTGCGTAACCAAAAAAGCCGGTGGATAAGGCTGATATTTCTCAAACGGAGTAACTTTCGGCAACTACAACCCGAAAGGCCGCTACAAACTGACACCATTCTTAAAGATCATTTTATAAATTTATTATATGGCGCATTCACTGACATTGATTCAAATATACCACAGTCCTCCGCACACAAAATGCATTTAAGACTTTAGTCTCTGTACCTTTCTTATCAAACGGACGAAGAAATCCGTATTGGCAGCGCAGAGCACCAGAAAAATCACGCAGGACGCCTGACATTATCTCGTATTGTCGAGTCACCCGGACGTTGCATCATAAAATATTAAATCAGTACTTCGTGGTAATACATAATTTCTTATCAATTATTCATGCTAATGTGTGTGTAGTTTACTTAATTGTGTTATTGACGATCAAAAGTAATTTCCTGAAAATCCTCAAGGACAGAAATTTAATCAGCCTAACTACTTTTCACGTACAATCCTTTTAAATATTTTTAATTTGCACAACTATTCCCTTATTTATCTCTCTTTCTGGGAAACATACTGTGAAAGAATAAAATAAAATTAAATACATTCTACATTTCAAGACCTCAGTGGGGATACCGTAAGAAACCAACAGCTATAAATATACATCTGCAAATGACAAATTATTTCCTAGTAAAGATAAAAAGTTTTGCTGGGAAAATGCGGGCAATTCGACCAACGAGGGAACCAAGGTTGCTCATAAAAGTAAATAAATAATCAGACCCATTCTGGCAGTTTTACCTCTAGTGAACAGGAAAGGGAATTAATTATTAATTTGAGCCAGATGGCTCAAGCAATGAGCTACAAGAGACATACGTGAATGTCTATTTCTTTAATTGTTTTAAATACATGTCAAAACAAGACCAAAACGTAACCGTATGATGATACAACATGTTATACACAGCTAGCTCGTTGTTTGCATTCAACTTTAAAGTATACTTACGAAGCACGGATACAAGGAAATGATCTGACGCAGCCTCCCGCAGATGATATTTCCACGTGCGCATTGTAATTATATGAAGATTTTGTAATCTTTGACTTTATAAGCATCGGTATTTTACAACTTAATTCTGAAGTAACGGCATACCAAGGTAGTTTTGAGGTGATCATGACTTCTCCAAATTCTCTGAGCATGCTGCCCAAGACTGAATACAGGCATCCAGTGCAAATCTTTTGTCTTCACTTATACACGTTGTATATTTTTACTTATTAGTAACACTGTTTATTTAATATGATAAGTAACAAAAAATTGTCCTTAAGTCACCCCCTCCCTAAAACACAATCAAATACTCCATAAATTAGTAAATACTAGAAACAAATAGATTATGGTATTTAGAGAAGATATAGCTCTCACAAGGGGCAACGTTCATGTCTTTTGTACAGAGAGCCTATTTGCATCAGTGTTCTGACAGCGGCCGCCCTCTAGGGGGCACTCACAAGCTGCACTTCTTCTCAAGTGGGTCCTTGGCTCCGGACGCCGGCTTATCTTGGGAGCTCTCCTGACTTGGGGCTTTGCTGGTGATGGGCCCAGGGCTGCTCCTGCTTCCGCCCACGGCCACACCTGCTGCCGGACCCACACCTGCGCTTTGGCCCGCCCCTAGCAGGTTAGCCGACTGCAGCACAGCCTCGGAGTGTTCCCTCGCCTTCATGCGCAACGCTGCCACACTTGCCGTCCGGTTGCTCTGACAACCATAAGGGGGCAAAAATGACAGGCCCATAGGATCGGGAACACAGCAGGAGCAGAGGGGACCTCCTGGGGACAGGGGGAAAAGCACAGCCACAGGGTGAGGGTGTGTACTCCCCAAAACCTACCGTACAATTTCATCAGTCCTACCCAAACTTAAATTATACAGGTAATTACCCTCATTTAAATAAAGCACGTGAAGGTACATCACGGATGCGATACTAATTCGGTAAAACATAACCACCAACCCAAGCTGAAGCCAAAAAGTAAGTTCAATGACATTTGATAAGAGCATCGCCTACTGGAGATAAAGGGGAAAAAACCGTCGCGGAGCAAAGCGACATATCCAAAATACCAGGCGAAATTATTAAAATAGCATACGTGTATTATTATTATTATTATTATTATTATTATTATTATTATTATTATTATTATTATTATTATTATTAAATCTTGGACAAATACACGACAACAGCAGCAGCTATACAAAACGTAGCGAAGTCACCTTTTAGAGACGCGACTGTGGATAAGGCCTGCGCATATGTGGCCGTGTTGAGGAGGGTCCCGGGCAGGCAGGACGGGAAAAATGGGCCACCTGGTCCGACCGTTCTGTTCAGACTTGAATATGAACGGGAAACGTGTGTCAGGTATTTTTCCAATAGTATTTTACCAAGTAGCAAATGATGGCTAAAATCATGACGTACCTTTGCTGAATTTCGAGTTGATCCTTTTTGTTACGGCTCTGGTCAGCGGGAGACGGAGAATTGAGGTTCCTCACGGGAGAAGTCCCTTCCCGCGTCTGTTCCTTGCCCCCTTCCTGCTCGGACGTTCCTCTCTCCGTCTTCCTCCATTTGGCCCTCCGGTTTTGAAACCATACCTGTCGGTTGGTGAAGACAGTGCACAGGCATGCAAATGTATGCTAAAAATGTCTTCATTTTAGTCTTACGACATTTTCTTTCCTGTTTTGATCTCAGCTTTGCAAAACAACATCTTGAATATGGCTAAAGTTTAATTTGTTTTCTATTGTTAATTCTCCCCAGTATCGGGCCACCTCACCGTAAAAATGGCGACTTATTTAAAACTTCAGCTAACACTAATGCTCTGCATATTCAGGGAAGTTCTTGTATCTTAATTGAATGAAGGTCATTGCCTATAACAACATTTAATTGAGCAATTTTTCATTATCATATTTTAATGACTTCCTACTGACAGTGCCCCTGCTTCTGAGAGAGAACCGTGATGAAGTCGTTTATTTCCCTATTTAGTGATTGTTTGACAACATCAGATTCGATTAAGACTGTGCTCTCTAACGCATTAATCACGTTTGAATGGACGAAGGGCACAATGCGGTCCTATCTCCGCAGACCCGGCAGTATTGTCCATAGGTACAATAATGTCAGCGGACAAACACAAACATATAGTATTCACTCCGAATAATAAGACAACAGTTTACAAGAAGGGCAACAATATTCGGATTGTAATTGTCACGGCGCTATCTCACCCTTGCACCTTCCAGCTAGAAGTCATGATCTCCTCCGTCTGAATAGTCTGTAATTGCCCCATTAATCTCAATTTGCAGTTTGTTCTTAATGCAGCCAAGGCCAATTGACACTTAAAAGGAAGGTCTACACACTACAACAAAAAGAAAATTTATTTTCTAATAATAATGTAAGTTTAATATCCCTGCATGCTGCGACTGATTCATGTTCAGATTTAATAATACGAATCTGGTAATCCGATTAGAGGGAAATAATTTGTTTACAATCCCTAATTTACAGCAGCGAATTCCATTATCTATGTGCAGTCATTGGTTTTAAGCGATAGTAAGATGACCCTGGGGAAAAAAAGGCAAACTATTATATTTCGTACAATTAGATCTGCGCTCACAACAAAACCCAAAAGCAAATCGCGGAAGCAGGAAATTACATATAGGACACACTGAATTTCATTACATGCGCCTATGTTTGTATAACGGCGAATATTTTGCCGACCAATCTATGAATGGTAAATTGTCAGAAGTAAAGGCACTAAACGTTCGCCAAGCAGAATGCTAATATCGTTCGGCGGGTGTGCGCGCGCGCTCCCGATTGTTGTTCTTGCTTTGATGAGCCAAAGAGATGAACAAATTTACCGCTAAAAATATTTTTTTCCACTACCTTGCAGCGACGAGAAGGGTTTAAGAACGAAAGCTTTTTACCTCTATTTCTGAAGCCCGGAAATGGATTTGTATTAAAGTAATTTTGTACCTTAGAGACGCGGACAAATTAGTGTAGAACATTATCGCTAGTTAATTATGAATGACCGATTAATCAACCTAATCTAATATTCCACATTATGTTGATGTTATTAAAGTGCATCAAGAAAATGACAGAGTGGCTTAATTTACTTTCTTTGGCCAAACGTGCTTTGAACACTTTATGGGGTGTGTGTTCATGAGTCGGCTCACCTGGACACGGGCTTCGGTGAGGTTGATTTTCATTGCTAGCTCTTCTCTCGTGAAGACGTCGGGGTAATGCGTTTGGGCGAAAACCGCTTCGAGGGCTTCTAGCTGAAATAAACAACGCAGCAAATTCACCGGTGTACAGCCGGTGACGATAACCATTTTAAGTTACACTGTGTACATCGTTATTACTCGTATGAACATTAGAAAAAACAACAACAAAAAACCAAAAACGAACTAACAGACTCGTTTCTTTTGACACTTTTCCAAGCACTGCGTGGCAAATAAATTAACAAACAAATACATAAATAATTGTCACAATTTAAATAAGTTTAAAACAATTAAAATTAGCTATACAGAAAAAAACTTATAGGCTACAAAAAATACACATGTATACATAAATACAGACGAAAAGGATTTTCACAATTTTTCACAAACAGTAAACTCAATAGCACTCATAATTTACTAAACAAAATTGGACTTTCGATTAATATTTATCAATGTCGCATGACATGTCGCATGTCAAGCAACTTGACTCAGCGGCCTACCTGTTGTAAAGTGAACGTAGTCCTGTTTCTGCGTTGTTTCCTTCTGAGAAATCCGTCATCGAAGTCACTGGCTGCGTGGCCTCCGAAGGAGCCGCTGTTTACTGAGGAACACGGTCAGAAAAGATCAGATAATTTTAAGTAATATTTTGACACTTCAGTGGCACAACACGCACACGCACACGCACACACAAGACACACACTCAAAGCCGGTATTAACGTGCTTATTGTGAAATTCCCTTTCAAAAAATTCGAACCATCATTTAACTATCGTACACAAACATACATTTCGAGACTGATGCGCCTTTTTCGGTGGGGAAAACTCACTCAGGCATATTAGTGATGCATAAGACGACTTTAAAGTGCTGTATATTAAAATCACTTTAAACTTGGTAGGTAGAGCTCCATGCTTTGTAAATATTTAGATGAGCAACGTTAAACATTAATGCAGACGGTCTGAAGGAGACGACCGTGACCACATTGAGATGTCGATTAGCCATCAAACATCTGTGCCCAGGCAGGCAACAAAACAGCCCGGCGTGGCCCTAGGGCAAACACTAGTGCTCGGCCTAAAGGATGGTGCCAGGTGGAAGAACGACGGTCGTAAAAACAATAAAACGCTTCCAGTAGAATTGTATAGTGGAAATATCATAACCAGAAATATACAACGTGCGGCGATAATGTTGCGGTAAAAGGTAAAACTAAACCCTATATTTCTTTGTATATGTATTCGCGGATATTTTCAAACTAAAATCTTTATATCTTTGTTGAGTAAAACATTTAGACTCGTTTTAAATCAACAAACAATAGTAGCATTTGATATTTTTTAACTTTAAACAACGACCAAGTGGCAAAAATACAAGAATAACGCATTTGCATTCGCCTCACTAATTTTAAAATCAACTTTAAATATGAAAAACACACAAAAGAAACTATTCACGTTTAATAAACCAATTTGATTAAATTAACAGAATATCATGCATTTTTCTGACAACCCGCTTTTCCGCAACAACATCGAACGTAGTTCAGAGTCAAAATAAATACTTACTAGTATTTGTCCTACAGCATTCCCCATCCAGCTGAGGCGGACAATGAAAGTAAAACATTTTCTAAAGTTTATTTGGATACGAGTGAAGTTCGCAGTCGATCTGAAAAAAAGACGCAAGGATGCAAAGAGTTTAGACCTTTCTTTGCCAAATAGGGGTGTATTTTATTTAAATATGCATTACAGATTTTCTGTTCACTGGGAAATTGCACTGTACACAGCTGTCTCATTGGATTATTCAGCATTTAATTAATAACTCCGTTTCACAACTGAAAGCCAAAATACCTGCAAAATCAACTGTATGCGCGAGAGAGAATTATTCGTGCACAAACATAATTGAGCATTAGTTACGAAATGTCTGTGACGAGTGGTTCGTGGTTGTCCTTTCCGTTTCAGGTAGAAGTCAAAAACATTATTCAAACACGAAGAAGCGTACCTGATGTAGTTGTTGTCGTGAACCGACGTGCTAGCCCCCTTCTGAGATTGATGGTGCGGTTCCTGCGTGCCTGAGTTACCGGCAGTAACACTCCCTCGGTCATCTGCGTACACTCAGTCTGCCTCTTTCTTTCTCTCCCCTCCCTCTCTCTCTCTCTCTCTCTCTCTCGCTCTCTCTTTCTCTCGGTCTCTGTCTCTCTCACTAATACACGCACACTGTCGGGGAAATCAGCCCAGCCCTGGGAATGACCAGATGTCTTTATAAGCGTCTGCAGCACGACCAACCTCTCAGCACTTGCCTTTATAATCTCCGGCATAATTGGTCATAATCTTATTATTTCCAGCATTGTCTGCTCTGAGTGACTTGGATAGGCCCGCTGGGTGTTCCAGGGCATCCCACGTGGTGAAAACAGTCAAATCTCCATCGCACCTACCACTTAAAATATGTACCTTTCCTCGCCAATTGCCTTGTGGTATGCGTTGTTATTCCCAAAATCATCCCCAAACACACGCGCCCTTTATCGACAGCCATGCACTTTTTATTCCTTCGCTTTTTGATATTAAAAATCTAGATGACTGGTTCTGGATTTTAAATTGACTGTCAGACCAGTAATTGCACATTAGATGGGTTAGGGGTCCACTTTATACACGGCTTCGCTTGCTGAGTGCTCATACATCCAAATTTTGATTTTGTTCACAGCAAGGGGTCCTTGGATTTATTTCCTCTTTCCCAGTAAATGATATGCAACGGGACCCTTTCAATTACTTTTAAAACTCATCTGGGACGCGGAACACAGACATCGCCGGTTCTCAGCCTTCTGAAAATTAGGCTCTAAGTACCAGCTGAAATTTTGAAGACGAGGGCGGGATTGGATGAAATCACATAAACTGCAAAAAAGCAAGTATAATGGCTCATAATTGGTTCTCTAATAGCATTACACAAGGATAATAGCCTGTTACGGCCCCCTGCACTATTAAGTGCTTCCCTGGCGTAAAACGTTTATGATATTAAGGGGGGAATATAATGATATTTTGGTTATTAAATGCGTGTAATTAATTTATGCACCGCTGAAAATAAAGTTGGTATTATGACCTCGGCGAGATGCGATGGAAAATTGAAATCAAACAACTGTTGATAAGTTTCCTCTATTTTGTGGGGACTTATTTTAATTGAAATTTTGTTTGTTTATTGGTCTTTGTTTTTAGTGAATCGTGTGACGGGAGTGTTCAGCTTCTGGTAATAAGACCATATATCATTGATCCAGTTGGTGTCGACTGATTCTCAGGAGGGAGATTAGGGTCCGGTACTCGCGTTACTGCCTGTCTATTTGACGCATCTTCTGGCTGTGAACCCAAACTCGTCCCAACCACTAAAAAGTAAATTAAAACGATCAAGCTAATTGCGTCGTCGGTGCATCAGTTCGTTCTATTTTGAACTCGGTAAAAGAAAATTAATACTGCTTCAAGTATTTACACCTCGTACAATATCCTTCATTTTCGAGACACAGCAGTTTACTGTCTGTAGCTGTACTGAGGAGTACACCTTTCTCCAAGGGCATCCGGACACAATACTAACTGAATTAAATGTTGTGTAATTACAATTGAGATATGAAAAAGTTATTAATGAAGCCTCATCACAAAGCTCTGCGAGTAATTTAAAAATGCAGAATAATGTCAACATTACAGCTCAGAAAACACTAAAAAATATCAACGAAAAAAGACCAACTTGAGTAAAATGTTAAATATCAGCACCTTGGTCAGCACCACGTGCACGCGAACCTTGTCCTTTTCCGTTTCCGCAGATAATCACTATTCCGCAGATAGTGACGCTTTAAGAAAATATATTAAACACAGCCCACAAGATTATCCTGCATTTACCTGGTACTTTACACGGAAAAGCCACTTACAACTTTAAGTAAATTACATAATGTTGTACAACTACCACAGGTTTTATGTATATTAAATGTCGTCTACAAAGTGCATATAGCATATATAATTTCAAGTGTATATATTCCTCTGTAGTGATATGATATTATGATGTAGTAGTATTTTCTAGTTAAGCCCTTGGCAGTGCGTTTCTTTGGAAAAATTACGTATTTAATTTGAACTATGGTGATACGGCAATTTTACAAAAACAATTTGACCTTTTAATTTCTTAAGATGGCCTACTTTAATGCACGAGAATGTGTAATAATTAAGTCAGCTTCCTCTTACGGAAATTGAGCTGCAATTAGGCCAATGCATTTTTAAACTGCTCGAAAATATCCAAATACCCGTCTATTTCTAATAAGAAAGTAAATAATTGTCATGTTCTGGCTGCTAGGCTAAATATAGGTAGTTCTTTGGCTTAGGTTTAAAAAGAATGGTATTGTTGAGTACCCGAATTTTTGAATAAGCACGCATTAGTGCTTGCGCGTTTTCAACGGTGATCTTGGTACTAACAATATCTTCGTACTAACAATGACCAGGAGAGGTCGAGCGCCATCCGAAGGGAAACATCGGCGCTTCACGGTTCATACAGCGCCTGCACGTCTTCACTCTATACCTGCGGGATCGGTGAAGTCATGCGGGAAAACGGGCGCTCCGCACATACGCGCGGAGAATACGCTACAACTCAGTTAAAACACCGTTTCAGGTAAAAATATGAAGTATATTTTAATGGATTTAGTGTTTTTATTCCGGAAATTAATCTTAAAAAATGACCTGAGCGATTTTTTTTTCTTTATTTTATTTCCGGAAATTAAATTAACGAGTTAAAATGTTTAGTTCTTCCTTAACCTATCTAAACGTATTTTACTATATTGAATCATTTCGAACATGGATTTACAAACCTATCTTTTAAAGAGAAAAGGGCATATGGACAAGTCTGTATTAAAATTAGTTTTAAATACTACATTTAGTCTATTGTTAGCGGATGCGTATCAAGATAAACCTCAGAAATGTAGGCTACTGTCGATCAGAAACAACTATCCATGCATTCATATATGACATTTTCAATGTCTCTTATTTGAACAAAAACGAATTATTACCAGACCTATCGGTTCAACTAAAAAAAAAAACAACAATGTAACAGATTTACGAAGTAAATGAGCGTAATGATGACTGAAAACGAAAGACAATGCAATTAACAAATCCACGTTTAAAAGGACACTACTGCAATTACTATTAGAACTTAGAAGCAGGTAATAAACAGATATTTGTCATTTGAAAACCAGCTAAATCATTTTTAGCAAATTTAGCCTACATATGTCACTCTTCAGAAATCTTTTCAGTTAATATCAGAAAATTTCAAGAACACAAAACCTTTAAGAAACAATCGAGAAATAAAATTTAATGCGGTCCACCTGAGAAAAACACCAGCCTTCTATAGATTTCCACATGCCCACATGTGCACGTATACAGCCGAACTGACAGCGAAGCTACTGCCAGTAGTATATTAATAGATTTGAATATTCAGTCATTGACGATTGCAAAGCACGCAAATATTTCCCAGCCGTTTATGGTAATCAGAAAACATTATGCATTTAAATATACCAACAATCACATGATCACACCCAGATGCTTCTGAGGATTAGTTTTATCAGATCGAATTAACGCCGGACTATTTTCTGTAACCAAACTCGCAGAACTCAGACGAAAAATAACGATATAGTGCACGTTTGTAGTTAACTAGAACGCAAATGAGCAAACGAGGTTTTATTTGTTTTATATTTCGTAACCTACATCTAATACAGAAATATATGTATATGTCGATGTATAAAGTCAAGATTAACGCAACTCGGTTTACATTAAGTCCAGTTAGAGGATGGCAATACATAAATGAGACAGCACCACGAGAGCTATAGGTTTGAACGACAGTTCAAGTTTATTTAGCTGATAATTTAAGTAATAACTTTGCCCAAATTATTGGAACAACAAGAAGACGCAAAAACATGCCTAATGACTTATGGAAAATGCCCGCAGCAAAAAGACGGTTCCAATGCATGATGCCATTGGGCATAGGGCGCCGAAATCACGTGACCTGTCTCCGTACCCAAAGACTCTCAATGAAAATATCCTAAAAGTCGACCATTATATGGTAAACGTCGGTGTCATACACCAGTGTTTCCGGGATAACCGTTTGCACAGCAAATCCAGGAGCAGCAGACTTAACTTCCAATCCTTGATCATAAAGGATGACTACGGTTATCTCGATGCTCCTTTAAATTACCGCCAGACTTTTCATTTTTTTTTCCGGAGGAATCCGTCTCAAAATTAAAATCACACTTCAGGCGTTAAGTATCAGCAGATCCATAGAAAGGAACTCAATGCGGAAAAACAGAAGTCGTCACTCAGTTGTTCCATAGTGCCCTTATTATTTATTTTTAAATCTTAAATAGGCACCTATAAGACTCACAGTTGCATTATATGTAACGGAGGGTGGAGAGGTAAGAGGTAGATTGATCAGTGTCATGACAGGGCTGTCACTCAGATGTATGTACAACATGTCTATAAAATTCAAGAAAAACATCAGAAAGCCAATTACATTGTGTTCATGAGCAAGAAAATTAATTTACAATCAACATTCAAGTATATAAAACAGTCTGTGGAATAGTTCTAGTCAAGTTCACCATGGCTGATATTCCATAATGGAGTTTCATGTTCATCTGCAGTCTAACCTGAGCAAATGGCACATGGATTTGTGCAGTTTTCATTATGGCATCTACTCGACAGCCCTTGATTACTAGCATCAAAGGAATGCTCAAGCAGAGTCCAAACAAACTGTCTTTAGAGCAGCACCAAAGCGTACACAAGCACTGTGCCAACACGGCCAGCACCTTAGCGAAAGTCAGCTTTAAGCTTCCAGATGCCCTCTTGGCCAGGGCTGCGGTGGAAATGACAGAGGTTCCGGAGCAACTCCCTGAAGACCGCCGTCTGGGAGGCCGACAGCCTGGGGCTGAAATGGGCCAAGATCTCCTGAGTGCTGGCCTGCCCGTCAACCTGGGCTTGGAAGGCTATGAAGTTCCTCAGCTCCACCAACAGCTCGTCATGCTCTGTGGGGACCTGTGTAGCAGCCACGCTGCCTTCATCTTGCTGCTGCTCCTCCTCCTCCTCCTCCTCCAAGCTCTGTGAGAGGCTCAGATGGTTTCTGGCCCTCATCTTGGCCAGCAGGGAGGATGATGAGAGGACTGTGGAAGTGGCATCTTCCTCCAGTTCCTGTCCACTGAAGTGGCTGGGGGGGTGGCCCTTCTTAGCGCCGAACTTCTTTATGATGGTGGCATCCTAACAAAAGGGAGTCATTCAAAGAGCAGAGCAGGAGGTAAGAGGTCCATTAGGCAGCTCCCACAACCACCACAAGGGGCAGTACTGCACAGCAGAGCAACAAGGGCACATCCCACAATGCACCCGCTTTGCTGTCGACCTCATGCATGACACAGAACAACTGACGGGGTACCTTGCATTTGTCAGATGAGCGCTCCACCAGAGCACGGCTCTCTGCTAACATGGGATTCTTCCTTTGGCCAAATCTCCTGTTGAAAGAAAGGGGAAGATGTCAAAGCAAAGAAAAGCTTGTTTCAGCATGTAGAATCGGCAAAGGAGCATAATCTGAAGTACAATGACCCATTCACATTTGCGAGGGGTGGGGGGCGGAAGAATGGGAATATTCTCAAATAATAGGTACCCCTAATCTCAACCCATAATAGTCTGGTAGCCTGAAAGATAACACAGATAGTCTATTTATTACCAATTTCTAAACAAACAGTCCTGAACTGTACACTTTGCATGTCAATATCATTTCCTATCGAGACCTATTTATATAATATACAAACCATCCATATTATGCCCCTGTATATACAACGTTAGTACTGTATGCACTGGGAGCACTACATTTTGGACTCAAAATTAGCAGCACCGAAAAGATTAAAAGTTACTGGAAGAAACACGAGATTCCACGGGCACAATGACAGCTAACACGTGAGGGAGGCTGGTTACTGAGACAAAGATGCGCGGCATACCCAAGGCAAGACTTTTAATATTAAAGTTATGTTATGCACTAACAAACCTGTATCATGTATATATTACGTGATGCCATGTGATCCAAGTCATTTTCAGTATTGTTTTTGGCATACACGCTGTCTGAATTTCTACTGTGATTCAGGAAGCTCCAAAAGTATTCTCAACTGTTAATGGCAATTCGTGAATAACCAAAACCGCGAATGTGAAGGGTTTGCTATACTGCCTTTAACGTCTTCGCCTGGTCTGGTCCAGCCTAAGCAGAGTGGATGCTTTCTGATGGTCCAAGGCAGAGCGTGAAAACAGGCAGGACAATCTCAGATGGCCCCCGCTTTTCGACACAACGCTACTCAGAATTTGCAGCTGTGAACAGCTGGCTGATTTAATGGTTCGTAGGTAATGGTTAGCAGACTACAAACATAACTTAAGTTTGTTCTGCTACTGCAGATGCATCCCAAGGCTTACTAGGAAGTATTCAGTATTTAATCTGAATCAGACTGGCAGCCATTGCTGGGGTTTCGGTGCATGACGTTAAGTAGTTCAAAATGCTTTTATAAAGCGCACGCACAATGGCTGCTCAGGGGCTCCTTCAATCACTTGTGACAATCGCAGGCCTGTTCTTGATTTTCTATCCAGTACAAAACACAGGTTTAATAAAAATCCCCTGAGACAGTTGCCGGGCAGCACAGTGCATCAGCTGGGCCGTACCTGGAAGGGGGTGGCGCCCCCGGTGGACCGCTGCCGCCATCGCGTGCGAAGGGCAGCCTGCAGTGCTGGCGAGACACTTTAAGGGCTCTGAGGGCATCCTTTGCCACGCGCTCAGCCTCTGCCTCCACGAGGACGTAGTCGGGGTTCGAGGCCTCCATGATCGTGTCGTGCTTCATCACACTGTGAATGCCTGGGAAAGGTTGGGAAAAAGTGCACAATGAACAAAGCTGCTTCTGTGAAGAAATGGACCCAATCCACCCATCTTTCCTGACTGGATTTCAAATAAAAGGTTCACACAAACAACTGGCAAATGATTTCATGCCTTAAGTTTCCTTCACTGGCTATGATGTCAGGAGGTCTCTCATTTATTAATATTGCATTTTTTTTTTCTTTTACCTGACTTCTTGAACAGTTTGGCCAAGACGTAGTCGTCACTCTTCCTCTGGTCATCTTTGCTCCGCCCATCCTCCACGTCGTCGTCATTGCTGGCTTTCTTGAATCGCCGCTTCTTCACTAGGTGCGGGATGCGCTGTCCTTCGAAGCGGGCGTCCCTGCGTTTGCCGACCCTGCCCTTGGAATCGCAGTGCTTCCGTTTCTCCCTCTGTTTCTGAGGGAGGTCTCGGGGGTTGCCGGCGACCCCCACGCTCCCCTCGCCCTCGGGGCTGGCACCGCAGCCGTTGGGCACCATCGAGCCGCTCGTGGCTCGGAAAGCTGTCACACAGTCGCTTGGAGACGGGGAGGCCACAGCGCTTCTCGACACATCTGGCGGGAGGTCCTTCGGGTCGATGGTCCCATTCTGACACCTCGGGCTCGACTGCGGAGGCGTTCTCCTCTTAGTGGGCTTCTTCGGCACTTGGACCTCAGAACCGGTACCTGGCAGCATTGTACAAAACGGGGGCGAGGATGCTATCAGGTGTAGAGAGCAAAACATCTCCCTTAGCTGACCCAAGTATATCTAAACGCGCGAGCGTCAGAACAAGGACAAAAGAGGGGCTGACAGCTTTGGTACGGACCGCGTTCAATTTCCCATTCAGGAGCGTAATTGGCTCGGTTTGTAAATTACCTGAAAATATGGCGCTTGTTTCTGTTCCCTGCGAGCCGTCGGGGTCGCTCAGCGTGAACAGCTCGTAAATGTCGTTGGACTTGAAGAAGCGTCGCTGCTTGGGGTCTTTAAGCACTCGATTTGTGAGGAACTGCTTGAAGATCTGTCTGAGGGGACGGCCAGAGTTACGATGAGGGGGCTGCCTCCCAGACCCGGCCCGGCCCACGTCCCGCATCATAATGGCCAGAAATACTGCGCCGGCCCGCCCATGATCCACCGTGAAATGTTACCCCACAGAACGTTTTCACAGCGGGAAAACTTATTCCAGGTTATAAGTAAGAAATGAATTACTCATTCAGCCTGTAAACAACCCATCGCGGCGGCATCTTTGGGAATTACTGGCGCTGTTAAGATTGAATAACGCGACAGGTTACGGCCGCCTTACAATGACCTATATTCCCCTTAGTGCCTGACGCGCAATAAGCATTAATGCCTGCAAACGTTGAGGCAATATGACCGACTTAGCATGCTGCCAAGAGGCGTGTGCAGAACATAAAAGGGGAATTGCAGAAGGTCACATGACTCAGAGACAGCAACACCCAGCCCACTGTGGCTTTCAGCACACGGCAAAACACACACACCACCACCACCCCAAGTTCGAGCTTCTTGCCTGAAGGCCTCAAACAGCAGCAGCACTAACCTGTGGTAAATCTTCTCCTCTATGGTCCCGGCGGTTAGCAGCCTGTACACAGTCACCTGCAGCTTCTGACCGATTCTCCAGGCACGTTCACGAGCCTAAAAGGGTCCATTAAGATGAACACGCGGGCAGATGAGACTTCATAAAGCAGCCCGGGTGAGAGGTCCCTCACAGGCTCACCTGAGTGTCCGTGCTGGGGTTCCAGTCCGGGTCGTAGATGATGACCCTGTTGGCGCCGGTCAAGTTCACACCCAGGCCGCCAACTCTGGTGGTCAGCAGGAAGAGGAAAATGGACGCGTCCTGCAGAGGAGGAACCTGGATGAGATACATGAAGATAGAGGGGCAGGATGACCGGAGAGGAACACAGCAGAGCGGACCTGGTTGTACTGAGCGATCAGAGGCTGTCTCGAGGCTATGCTGGTGCTGCCGTCCATTTTGAGGTAAGTGTATCCTTTTTCTCTCACGAACACCTCCAGGATCTCCAGCATCTGTTGAAAGGAAGAGTTGGGACACCCTGAGAAGAGACTTAAGCTAATAGGATTAAAGGAGATTAATAGTACATATACAGAAGTGCTAATCCTGCGGACTGTGAACTTATTTACCCTGAACGGGGAAAGCTGGAGCTAGACGGCTCCCTAAAAATGCAGTAAGTGTAGGGGATGCGTTCGTTTCTTAGGTGGCTGAGTTGGTTCCTGATGAGTGTCAAATGCCCCCACCCAGCCTAATTCCACACACGCTCCACACAAAGGAAAAGCTCATCAGGGCACATTCGTCCTCGTATCTGTTGCATCTCATTTCCACCGATACGACCGTCGCTCCCCGCATGTGGCTCTGTGCATCGATCTCCTTCTGACTGCCTTTTTCATCGAAATTCATGACTGAAATCGGGTACGTTAGGTTCTGTTTTCTCTCATGACAAAATATCTCAGATCACCAACACTCAGTTGTGAGGAAAATGCTACCATGTTCCCCCCTACTATAAACGGGGATGGACAGTGAAAAAACTCTGAAGTGGTCCGTGTGTCAGCGTAGGTACCGTGTTCTGCCTTTGTATTGCGGTGCAGCTCTCTCTCCGCCGCTCTCATGCACACACGCGCTTACACGCACGCACACACCCCTACCTGTCTGGACTGTGTAAAGAGCAGCACCCGGTGGCCCTGCTTGAACCACAGCCGCAGTAAGGACTCCACCACGATCAGCTTTCCGGACCTCTTCCAGTAGCCGAAACGCTCCTCCTCGGTGAGCTGTTCCTCCGGGATTCCGCGCAGCATCTGGGGGCCACCTGAGAACAGGTCCGGGTGGTTGCAGATCTTCCTGAGGGCGATCAGGCCTGAGAAGACCTGAGCGAGGCCCGGACAGCCCCACACACACACACACACACACACACACACACACAAACATTCACACGCCACAGAAACAGAACCAAGTCACGGTTCAGAAAAAGCCCCCTTAACAAAAATTCCATTGCATTAATAAGGCTGATTAATTAAAAACTGCCTTCAATAAAACAAAGTGATGTTTGTGTCTGTTGTTGCCGTTTTCCCGGCCCTGACCTGGCAGTGGACGGCCCATTAAAAATGCAGCTTAATGGACTGTACAGGCCCATTAGAGGTTTGTAAACACACAGCCATCCTCTGTGACCCCTGCACCAAAAGCATCCTGGGACAGGGTGATGAATCGCTCTTTTGCTGGCCCCCCACTGCAGCGGCCGAGTCTCTCATAGAAAGCCCGGCTACTGTGGCCAGAGACGGGTCACCAGGCGAATAAATCGACCCCCCCCGGACCCGGCTTTACTGTAATTCTTTGGGCAGCCAGAGAACAGTCCAGGCCAATTTGACCTTTACTATAAAATGGACCCCTTTTTTGTCCCCCACAAACTCATGCAAATCGTGTTCACCTGCATCTCTCCGTTCAGGATCTGATACACCTCTCGGGAATCTAAAAAATTCTGATAGACTTGACGCTGCTCTCCAGATAATCGGCAAAAGAGAACCTACAATAGCAAAAAAAAATAATCCCATTCAGGTTAATACACGACTCACAATGTACTGAAATGTAGCAGCCAATGGGAGCTGCTCTTCAGCAGAATGTTCTTTTGGGCAAAACAGTAGATCTTCCCCACGTCACAAAGCACAGAGCAAAGGCGATCTCCATGCAGAACCCGGCAGGCCGTGGTGTGTCTGCACGCCGCCTCGGTTACGTACGGCCTCGGGGCGCCGCCGCAAACACGCTCGCTCTCCCAGCCACCTGTACCTGCTCGTTTTTGTCCGGCAATGAGAGGCTGGTCTTCACGTCGGCCTTCATCCTCCGAAGCAGGTACGGGTTGATGGTGTCGCGCAGCACGCACGCACACTTGTAGGCCGTCTGCACCTGTCGAGGGACCGCGGGGGAGCGATTTACTCCGGAGCAGCTTCCGGAAGCGTGCTGCAGCGCCATCTTGGATTACATAACCAAAGCCACCTGCTCTGAAGTGCCCAAGGCGTTGGTGGGGCTTTACCTTTCCCCTCCTTTTTCGGCAGATTGGCGCATTAAAGATTCATAGGGCTGCTGCCCGTCCTGAGGGAGGGCCCCTCTTATCGAAAACACCACCCTAATCCACCAGCAGACCCTGCACCATTTGCCAATGATTCGAGGTGGGTGGGGGCCGGGGGTGGGGGTTAGAGATCAAAGGGAACTTTGAAGGGGATACAATAAGTGGGGATTACAGCCCACTTGAGACAACAAAAGGCAGAGGGGCAGCCCCCCTCCCCAGCAGCAGGGGGAGGCGGGACACCGCTAGGCCCAGATAACATATGCTACAGTAATGGGTCATATGTACGTTAACCGCCACCTCGCCATGAGGGCCCCATGATTGGGGTTTGACTAAATTAATCAGACATCTAATGGGAGCAGAGTCTACCTCAGAGTCAGACTCCAGGGGCCTGCTGGGGCAGGGTGCTACTGGCCGTGCATCGCTGCTCGCACCCTGTGTATTTACACCGACACGGCGGGGGCCTGTGAGGAGCAGCGGCTCTCAGAAGGGGCCCCGATGCTGTCATCGGCAACCATTTAATAACATTAATAATTTGTAAAGGTTTTTATTATTGGCGGAGGAAACATCGATAGACCTTTAAAGGAAGTTAAGCGCATAAATCCATACGGTCGGTGTATTATTAACGAGGGGATGCAGATAAAGCTACCCCCC
>JAODLC010000065.1:12196015-12216499 GCA_026781145.1 Hippopotamyrus pictus
GGGCGGGACTCCGCCCTGAGGTGCAGTCAGCTCCTTCCTGCCTGCACGCCGCCCGTCTGTCACGGCCCATTACTATCCCGCTCAGGGTCACGTGCTGGCAGCAGTAGGCCGGGCGGCGTCCTACCTGCACGGGGGAGGCGTTGGAGTAGCCTCCCATGGTGATGGGCACAGAGAACTGCTCCATGAACGTGGGCAGGGTTCCCAGCTTTCCCGGGAAGGTGAAGTCGAAGAGAGACCAAAGCTCCCTCAGGTTGTTCTGCATGGGCGAGCCGGATAAGATGATGCGGTGAGGCGTTCGGAACTGTGGGCGGGGGGGGAATGGATGGCCCTCGTCAGGAGAGTGCAACATACGCTCTACCGGAGTGATCATCACTTACTGTCTGCTCAGAGAGCCCCTTCGATCTCTACACACGGGGGCCTTCCTACACCCAGGGTGATTTATGCACCAGCCCACTAAGACAATTAGCACATGATAAAAAGATCAGGTCCGATCCGATCGATACCCTTTCAGTGAAGGAAACTCGGTGCCGCCTATGCGAAGATATCTACACGGTAACAGAGTTAACCACCAGCGTGTCAGGGCTGGTTAGTTACACATGACAGCAACGCGCAGATACGACACACACGCGTGGTCGCACCTGCTTGCAGGCGACCGTGACCGCAGCGTGAGGGTTGCGGATCTTGTGACCCTCGTCCAGAATGATGTAGTGCCAGTCGTACTTCTGGATATAGTCCTGCATGATGCGCACGTAGGAGTAGGAGGTAATCAGGACGCCGTTGCTGGCTGCGATCTCCGGGATGAGCTTCTCCTGATGGGGGGGGAGAGGACGCGGCCGGCGTTAGTGATGGCTAGCCACGCGATCTCACTCCCGTCACACGCGCGTGACTGAATAATAGTCACGACCAGCTAGGCAGGTCGATTGCTCGCTAGCCAGCTGCTAAAACCATCCTGGAATTCCCCGCCAGATGGCCCCATCACCACTGCAGGACATGCTACTAGGTTTGTCGCTGTCATGTGACAGCTCTGACATCACCACTCTAGGCTGAGAAGTGAACACGTGCTACACAGGGTCAAACCTCAACACAGCAACATTTCCTTAGAGATAGAGCCAGTTTTTTTGCGCGAGTGTCTTCCTCCTAATTAATTAAAAGCACATCAGTGTGAACGATCCAGCGCCCTACGGGAGGTGAACCGTACTTCAGCCCCGTGTGATTAATGGCCTTGCAGGAAAAAGGACAGCTCAGTTTATTTGGATGTGAGGAAAACATACGTCTCCATAGACGGTTCTGAAAGAGATTCGTTACTTTTAGCCTGTAATTGAATTCAATCCGTTTAATTAAGTAAACATCCAGATGATCAGCAAAACGCCCTACCCATAAGGCCAGAGCGAGAGATGAGCTACACGCCACATGGCATCCGTATCGATCGGTACCAGTGACAGGGTCATTAATAGCGGAATAAATTTAATTTAGAGGTGGGAAGTGGTAAAGCGGGGCGCTTGAGGTGGACCAGTCAGGTCTTAACGAAGGTTTCAAACAAGAGCTAACGAGCGCGGCGCAGGAAGACGGGTCCTCACCTTCTTATTGGTGAAGGAGCCAGTTTCATGAAGAACGGCCACTCGGAACGGCGGCCACCAGCTGTGGAACTCCCTCACCCACTGGTGCATGACAGTGGCTGGACACACGATGACGGTGGGTCCCAGGCCGGCGTACCTGAGTGGGGGGGCGGGGGGGGGGGGCCATCAGCAAACGATAAGCACATGGGTCGAGCGGCAGACACACCCGCTGCTTCTCATCACGTCAAGCTCCGGCCAATAAAAATGCTCATGGACGACAACAAGGAAGTAAATCAAAGGAAGGGAGAGGCACGCGGAGGCTGACACATTAGCGGCGCGATGCACTTTCCTCCACGAGATGAATGGACAGGATACGACTGCGAGCGCATTACGGGCCATCTAAAATTCCAGACTGCCATCGAGCCCTAATCGAGTTTGCAAACAATCAATTTGTGGAGAGTCGATGCTACAGGCAGTATTGACCCCCGCAAACTCTGCCCGGCACGTCGGCAGAACGCAGGCCCCGCCTCCAACATCTTTAATTACGCGTTTCAGGTTTAATTTCCCCAACCCTGCAGTCTCCGCCCATCACGCTCTTGTTTTCCTCCGATGTCTCCGCTAAAAGAATTAAAGGAATATCATAATTGAAATGCCATTAATAATTTACGCCGCCCCCTCTCTCCATCGGCAATCCAGCTGCTGAAATATTAATGGTGCTCGAGACTGTCAGTCTGGGGGGGAGGGCGGGGGCTTGCCTGTAATTCGAGCCGCGGGTCCTGATCTTGCTGTAGCTCAGGCCTGCCAGGAAGGCGATGATCTGAATGGTCTTCCCAAGCCCCATCTCGTCTCCCAGAATGCCTCCGGCCTGCTGGCAGTGCAGTTCCCAGAGCCAGCGGACTCCGGTCTGCTGGTACCTGGGGATACAGCCGCACCCGGCGGGTCGATTCAAGCCAGCGACAGCGGACGGCATCCCCAGCTTTGGCTAATCACACCCAGCAGGACCCAGAAGTCTGAACTCTGCCTCTACACCATCAATCAGCCTGTTCTCTAATTCCTTCCTGTTCAATAAGACAGCGTTTCCTAACAGGGGACCGCAAAGTGGGACCTCACTTGAACAGCTTCTTCCAGAGGAACCCGGGCACCTTAAAGCCCTCGTCAAACTCGGCGTCCGTGTCTTCGGACTCGTCCTCCCCCTCTTGCCGCTTCTGCTCCTTCTCCTTGAGCCGGTCACGCTTCCACCTCCTGCAGAAGAGAAGCACGCTGCAGCGAAGCCGAGGTCCTCACCACCCAGACACCTACAGCTGGCCCAATCCATGCTTATCAAGTGTATAAACCGGCACAGGCCGGTCGGTCGTCACGGGGACGATTTGGCCCTCCCGTATCCCAGCAGCCGGATCCCTACAGATTGCCAAGGCCCCCAAATCTGCGCCCTTGCGCCACGTTAGCCAGCCTACAAGGCGGTGGTTAATTGATCCGCCCCGACTGCAGCGATATGCAGGTTAGTGGCAATGTCGTCAGGAAGCAAATTAAGATTGATACAGACAATTAAGCATTTGAGCTCCCCATGAAAGGTGTGAGAGGGAGAGGGAAAAAATCCATCTTCATTGAGTCCGGGGCCTGTCACTCGACAATGAAACCATTCCCTTTATTTCGGTGCCCAGACTATATTTGTAATTAAGTCAGGACTAAGCTTCAGTTCAGTTAATTACATTTTTTTTTTTGCCTCTACCCCCCGCTTCGTCATACCAATAAGAAGCAGAAACACGTTGTTTAATTTTACATCGCTTCCTAGAGCCGCACAAGGAAACGTGCCAATGTCATTTAGTTTCTATAAATATGAATATTCAATTTTGGGGCAAGCAGTAATTTTGGTTTTCACTTAGGCATTAACGAACAAGAAGCTGTAATGAAAATTCAGGCGCCCAACAATCCACTAAGTCAAGGCACAGCTGTCTATCACGGGATTATGGCCGGCTGGCAGGAGGGGGCGCTGCTGGGCCCAGCTGAGCACGAGACCACGGTCTCTCAAACTTACCTTATCCTCTGCTTGTACACGTCTATATCGCCATCATCCTTACACTTCTTCACGCTACCCTTCTTCGCTACCTCCTCTTCCTCTGAGCTGCTGGGGTAGTCTTCTTCATTAACAGGGGCCTTCCTGGGCCTCCTGGCCTTCTTCTCAGCCTTCCTCACATAGGGCTTCAGTTCGTACTCCTCATCCTCATCAACCCTGAACTCGTCGACGCGGTCCGACTCATCGGGGTCCATGAGCTCGTCGCTGGGCACGTACTCTGAACCTCCGCTATCGGAGTCCCGTGCGCCCTTTTTTTTCGAGGGGAGGTGTTCCCATTCCTTGCCGGGCCTGGCTTTAGGGTGCGCCCGCAGCGCATTCCTCTGCAGCTTCCGCATGCGCTTCTGCAGCTTCCGGTCCCTCACTGATGTGCGGCCATCCCCCGCAGTGTCGTTACCGGGGTGACGGGATTCTCTCTTCTTGACCGCCGGCTTCTTCCTGTTGATGGCCATCAGGGCCTGGTCAGCCAGGTAGCGGTCGAACCCCGAGCCCTCGCTGAGCATCACCTTCCTGGGCTCCTTCTTCTCGGGCCGCTGGGGCACACGGGTACCGAAGGGTGTCATCTGACCTGTGCGGATCAGCTCCTCCCACTCCGTCTCCTGCACAGGCATCAGCATGCTGCCCAGCGAGGACGGGCCCGCTTCTGACAATGGGAGAGAGGGAAAACTGCAGGCTCGGTGACAAAAACATGCATTTAATTACATTAAAACTGCCCATCATCCCAAACCTAAACCATTTCCACACATGAACTCCGGATGTCATCCAGAGAATCAGGTCCGGACATTTTCCGGAGTCACCCATTCACACATGTGGCGCACAGCCGGAGACTGTCCATGTCAGACATGTTCATACCTGCTAGAAACACTCTGGATGGGGTTGATGAGGGATGGTGTTTGGGTAGAGCGTGCAGGAGGCAGGGAATGGTGCAAAAAGTAGACCAGGCGTAAGCTGACCTGTGAGCCCATGTTTCACAGGAACCACGGCCTTACTGATGAGCAGGTGTATTTGCTGACACCATTACCAGCCTCACCTTCATCTCCTTCAACCAGCAGCTCAGCCTCCATCCTCTGAACATCGTCTCCTCCCAGGATGGCTTGTAGTCGTTTCTGCTTGGCTCTTATCTTCTTCAGCTGATTCTCCTGCCATGTGTATTTGAGGAGTTCAGACAGAAACCTTTACTGAACACCACACACCCAAGCTAAATACATGCACATTCAAGCACAAAAACTACACGTATTGACCAATCAGAAGTCACTATGTGTGCCCCCTTGTGGCACCGCCCAGCATGGCTCAGAGAGACACCAGATCACCTTGTTCTCCTTCTGCCGTTTAACAGACTCCATCCTCCTGCTGATGTCTTTGCTGGAGGCTGCATGGGGGGCCAGCTGCTCGATGATCTTATTGATGTGTTTCAACGCAATGGTGCAGGACCTGAGCAGACGAGTTCAGTTGTTCAGTAATGAGCCCTAAAGCACTATGGCAACACATCCACACCGTGCTGACAATCAGCATAAGCCAAAGGAAGCATCTCAAGATTCTGTACAACTCTAAACACCACAATGCACATGTAGGCCGGGTTGGAGCCCGTACCGCAGGTCGTCCAGGACGCTCTCGTACTCCTTCTGGGCCTCTGCTTGCGCTGCAGCCTGGCTGGCCTGCTGGATGGCCCGATCCACCTGCTGCAGAACGCCCTGCTCCAGGACGTCCTGGTCATACACATCCACGCCCAGCCCCTGAAGCTCGGCATCCTGTGCCCCTTGAGAAACAGCCTGGATCTGCTGCCGGTCAATGTGGACCAAGGTTCGGGGCCGTGCCTGCAGCTCCGGCTCCGAGGTGGCCAGCCAGTCAGGGCCAACAACCCGTCCTCCAGGTCCATGTTCATCCCCCGTCTCTGTCCCTCTGGCGTTAGTAGAGCATCCAGGGCTCGCCAGCACCGGGAGGTCTTGGCCCTCACTACCATCTGCTGGCATTTCGGTGTTACTGCACAGTAAAAAGTAATCATTCTACATCCACTCATCTTAGTGTAAGTCAAGTGTTTAATACATTTCGAGTCAAGAACCCTTCAGATGAACAAATAAATAACAAATAAATAGACCAATTAAACCAATTATGACATTCAGGCCATTTTTAATGAACGGGAAAAAATAATCAAAAACTGAACATAAAACATTTTTAAAGGAAGTATTTCATTAACGTGCGCACAAATAATTTGTCCGAAACAAACAACTTGAAAAGCCAGCCTTGAGCCAATGACAATTCCAAAAAGACAAACGTTAAATACAGTTAAAAAACCGACACACGATGCGTCTCACCAACCTACTCAGGTATTTGGTAAGCTTTATTAGACAGTGATTCCGCATCCTGCGCTGACACACATCTCCCTGTTCCAGACCAGTCACTGCAGTCTGTCATTGTTATTCAACAGGGAAACGACATTTCGCCAGCTTGTCTGCTTTGATACTTTCAAGCCCATGACAGGAGACTGAATTCAGCCAAGGAAAGCCGCAGTTTTATTGTCTTACACCTTTCTCTGTCACAGCGGCACGCTAACCATGACTGGCCGACTAGTGAACTCTAGACCAAATTAATACAGCCACGATTAATATACAAAGTTAGATTCGCATAACAAAATGCGTCTCGCCCTTTGATACTTACATCTTGATCTGTTACAAAAGCATGTTTATTAGCATATTACACCGCCAGTCCATTTCCGGAACAGAACTACAATGAAAGACGTGTTGAAGCTTCCGTTACGGCTGCCAAAAATCTGAGCGCGCCCCCACGCGGTGAGGAGGGTCGCAGCAGTCTGTCTAAATTTTATATTTACTGTCCCATTCAACAGTGTCACTAAGCCTTCACGTACTCATTTTGCTTAGGACCTAAGCCTTAGGTCAAAAAGCCACTCATATAATCCAGACTTCTCAGATCTTTCATCTGCATTCTTCACACTTGCAGATCTATAATACACTACTAGAAATTACTAATAGTTCCACGGCTACACTATGCTTTATTTCCAATGTCTTCAAGTTAAATTATTTTGTAAGATATACTGTTCACTATTAATGTCGTTTTCCTGTACTTGGCTTCTGTATTTCTCAATTTTAATACGGCAACCGTCAAATTTGGAAATAATAATTAGCATTTTGTAAAGTGAACCATAGATGGCGCGCACAGTCTGAAAACTGGCTATTGACCGCATTTTTCCGAGCATTAGATTTACTTGTACAGCAGGATGAGCATTTATAATGAATGGATGTACGCCGTCCGTCAAACTCGGCAGTACACCACTAGCTGGGATTTTACGAAGCAGCCATCTGGCCAGTGGTATAAAGCTTTAATCTGTGAAGGTGCACCGATAAACTGAAAAATGCCTAACAGAATAACACGCAATACATGCATATGCATTTGCAGCATGAGACAATGTTAGATTAAACCAACGTTTAAATATTTCACGAAGCGCGTTCGCTTAAGAAGAACAATCTTTGGCACCTTCTGTCTGGGCATGAAAAAAAGCTTTACAATGGGAGTACACAAATCCTAGCTGCGTGTTCTCAAAGTAACATAATGCAAAATGTGGGCATGATCAGTTTAATAACCGCATTTCACATAGTGTAGAGTTTTTATGAGACTCGAAAATCTGCACAAATCTGCAAAGCATTAAGGATATGGATGTAGCTTAAAATTCCTGTTAAAAATTATTTGACCGGACTGTCCATCTGGGTAATCAAACTGTCCATGTAGCTGGCAACGGCCCTAGCTCTTTCTCGGAAATAATGTTGTATTTTGGGACTACGGCATGTTTTGTTTGTTTTTGCCTCCTATCTGACGGTCAGGCTTGGAAACCTCCCGCCCGGGAAAGGGCACAGTGCTGCCGCCGTCAGATGGAGTGCGTAGTACGGGGGTGAGGAGCCTGGCTGAGGCTTGAGAAGACGGGAAAAGGGGTCACAGGCTGCCTGAGGTCCAGTAAAATAAAATGAGAAGGGCGACCTTAATAATGGAAGTCATTACCCCTCACATCGCAGGCCGATAGGGCATGTAACTATAGGAAGGTGTCGCAGCTACACAATGTATAACTGTACGTAGAGACCAATTGTTATTTTTACAACATATGCTGGGGGTGGACTTGGCTTTAAAGCGTTTACGAGAAATATAGTATTAACTTACTTTTTAAATTACATATCTGATGTTTTTATTAGCTGACTTCACTTCATCTTTGGAGCCCTTCGGTCGTTATTTAATAACTGGCAAAACTGTAGGTTTAGATCGGATTAAACGGTTAATATGGAAGTACCAGGATCAACTGAAGTAGGTCCGACCGGCAGATGTTTCTGCGGGGAAAAACTAAACAGTTTCTGAAACTCCCCGCTAATTTAACCCAAACTGCGCTCTTTTGCGCACCTGTGAAATCGTTCAAATAATATCCCTTTGTCACCTTACCCGCTTTTACTAGCTCGTTTCTTCAATTTGACTGAGTTATGTTGATGTTAAATACAAAAGATTGCCCCGAATATGAACCAGTAAAATTACCTGCAGATTTACAGTATAATGTACAAACGTGGGATAATATAATTATTTAGAGGGCACGGACACTTTAATCTAGTCCCGTTTCACTCACTCCACATGACCTGTGTGGTACCATATACATTAACTTTTCGGGGTGATAACAAAAAAGGGGAAACGTTACCCTCAGTATTTAATTTTGCTTCATGCATTCATCCCCCCTACAAATGGACCTTTGCTTCTATATTATTATGTTGTGTCCCATATCAACATCAAACGCTCTTTTATGGCATTGTTGGAGATTCTGTTGAGGTTGGGTCATTATTTCTCATTTTAAAGTACATGTAATTTTATAAAAGGATACACTATTCTTCTGAACCACCCAATTTGCCTTTGGACCTCGACCTCAAACCACCCTAGATCCAATGGTCACTGAAGCACACTGTAAACTTGGGGTTACCAACCTTATGACTGCATGGGGGCACCTCGTGGAATACGGGGACCCTGTTGTAAGCAATATAAACTTGTGATTTTAATCCTGTATAAATATGCGTTTTTCAACATTTTTCAAACATCTGCGGGGTTCAGCATGTCCCAACAGCTTGTGAATACAATGACTTTGGGCAGAAAGGATTCCTGTCAGAGGTGTGTATAGCCAAATTGAAGTTTATATTCATGCGATTATTAGGTGAGTTTACTGCTCCTGCTAGTGACTGCAGGCATGCAGATCTGCCCCATAACCCCATGACACTGGTTTGGGTTTACTGGTGCCGTAGGTCAGGCGATGAAATGCAAACCTGCTCAAATGCACAGCTATCCTCAGAGCTCTCTGCACTTACTGTGACCATGCTGGTTTGTTGAGCTGGACAGGACATTGTCCTTCTCAATGAGCAACCATCCCATAATATGGCAGCCTGTGGACACCTCCCCCCCACCCCCACCCCAGCATGGCTGCTGCAGTATAAATTATTCTGTTCAGCATCTGCATCCTATTTAATCTTTGAGGAGTAAAACTGAAATCAAATCCTTCCTCATATGATGACATTTCACTACCTGAATTCTATAGCATATTACATATTAATACCCTACTCTGTGATCTGTGAGATTCCTTAACCATGTGTAATCTCCTTAAAATTCATAACCTGCCGTAAACTCATTCAGATTAATAACGTACAGTATGTTTTCAGATTCATAATTAATCAGAATCAGGTTTACTTGGCCAAGTATGTTCACATATACAGGGAATTTGTCTCCGGTTGTTAGTGGTTTTTGCTGTAAATCTACTGTGATGTTGAAACACGTCTTCTGATAAAGGCAGTGCAGTTATAGAAAGGCCTTGTTTTTGTTCGTAGACCCCGGTATGGGGGTTAAACTTATAAAGGGACACTCTGTACTTCATATGAGTTTTGGATCGGGTTTTACTGCTGTGCTCTGGGGCGCAAACACCCCATTCAGGAAGAGTCTGAAAGGAAACTCCTAGCTGCAGTCGGAACTAACATGATGTAGAAGGAATCTAGGCTTGCGAGCCCAAGTGGCAGAATCAATGCCTCTGCTGCCCGAGCGCAGATCGTAGGTGTGTCTCCCCTGCAGACTGCAAGCTGCATCTTTCACCTTCAGAGTACAGTAGGGATTACGGTGTGTGTCCCTGCCTGTGGCCCAGCAAGGCTGGGCAGTACAAAAAGCAGATGTTGGGTGCCTTGGGGGATACAAGCCGACTCAGGACTCATCCATTCACAACGTATACTGTATCTTAAACTTGTCTAGAAGTGTATGTTCTAGCTGCAAGCTTGGTGTTGATGCTCACAGCGGGATTACGTAGAGTGCAGACGCACTGAAAACACTGCACGCCCCAGCCTAATGCCCCTCATGCCCACCACACTGTGCCTGTCCTGATTTGTACCCTATTTCTTGCGTCTGTTAATGATCAGTAAGTTGCTTTGCTGACTGCTGTGCCTGTTATTGTGTGACATAATGCTATCAGCTGCTAGCTTATTGGACCTCTAAAGCTAGGCTGTGGTCTCTGTCTAGGACACATGGTGTTATATTATAGACCTGGAGAAGGTCAGAGATAATTGATCTAGGGGGTCTGGACATTGTCCCTTCTGGGTGTTCTCCTCTCATTGGCCATCCAGCACCCCCCCATTAACTTAAGGCTCTAACATAGTGACCACACGCAGTAGAATTGTGGTGTGATGCTAAGCTAATGGGCCATACCTGGCTGACATGGTGCTGATCTGCACTTTACACACACAGTATCAGTCAAAAGTCTGGACACACCTGCTTTTAATGCGTTGGTCTCTGTTTTAGCTATGCGAGTCACCTTATAGTAAAAGACTTACATACATAATATGTAATACATATCAAATATTGCGACTACTAAGAAGTTTTCAGCATCTCAAAATTTTTTCAAATTTCAGACTCTTCAAAAGAGCCCCCCTTTGCTTCGATGACAGCATTGCGGGCTCTTGGCATTCTTTCAGCCAGCTTCCAGATGTGGCCACCTGGAATGCTTCTCCAACAGTCCTGATGGAGTTTCCACTAGTTCTGGGCACAAGTTGGCTACTTTGCTCTTACAATTCAATCCAGCTCATCCCAAGCCAGCTCTTTAGGGTTTACGTTGGGAGTTGTGGGGGCCAGGTCATCTGTCATGACACTACATCTCTTTCTTTGTTCACAGGATAATACTTACTACATAACTTGAGGTCTCCTTGAGGTCAATATCTCGTTGAACATGAAATGATTTTCAGTAGGTGTGTCCAAACTTTTGACCGGTACTGTAAACTAGTATTATCTACATGTTAATAATTAGTGGTAACATGGTGTATCCACTAGTGAAATACGGCTGCACTTATTCACAGTTAAGGTTTGGTTTGATCTCTGTGCATCATGATTATAAGCTCATGTTCAGAGCTACAGTGTTTCGCTACCACATATCATTCATTTGCAGCCGTGGTAACTCGTGAACGACTTTGAAGATCCTCCACTGTCTCATCTGTGTCGTGTTCGGCACGCATGTTTCAGCACAAGGGACAATTAGTGAAAAAACTCTATTGTTCTCTGGTCGTTCCCATGGTAGAAGGATTTATGCTGGATTTGTGCACCAGTTGTGAACAGTGCTTGGAATCTCCAGATTCTTTACGGTTAAATAATAAAACGAAATGAAGCTCGTAACTTTCACTTGCAGGTTAGATATTCTGGGGCCTCAGATATATTTTTCCAGAAGTGGGTGGTAAAGCGAAACTCCTTTTTCGTCCGTTTCTGCCACCCTGTCACCTCGGTCGCACTCTTTCCGGTGAAGCTTTGCCGTTTCTTTTCTGGCAGCAGCTTCAGCGTGGGAGGTGGCCAGATTGAGTTTCGACAGGATCAGAGCTTTTGACATGGGCATCACTAGAAAACCTAAACTTAAAATCGGAGCCTCGTTGGTGGCTCTCATTGACACCTGCCCTGTGCTTACCCAAGGCTCGATGGGGGAGAGTCGATGGACATGGGATCTCATTGGCCATTTATACCGTCAAGTATCCTGCTTCTGACACTTGACCTTCCCCAAATCGCGGGATTAAATGTTCCCCACAATGTAGTAAAAAACCTTTTATTTTGACATTGTGGGGACCATTTTCAGGTTCCCACAAAGATCTGTGAATGCAATCAAAAAACTAAAAATGCCAAAAGTCTCATATTTCATTACTTATGGTTAGGGTTAGGGCTGGTAGGGGTTAAAGTTGTCATGTCGGGATTAGAATTTTTCCCATAGAAATGAATGGAGAGTCCCCACAAAGATATAAAAATGTGTGTGTGTGTGTGTGTGTGTGTGTGTGTTGTGAGGCAGGTGTTGGAGAACCTCCCCACTGAGAAGAGCGATGAGAGATTCTGTCTTCCCTAGTGGGATCTGCTTATTATTCCAGCTCTCGTGGCTGGTGGCTCATTGTCAGCCATTGTTCTGCAGCCCCGTCTCCATGCTGACTATAAAGGAGAGAGCAGCTGTTGCATAACTTTTAATTTCCTGTCCTGAAGCCTACAGATCAAGATAAATTATGACTAATGTTAGCGCTCTGCTATGTGTGGGAAAATGAGCTGCAGACTTCGCACCCCTTAAAGTTAAATTGTTGCTGATTATGGTCATTTTGTCTGACGTTTCCTGTAAACATTGAAATAAATGCGTACCTATGCTTTTTAAATGTATTGTTCCCCGTAGATCAAGCCCCGCCAAGTGTTGCAGTGATCAATCGTGCTCCCATGGATGAATCGCGTTACCCTGACCCCTGTCAACCCTCCTGCTCATATTTAGTTCCTTTTCGATGCCTGTTTATGAATTTTAATTTCTTTTCTTTAATAAAACTGCTTGACAAATAAAAATGAATCGTCTGTGTGTGGCCTGGAGGTGTGCTCTCCTCGGAGTCCAGTTTGACAGATTTCACTTCAGTTCAGCCTGCATCACCATATATAGCCGGAGTTTCTGTGTGTATAATCTGTGTGTTTGTGGCATTTTTTTCTGCACATTCCTTCCTGAAGGAAAACATTTTAGTCTAAACAGATGCAATACTAGATGCTAGACAGACAAGCTCTTAACTATGTATATGAAACAGTTGAAGTGAATGGGCTTGCTCATGCACTCTGTAACTGCTGGGGGGATTGGATCCTAACTAGGTCTGCCTTGGTTTTAGGCTGCCCCCTCCCCACACTCACAGAGAGACCCTTTAAACACTTTGTGTGAAGGCACTTCAATGACTACATACAAACAGCATGAGGTTAAGTTTGGTCGTCAACATCGTACCCTTGAAAAAATATACAGGCAAAGGAAATCAGCAGACAGCCAAACCTCAAGCAACTTCCTGCTGGTTCCTGGTGTCCCTGCTGCTGCCAGGTCTCAGAAGGCCAGGGTACTGGCCCCGGCAGGCCGAAAACCACACCGCAATGGAGCCATAACTGGAACGGATCTGGAGGGCAGCTTTTCATTGGGGCACTAGGGTCTGGGGGGAGCAGCTATAAATGGAAGCTGTAAAAAGAACCCCCCCCCCACACACCATTTTATAAGCAGAAACATATTCCGCATAGCTGTCAGGAAACAGACGGCTTTTGTGGATCTGGACAACAAAGGGAGGAAGGCGATGGGTTGATGGGTTTGGGGGCGAGTGGGTAACAGAGCCAGGGTCTCTCTGGGCCCATGCGCTGCCTCACAACCCAGCAGGCCAGAGTAGTGTCACTGCTGCTCCTTGGCTTATCAGGCCCATTAAGTCGGCTCTCACCACATCTATGGATCTGCGGTTTGCCCAGGAAACTCAAGCTCTGCCTTAAATGCAACGATCGTCAAGGGGGCCCCTGTAAACGTGCCACAAGTTCTCACTCTCCACTCTTTGTTTGGTGTGGCCATTTGTCGAGTAAAGAGTAGCGGATCCCAGGGAAACACAGAGCAAGAAGGCAAGGGGAGCCTGGATGGGAGGCCAGTGCTCACAGGGAACACATTCCCCGTGTCCGTCTTCCATATTTTAGGTTTATAGCATATGTGGCATTTCCAAAGAGTTTAAAATGCATTCCCCGGGGGGTTTGAGCAAAACATTAAACAGGATTATGAACAGAAGGTGAAAACCAGGCCAAATAAGTAGATCCATTTTAGAGAAACAGAAGTTCAACGCACTGTCGTGTTTTCAGGAATTACCTTCTGCTGACCCTAAATAAACATTGCAAATTTGCGGGTGTAATTGTACTGGTTAATGCAAGCAAACATTTTCTTCCTTGTTATTTTTTCACTTATAAAGGAGGATACGTTCTTGGCGCCGCTTCAGTCGGTTTCTGTTTTCAGCATCGACCATGAGCATCGATCCTGGTGCCAGCCAGCGTTTGAGAGCAGCGACTTCCTCATCCATCCACGGGCTCATCCTTCCTGCCCGTGTCCTGTGAAGCTAGCTGGACGTCCTGCTCCCCTTCAGGCCTGGGAGGTAACCCCCAAGTGCCTGTTACCGTAAGAGAGCCCCCTCCCTCCTCCTCCACCTCCATCTCCACCCAGTTGATTTTTACAATCTGTATTGTTCTCTGTGAGTAGCTGGAGGCATATCAGGCTAAACAGCGTCTAATCAGGTTTTGGCTTCACTTAGACATTTTCTAGGATTTGCATGGGATCATTTTGGAGGATTTGTTTCTTTTCCAGACTCTCCCAAGGGAATCTTTCTCACTGTATCTGGACTCTCTATTCCTGTGTGATGTTTCTGGGCTCTGCACTTCAGCCCTAAGCAGAGTGATCAGCTTTCATGCACTTCGCTCTTTGTTTACATGCCATCCGGGATGGCTTTGATTTGTCCACGTAACAGCCCCAGTGTGCTTTTATACTTCTGCGAGATACACCCAGCCGCGGGTCACCGTTCAAAGGCCGGAGAAACACAAGCTAATGAAATAGCTTAGATAGAGCTGCTGATTAGAGGTTTCGTGCCGATTCGTTCATGACGGCTAAGTTATTGTGTCTAGCTGTTGAAGGAGCTGTTTCTGCTGAGCCCTGTTTATTCTCTGAAAGACCCTATGGGACTCTGCAGAGTCCAGCCATGGTGCTGCAGGGGTATCTGATCCCATGGTTATTCCAGAAGCAGACACACTGACGTTCTCGCCAGCCTTCATTGAGGTGAACAGGAGCTTCCCCGAGATGTCAAAGCCCTCAGTGGATTTTTGTCATCAATATGCGGATTACAGTGAACCAGACAAGCCATTCATTATTTCTAGTGGCAAATGTTGGACTCTATGGGTCCGCTGTGTGTTTTGTATGAGTCCTTTGGGAGCGGATGTTCAGAAGGATCTTATACCCAGACTGGGAGAAGGTTCTTCATTCTGAAGACATTCTTAACCCAGCGGCGACCTTTTGAAATCCCAGCTGAACTGCTGACGGCGCTTGACATAGTGGCGCCTGTGCAGGGCCTGATGGGTAATGTTCTCTCACACTTTCTGTAGGTCCCCCACTGCCATGTCTTGCAAAGTGTCACATGCCGTGGGAGGAAATCCAAAGGGACCTGACCTAGTGTCTCTTGCGCTGGAGAGCCTGGTCAGCACTGTGCTGAAAACAGGATTCTGGTGGCCGGTCTTCCTGCGGTGTCAGCCCAGAGCAGGGCCTGGGCATGAAGGGATCTGCGTCCTTTTTGGCCCTGGCGTTGGCAGCCCTTCTATGCTCCCCTGCCAAATAGTCCCCGTGTCACACAAAAGGCCGCCGTCATTAGCGCATTGTTTGTTTATCTGCTATAATATGGCACTTCCTAATCAGAAGCAGTTGAGCAAGAGATCAGATTCATTGAAGGTTATCGTCCTGTCGGCATTTTAAGGGGCACAGGACAGATATGAGTGGTTTCTTTCCACTAGTATTCCCTGTATTGTTTTTAAATCCCATGATCGCCGTTGTGTCTGTGGGTCAGTGGCCGCCAACACGTCGCCAGCTAGCTACTGCTCACTCACAGGGAGCCAATGAGTAGTTCTCAGAACACTTTTTAGAAATAGGATCAATTGCTAATTGTTAATGTTAATCAGTTAAGTTGTGCCTGTGACTCTTTATACTCAACTGGTTGGTTGAAAGATAACCTTGGTCTGGATTTGTACGGTCTGGACCTGAACTTTCCACCTCTTTTTGTAATGGATTACTTTTATAAGTAACTTAGTTGTAGTAGTGTGATAATGTTCTGGGAATATCAGGAACCCTGGACAACACTGCATTGTTAGCAGGGTGCCTGGCTTCAGGCTGCCATAAGCAATGCTAAAGCCTACTTTATCCATAATGCTCTTGTTAGCCTGGTTAGCAGCTTTAAAAATGGTTAGCCATTTTTAAGCAATAGTCCAGCCTGCCTGAACTGTAACACTCTTGTTAGCCCGGTTAGCATTTTTAGCCTTTCTTTGCTACCCGGTGGACATTAACACACATGGATCATGAAGCCCACAGACGCTGTTTTAGTGGTCTCACATTCCGTGTCCAGCAGGGCGACCGCTTGTGTGGCAACACTCGTCGTGTCAAAGGCAGTGAGGCCAGGGCAGTAAAACAACTGTGTTTTCATTGGCCGGTGCAGTATTTTGCTTTTTGATTTGATCATGTGTGCAGGAAATAACTCAGCTTCTATAAACAGGAGTACTTGAAGGCATTCAAGCCATTGATTTCAGTGTTTTTATTGGACTTTTACCATTTGAAGGCACTTGAGCCATTGATATCAGTGTTTTTATTGGACTTTTAGAAACATTATTTAGAAATAATATTTAGAAAATATTATTTACTATATTCTGATCTTTAGATGCACTGTAATTATTTTTATGCACTCAGTGTCTGATGAGAGTAATTAAATGATAGTATGGTAACTCCATGCATGTTTTTCACCAACACGAGCGCCAGCTGTCACTGTGGGGATTTCACTGACACAGTTTAACGTAATATATTATTCCCATGTCCACCCCCACAAAACTCAAAAACAAGTGAGAGTTTTCAACACCTTGAGAAAAATCTGATGAACTTAAAACCTTTAATACAGCAGTTTAGCTTTTAAGTCCATATAAAACCTACGGGGAAAACTTTTATCTGTCCAAACTGAAACGGTCTGGTGAATCTTATTTCTACGTAAGACTTGTTAAAATGCATTTCTCCCTCGTTAAATTTATGGTACCAGCACTGAAGTCCACTCCAGTGAGGCATGTTAGGACTTCAGTCCTAACACGCCTGAGTTTTACTGGCATCATTTAAACATCCCTCTGTTTAGTTATGTCTGCTTAATAATAGTGTGCTTTACAGGATGGGGACGTTAGCCAGAAACGCATTTTATTTGCGAGGACAAATAAAATGTGCCGAAGAGTGAAGGGTTTGGCAGGAGCTTGAAAGGTTCCCAAATGAAACACATCAAACCTCTTCAGGAAAATGGAAGCAGACTGAGATCCAGATGATGCAGTGTGGTCCCTCAGTGTAGCTGAAGAGGCGTCGGGGCTCCTTTCCCTCCTTCCACACAGATGTGCGCTATAACAGCAAGAGGTGTGATGGGCCTCTCGAGCTTCTTGAACCCAACGGTCCTCCTCTGCTTCTGCACTAGGACTCACTTTCCTGTGCTACCTGGGTTGAACATGTGATGCTAATCAACATCATATGGTGTCTTAATCTCAGTAGCTCCTGGAGGTTGATCCCATACTAGTTCTTTCCTAATCATCCTGGTTTCAGTTACATTTACATTTACATGTTTCGCAGACGTTTATGTCCAGTGTGACATACAAGTGAGACAAACAGCGTACTGCAAACACTCATGCTGTCATGGAGTCAACTAGGGACAAGTGAAGCTAGGCTGAGTTTCCAATGAATGCCCAGGTACAAGTGTGAGCAGAATTGGAGCAGAAGCTACACAACTGCTACAAGACAATAACTATTGACAAAGTAAAAACATAATAATACTACTCAAGGGCTAGGAAGTGTAACATAAGAGGATTTGAAGAGCATGAAGAGGCATCAGGTTAGTAGAGAAATTCATGGAACAGATAAGTCTTAAGGTGTGTCTTGAAGAGGGAAGGGTTACTCATGGTCTTCACATTCCTTGCTTTCCCGTCCTCACGAAGGTCCCTGAAGCCCAGTTTGTCCAGCCATTAAAACGACACTAATCCTCACACGACACTGGCTTTATGTGTCACGCCAATAAAAAAACACGATTGGTCTGGGGCCCTCGTGCCCAGAACTGGGCTATGCTTGGATACGATGGTGCGATAGTGTTGCTGGGGAGGGGTCAGCAGACCCTCATCCGGCTACATGCCCCGGAGGTGTTGTTGAGGGGGTTGGTATCCAGAGTCTGATTGCTACCAGCTCAAAGAAGACAAGTTCTGTCTTGAGCAGGGCAGCACTGGCTTAGAGGAAAGTCCCGCGCTTGCTTCACTACATGTGTTCCGCCCAGGTTAAGTCAAGATAGACGTGCTACATAAACACATCAGCACATCTGGGACTGATGAGTCTACCTTCTCGTGCACTGAAACTTCAGCTGCAGTAATAGATTAAAGTGAGATATTTGAGACCATCCTTAACCTCATGTTCTTGCTGTTGGCTTTCTGGGGTTCTTTCTCCGTTACAATAGACTGAGTTTACTCTTCGTTTCTTGACCTCGAAGGGTACAGCGCTCATATCCCAAGGTGGCAGTGTCTTTACAAAGGATCCCAGGCCCCAGGTGACCTCTCTACTCCCTGCGGAGATTGATCACAAAGCTTTTGGAAGTAGATGTGTATTGATTAATAACAGCCTTAGATGCTTCCAGAGGAAGACAAATATACAGTGTTTCTTGCAGCTGGTGCCGGGGGGGTGAGACTGCCCCTCGCCGAGCCGGGAAGTCAGCTCAGCTTGCTGTGCCGCGTGTGACATGGCTGTTAGCACCCCTTGGTCCTGCATCGTTATTTTTAATGGAATATTTATGGGTCCTCTTCAAATCATGTTCCTTCACTTGCACCCTGAGGCTCTGGTTCCCACTAAGCATCCCCTGCGGCTCCTCGGAACTAGTGATCTAGTACCGTCGCACGAGAGCGACACTCGCTAAACGGTTTAGCATGTCTGCCCGCTCGGCGTAGCCATAAAGGAGAACATGCGGCCGGTCTTTGAACTGCGGGACCCTGGCAGGACTCAAGGCTCGGTAGATGGGTCAGTCTCAAGTCTGTTGGTGCATCTGTAAGCCGGATGGTGTTTCTGCACCTCCTATATTTCATTGTGAAATCTTTGTTTCGTTTTGAGACTGTAGGATGTCTGTTGTTTCTCCCATCAAGGGTTCCAGTCATTGCTGGAAGCGGAGACTATCAGGCGCTTAATTGCAAGTGAACCTCAGTGACCGTACTCAGTCAAATCACAGAGCTAATGACCCTAATTAGACCTAATTATTATTAGGGATCTTGCCCGATTGGGGACCCTTGTCCCACTAAGCAGGCGTCACTAAGCAGTGCACTGGGAGTCACACTCCAAGGTCCCGTATCTTTATGTGCTCCTGCAGTTTGTCCTGTCGGCATGGTCTTTCATATCGTCTTGTGCTGGGGGTGCATATCAGTTTATTGGTTCATGGCATCTAGTCACTTTGGTGTGGATATTATCATTTATGTCAACTTAATATCAAAGACCAGCCATGTTTATTGTCCCGTGACACATATTTGAGGGACAGAAGTCATGCTATGCTACAAGCTTCAGATGTAAAGTTAGAGATAAGTTCCCTAAGCACGGTGAATGTTCACAATGCTCACCTCTCTTCTCTTTGTGCTGTTTTCAATCCTAGTGTTTCTGCTGGACATATCAGTCTCTTTGAAGTTTGCACTGGCATTCTTGTTCCTCAGTGGGAGAGCACTGGTCTCTAGGGCTGAGTATCTTTCAAAGATTTTCAGTACCAGTATCAATCCCGTAACTCCAATACCAGTTCCTGAATGATACTGTTTTCAATACCAATTTTATAAAATTAATCTTAACAAAAAGAAAATTACATTACACATTACATTACATTTTTTTTGTTGTTGTATTTTTCAGCTCCTTGTTGCTTTTACACACTGAAAGCAGTTTCATAACATAAAAAAATATTTAAGTTAAGGGATGTACAAATTGTGAAAGCATATGAGAGTCCAAAGGGCTCCCAGTTTTCCGAATTTGGTGGTTTAGATACCCTTTTGGTAGCCCTGTGTACCCTCCCCGCATTCTGGTTCTCTTCTGGTACTCTTATTTTAAATGGTAGCATGAATGAATGCAATAATACTGTTATGAATTCCAGGTCATTCACCCTCCAGAGTCACAAATGCCAAGAGTGGATTATGTAATTATAAATGATGCCTTTTATTCTGGGTGGCAGGGAGGTGCACTGGTTAGCACTGTTGCCTCTGACCTCTGCAACCAGGTTTCAAGTCTCTGTCATGGCTTCACCTCCATGT
The DNA here is from genome assembly GCA_026781145.1 of Hippopotamyrus pictus. Lineage (NCBI taxonomy): Eukaryota > Metazoa > Chordata > Actinopteri > Osteoglossiformes > Mormyridae > Hippopotamyrus > Hippopotamyrus pictus. Next base: position 12,216,005 of record JAODLC010000065.1, read on the forward strand.
GTGTGGAGTTTGCATGTTTTCCCTGTGTCGTCGTGGGGTTTCCTCCAGGTACTCCAGCATCCCCCCATGGTCCATAAACATGCTGAGGTTAATTGGAGTTACCAAATTGCCCATAGGCACGCATGTGTGAGTGAATGCTGTGTGAGTGAATGCCGTGTGAGTTAATGCCGTGTGAGTGAATGCTGTGAGAGTGAATGCTGTGAGAGTGAATGCTGTGTGAGTTAATGCTGTGTGAGTGAATGCTGTGTGAGTGAATGCTGTGTGAGTGAATGCTGTGAGAGTGAATGCTGTGTGAGTGAATGCTGTGTGAGTTAATGCTGTGTGAGTGAATGCTGTGTGAGTGAATGCTGTGAGAGTGAATGCTGTGAGAGTGAATGCTGTGTGAGTGAATGCTGTGAGAGTGAATGCTGTGTGAGTGAATGCTGTGTGAGTGAATGCTGTGTGAGTGAATGCTGTGTGAGTGAATGCTGTGAGAGTGAATGCTGTGTGAGTGAA
>JAODLC010000065.1:12217110-12256030 GCA_026781145.1 Hippopotamyrus pictus
ATGAATGCATTATAATGCATTATGAAGGTATCTATAATGCGTTACGCATACAGACTTTAAGTAAAGTCTTACCGAAAGGTCTACAGAAAAAAACATTCTTACACCAATCTGTATTTATTTCCATCTATCCATCTTCCAAACCACTTATCCTACTGGGTCGCGGGGAGTCCGGAGCCTATCCTGGAAGCTATGGGCACGAGGTGGGGAACAACCCAGGATGGGGGGCCAGCCCACCGCAGGGCATCACACACCATTCACTCACACACCACTCATACCCATGGGCAATTTCAGTAACCCCAATTAGCCTCAACATGTCTTTGGACTATGGGGGGGAAACCGGAGTACCTGGAGGAAACCCCTCGACGACACGGGGAGAACATGCAAACTCCACACACATGGAACCCAGGCAGAGACTAGAACCATGGTCCCAGAGGTGTGAGGCAACAGTGCTATATTTATTTATTTGTTCATATGTTTGTTTGGCTGTGTTTACATATTATCCTTTTTTTCCCTGTCAGCATTTTACCTACTGCCTGACAGTACTTGAAGAATTACTTAAGTACAAAATTGCATAAATCATGGTAAAGCAGCAGCATAAATATGATCAAAGGTTATATACTTCAAAACAACGATCTCTGTTTGCTTGTAGTTTTGTCAAAACAGACATTGATTTATTAATTTATATTGAAAGGCGGCTAATGTCATGTGGGTTCAACCTGAAGTTATCTGAAAAATAGTAAAGTTGAGATACTGTTCCTTTAAGAAGTAGAACTACTGCATACAGTCCAGAATCTGGTTTGGTTTCACTTAAAAGGCTGAGCAGCCCACGAACCCATTAAGGGTTAACTGGTCGTAAACAACCTACAAAATGTTTATGAGTGATTGATATTCGCGTATATCGGGCAGTAAGTTAATTGTGGTTTGTCAAATTATTCTCTTAGTAATTATCACTAAAGTAGGCCTGCCATTTAAAACAAAACATGCATCATGCTCTGCATATGTGCGTTTAATATCAGAGCGTTCTTGGCTGTGTGCACATGCAGACCTGTCAGCCACATCTCCTAATGTGCACACACGTGAGCCCTGTCTCTGGCCGTGTAGTGTTTTTTCCTGCGTGTCTCTATGACATGTGCGTGCAATATTACCAGTCATCCGTATTGTTAGGTCTTGGTGCAAGCATGCTACAAGCTTACTGACGCTAATGAGATTTACTCCGTGATTATCGAAATTTGATACTGAATGACAAACCATTTTTTGATTCCCGATAGTATCTAAGCAATTTGGTTGATGGACTACCAGTGTCAGACATGGTTCTGTGCTGGGTGCTATATGACCAAGTAGCTGGTGGTAGGGGGACCCCACTTGAGGAACCGTGTTGGGGGACCATGCATGAGGGTATGTACCACTTGAAAATTTGAACAACGTGTATGATCCGTTCATAATGCTATCGTGCCTCTATCATCCATCGGCTAGGTGAAAAGTAGCAGAAAGTCAGAAAGGAAATCGGACACGGATTGCACATAAACACCTTTTTCAACCTATCTGATCAGACTGAAAACAAACATGGCTAGCGGATTCAAAGAAGGGTTGGCTGAGAAAGTCAGGAAATACCAGCAAGTATAAGGTTCCACGCTACGGGATTATAAAGACTTCCAGATGGCTGCAAACTAAAATAAAATATGTTTGTAACTGCAATACCATATACCTGTCTATGTACTATAAGTACATAAGAACAGTGCGCAGTTAGTTTTAGTAAAAGAATTATCTTTAATATAACATCCATGTCACTCTTCATAAACGCACAACTTCGCTCTACAGCGCCACCCCAGGCCTGGTGCGTTAGTGCAAGAAGTATGAACATCCAGGAGTGTGGCTGGTCCACCACTATGATGCCTGCATTGTAGCACAGCCACGCCCAGAGTACATATGAACCGGGCCTTAGTCTGAGAACCCAAAGCGACCTTCAGATGAGCCGAAAAGACGCGGACAAAACTGCACAGGTCACAGAGATGTTGTTCAAGAAAAATCAGAACCTGAAAATTTAGGATACGCTGTGTACCTGCCTGTTTATTTGGACAAAAACGTTGATTAGAGATGAAGAAGCTTTACATGACATTTCTTTAAATTGCGGCTGCAGCACTCAGGAAGTGTGAGGTTTAAAAGCACACCTTCACAAACGGCGTAATTACTTCCTGGCCTGGAGGAATGGCAGAGACAGTAACCTTTACTCAGGCAGTCCTACTGCACCTAAATTGAATCTCAGGGGTCCTTAAGAGGACATTACTCTAGTCCCTGGACAACATGAGATGGTCTCAGATTACATAAATCTGCAGAAAGTGTGAAGTGCTCCATGCCAGATGGGACTGGCATCCCCTTCCCGGCCACATGGCTAGCCGGTATACCGGTCATTATGTAAACCACGGGTCAGAGAGCTACCGCCACTTTACTTCAGACGAGCGAAGCCGACCGTCGTTTTGTCACGGCCCCCGGAAGGTGGTTATGTGGCCATGATGCAGCCTGGATCACAAGAGCCTTGATGCCGAACACAATTACAGGACCCATGTAATCACCTTTTGCCTGGGCTAATCGTGCACATCGTACCCACCGCAGGAAACCGACGTGTTCCTTGATGGTGCGACCCATCCCCCCTGGGTTTTTGTAGGTCCTGCCGCAAAGATCTCGACACATGTCTGTTTTTTTTTTTTTTTGCCAGAAAGGTGTTCTGCAGGGGAACTTCCCATGCTTCAGAGATGTTTTGTTGCGCAGATGTTTAAGGAAAGATGTGAGGTCAGTGGTTAGGGCGGCCAGATAAAGGGCACACTTTGAGGCAGGAGATACAGTTCAGCAGGAGGTCTGCTCTGCGGCGAGGAGATGCCATGTCGAGGCTGATCTACAGCCTTCAGCGGGGGACCAAGAGGAGAAGATTTACAGGGGGGGCGTTAAGTCAAGGCGGCTTTTGGCAGAATGCAGAGACGGGAGGAATGTGTAAAAGTTAGTGGCTGAGTGGGGGACCGGGGGGAGGGGTGGATACCCAGAATCCCCCCTCTTGGTCCTGAGACCCAGTTCTCATCGTCATGGTGAATATGGAGCTGGACTGTGATGAAACAGAGTTACGGTTGCAAGAGATGCTGGGTTTTCCAAGACGATGACTGCTGAACCAGACACTAATGTTTGTAATTCATTCTGAGCAGTATCAGTACTTGGCTTCTAACTCTGAATGTGTCGGCATGTTGTCCTCTGAAGCCTAACATCAGTATAAGTCATGCCAAACTCTTATAACTTTACGAATGACAACCACAAGAAATGGGGTAAATCTGGACCTTGGCTGGGACGTGGCAGAGAGTGTCTGGAATGGAGGGGGTTTCGACCAGCGTGCTGGGAGACGGGGTGAATGGACGGAGATGCAGGTCATGCCAAACCACGCTGACAGGACACAGATTCAGCCAGAGTTGATGATTTCATATCTTTCTGAGATCTACGGGCAGCACCTGAAATTCTCAGCGTTCTACAGGGGACTCCATGTTGTCCCTGTGTCGTTGTACCAGTTTCCGTCTTGGTTCTGTGAAACCCTCAACAGTTTGTAAGTGAGCAGGTGATTTTAATGCCTTTAGCACAGCGGTTCTCTACCCAGCACACATAAACCAAACAATCAAGAACACCGAGGACCTGCTAAAGGGGTGCTGGGAGCTGAGAAGGAGCAGGACTGTGGATCGTCTGGGCTAAGAAACACTGGTACAGCAGGAGATGACTCACTGTACTCTTAGTCACCTTTCCTGTCCTGTAACTGCTCGATATCCACAGCTGCAGAAACGCTCAGGCGTCTTTCTGGGCACTGAATGTGATGAGCCCTGGGCAGCATTTGGTGAAGGATTTAAAGGTAATACAGTGGCAGGCAATGCCAAGGTCAGCAGCAGGCTGAGGGCCGGGCCAGGCCGCTCCCATTGTCCACAAGCAGGACGTCCTTCTAGCGGGCAGCCTCTTCACCTTTCAGGATGTGTCTCTCATCATCTGCGAAATTCCCAGAGGGTACAGCTTTTTCTGTATTTCTTTGTGTAATTACTAACCCAGTCGGAATGTTTGCTAACACTTTATTCAAAGCTGTCATGTATAATGCATGATAGCAGGGGTGCCCAACCAGTCGATCGCGGGGTAACTCTCAATCGATCACGAAGTGCGTCGCAGGCGTCCGTGCACTCGCGCGCATGCGCCCATTTATCAGTGTGCAGCTAATCGTGTACTGTGAACATTTAGCACGCAAACATGTCAGAAGCCAAAAGATCAAAAACGTATCATTTTCATTTAGAGTGGGAAGAGGATTATTTTTTGTTTACTCAAATTCGTGGCTTTACCGAAGAAGGGCAATTTGGAGCGACATTTCAAAACGGTGCAAAAAAGCCTGCTAGAGTTCACAAGTTCCCTGCTAAAACAGCCATACGCAGCCAAAATGTGCGAGAAATGAAAAGTCAGTTAGCAGCACAGCAGTCCATTTTTACCAAGCTGAACACCAAAAGTAAGGCTGCAACGATAGCATTCCAGTGCCAGAGGTCCCAGTAAGGTAGAGAAATACATTTATTTACACTTTTTCAATTTGGAGAATTACCTGGATTTGTCTGGATTTGCTGTGTGCATGTTAACTATGTAGAAAGGCAATAGCTTGAGTAATAATAGAGTAACAGAGGATTAGCTATGGCTCCTATTTGAACTGGTAGATCTCGGCACACTGGCCACTTGAAAAGTAGATCTTGAGTTAAAAAAGGTTGGGCTCCCCTGGATTATAGATACCGTCATAATGCATTGTGATGAATACACAATTTATTATACACATGGTTATAACTATTTATAAAAAGGCATAACACATTATAGCCATGTTTGTTATGCATTATGAATGCTCTGTGAAGCTCTCATCTATAATCTACTATAGATACCTTTATAATGCAGTACAAAGCATCCTTAATTCTTACACTGATCATAATATGAAGGTATCTATAATGCATTATACATGAGTGCTTTAAGTGAAGTGTTACCAAATGTTCCTCTGTAGCTGGATAATTGAAAATATCAGCTAGAGTATAACTTATACCTTATACCAAACAGGGGCGTTGCTAGAGATTTTGGAAGCATATCATACTGGGCCCCCCAGTCCAGACCAATCCAGTTATTATCCAATTTTTTTTGGGCCCCTGAGTGAGGGGCCCTTGGAATCGTCCTAACTCCCCCCCCCCCCCTTATGGCGCCCCTGATACCGAATAGCCATCCATCTTCCAGCTGGGTGTTCTCGTCTGGGTCACGGCGGGACCTGGAGCCGGTACACACAGCACAGGGTGCAAGGCACTCAAAACAAGTTACTCTGCCAAACATGTGACAGTCACTACAGAGAAATGCATGCTGGGAGACTCAGGGAGGTCTCGCCACTGGCAGACAGACCAAAGGTAGATGAACCGTTTTCAATTACTGAAATTAGTACATTTAAAATTAGGCCCAAGCGGAATCAAAAATGAATAACGGTCATCTTTTTTTTAATTTTGCTGATTTTTTTTCAACCAAGCACTTTTTGGCACTATGACTGTATATGGTAAAATAAATATCAATGGAGTTTACAAACATTTACTTCCCAAACATGAGTTTTTCCGTCAACCTTTGCCAAGCGCTTTTCCATTTAGCACATTATTTATTTCCTGGTTCACGGTGCGTCTCTGACAGCCGCCCCCATCTCTGCCCTTAAACATCCAGCGCTTGTTCTTTTAACAAGCATAGCTAATACCTCTCAGACTCGGTCTGTGTGCCCGCTGATCCCTGCTTCACATCCAGCTGTGTGGTGCCTGGGAGTTCAGTGACGTGGCCTCTCTGGTCTACTGGAAAGTGCAGTAGATCAGGGACGTGGAACCTGAGGCCTCATATGGCCTTTCTGTGTGTGTCTGTGGTACTAGGCTTGTGCGATCTGTCAGTATTATTGGTAGTCAGCGATAACAGACAAGTAACTCATTAGCAGTGTCTTACAGTGACTAATGGGCGATTACCACCTTTGTCACTGAAGGAGACTTAGGCTGCACACAAAGTAAAATAACAGATAGATTTCTGGTTTGGCTTTCAGTTCACCCTTCTATCCTGCTTTTCAGGTGCCGATTTTAACTCATAGGCTTATAACATCATATATAGATCATAATTCCCACTGATCAATCAGTCGAGACTAAAAAGCGATGTAACGTAGTTCTGCAAATCAGCATCACCACTGCCTCCCCCACCTCGTCGGCAAGTCTTAACACTGGCTGGTTAGCAGATAATCTTCAGCAGATCTTTTGCCAAACTAGTAAGAAGTAAAAGTGTCTTTGTCCTGTGCGGAGTTTTGCCTGAGCCTTGATGCTGGGCCGGACAGTGAGAGTTACGATGGGGAGTTTTTCACGGTTTTCACCTTCTCATCAATGCTGCCCCCCCCCCGCTGCCTTGTTCCCACTCCAGCTGGGCCTCCCTCTGTATCACTTTCCCTCTGTCCAGTCCTGCTGGGACTGTCTGCAGCCCTGGATTATGTCTCTTGGTCCCTTTGGTCCTTAGCAGTGATTTATGCCCTGAGTTCTGTCCCATTTCTTAACACAATTAGATGCTAAAAGCCATTAAGTAAGTGGATGTAATCAGCGGTGTTGAACATGCCCCCATCCTGACTCTCTGTCACCACGAGCCCAGGGTCGCCCTGGGGTCATCAGATAGGGGGTGTTCCGGTGACAGTCCCCCAGGGACAGGCTGAATACACATGGCTGCAGGGGCAACACGGGCACAGACAGAGAGCAGGGGCTCCGCCAGCACAGCCCGCTACCGAAGCGCGGAGGCCAAGGATGTCTCAGATAGCGAGCCGCAGGCCAGCAGGAGAACGTTCATCACGCCATGAATATTGAACACCGCCATGATGTATGCAAATTTAATAGGTTGTTACCCTTGGCGTCATGTATCATGGGCAGGCTGCAGATAATGTACCCCCCATAGATGGATCTCAGCATGGTTTTATGAAAACACTCGATTTTCCGTTACAATAACCCAGAGCCACGAGCTGCTGGGGAGGAGGGGGTGCTCACGTTGGCTCACGGAGAATTATTGAGTCATAAAATCAGCATTAATAGTACAGTTTTCTCTCTGATCTTTACCCGAGGACCACCCTGACTAATTCCTGGCTAAAATGTGACCTTTGACCTGGTCAGCTAACAGCAGCATCCAGCTGCGAGTGGCTGCATTATGACGCACGTGCGGAGGCAGGAATGGCACGGTGAGTGGTGCGACTATGCACACGTGGGGCTGACGTGAGAGTTTAAAATGATCGCGGTGTCTATGTGCTACCTATAGGCCAAACGTTTACTTCTGTGGTCACGTTAAGCAGTCTACGGTTTACACCGCAAATGGCACAAACACTCAGATCTCATTGTAAGCACATGCTGAGTGTGGCTCATCCAGAAACAATCCCAGCATGCACCGCGTCCATGCCACAGCTGCTCTCCATCTTACTTTCACACCACAGCAATTGTCAGAGCCCAAGATGGCTGCCGTTATTAACCCCAGTAAGTCCATCCCCTGCCGGGCAGGGATTCAAAATACATCTGCCTGCCATTGTTTTCTGAAATCAAAGCAGGCAGTGGTGCTGGGTGTATGATACGTATTCAAGTTTGCTGCAGCCTCTCACACGCTGATCTCTGCCAAACCCAGAGAGGTTACGCAAGCCTCAGCTTGTCCTGGGATGAGTCTGACTGTGTGAATTTGGAAAGTAGGGTCAATGTGTTGCAGTCAAAGCTGACTGGCTGATATTTTGGGGAATTCCAGACTTTGCTAATAATGACAATCATGACATCCCCCCCATGGGAGCTGAGTGACACACATGACGCAGTAGTGTTGCCAGCATCCCAAGCTGCTTTTGGTGCTTTCACCTTTAGTGTGCATAGTACTGTGGTAGGGACTTGAACCAACAGCTGGTGCGGGGAGCTTAGACCCCAAGATGTGACTCTGAATACCACAAGTCTCTAAAACACTAATCGCTACTTTGATAGAAGTGGAGTGTGTGTCTCTCCCTGCCTTCCCATAATCCTCCTGGGTCCCAACATGTACCACACTGCGTTCTCGCCGCGAGCGGCTTGCAGCGGGATAGGCAGGATCCCAGCTGCGGCTTCTCTTGGGGCCCCGGCTTTTATGGCGCCAGCCGCACATGCAGCACACTGTTTTCATTTTACACAGCTTGCTGATAAAACTCTGGGAACGTAGCACTGACTGGAGGGTGCTGCTGGTCACGTGACCCCGGCAACTCAGAGCCACGGTTGGCCGTCCGCCTCGTGCTGATCCGTTTCGGGGTTCCTGCTCACTGCTGTCCCCGGTGGCAGGGGTGTGCTGCTGCAGGGTAGTGGGACTGTCAATATGACCCAGCGTATCGCCAGCCTGCATGGGTTCAACACCGAGGTTCAGCTGGTGTCATCGTGACCTGCAAGGACACGTTTGCCCGTGTTTTGTGTCACCCCTATTAATGTTTTCATTGTGTGGCTTTTCTGATTATCGGCACTGACAGCTTCGATGAGCCAGGCATTCGGGGTTGGGGGGGGGCATCCTGATCCCCAGGTCACCGCCTTGGGCTCTCCAAGAGCCATGCCAAGTGACATTCAAGCTCTCCTGGCTTCACCGCACTCCAGACCACGACAGAATACCTTTGCCTGACCTCCTGCCCCCACCCCTGCTACAGCTTGCTAGATGATCCGATCGGAGCCGAGCTTCCTGGCACCTGTGGGCGGTGTTAGGCTGCAATGCGATTATGGGATTACCGTGACATCTAATTAATGTGCACTTAAGGAGCGATGATAGCCAAAGACAGCAAGAAGGGGAGCCAACAACATTTTACTTGTCTGTCTTTATTAAAAAATATAAAAGTGAAAAAAGAACAGCAATGAATGGCGGTATACAGACAGAGAGGTACAGTAAACAAGAGGAAGGAGTCGTCGAATATATGACTGGCGGCTGCCTTACACGAGGCGTCTTCACATTGTCTGGGGAGTGAGGAGAGGACTAAGAGGGTCCGGTTACTTCCAGAAAAGTGTACAGACAGTCAGCTGGCTCAGAAACGGGCACCGTGTCCTCCGTTCGTACGCACCGGGCTGCGCATTTAACGTCACATTTAACGCATTTCGTTATCAAACGGACTCACTCTCCTGGCCCAGACCACACGTTAGGCCGGAGAGTTTCTCTGAATGCGGCGAGTCCCGCTTGTCACAATGGGGTGTGATGCTGTGACCTCCACAGAGGAATAAGGACTCTTAGGCACCACCAGTCACTCTGGTGGACAAAGTAACAGGCTCAGAATGGAGCCACAGCGAGCACTACGGAGGAAACCCGGCCAGCGGAGAAGAGCTCAGGTGACACACAAAGGCTCTAGCTTTTCAGGGGCCCTATAGGCAAAGCTTTACTAGGCAGGCACCCCTACCAGGAAAACTGATGATCATTTCGCTTCCTCCACAATGCGGGTAAGTCAGGGGCCCGAGGCAGCTACCTACTCTGCCTATAGCTAGAGTCTGTCCTGGGGGAGAGTCTGTTCACCAACAAACAACCAAAAAATGCAAGGTGGTATTCCTTCAGCGGGTCAGTGTGGACGGCATGTTCACCACTCGCTGGTTGTGGTGCCTTTACCTTCACATTGAATGTGGTGGGAGTGGGGAGGGGGGGGGTTATTGGGTGGGTGTGGCGGGGCGGGCATGAGGATTGCTGGCTCTGCCACTAATGTCACCACAGTGGGGCGCTGTTTGTCAACTGGCCAAGAATCCAGTTCTACTGAATGGTACTTCAGTGTTAAGATAAGCTGACATCAATACAACAGATATTCATTTATAAGGTTTATGAGACATACAAAAATAAAAATTTGGGCCTATCTATTACATAAAGGTATGTAGGCACATAAAGTCTGTATGTGTTCCCAGCACACACCTTGGATACGCTGATATGCAGAGGTGCGCTGTGGGACAGTTGTATATAAGGCAGATACTCATCTGCGTGCACATTTACAAGCAGTATCCCTAATGCGCTGCACACCAAATGCTTAGGGATGCTGGGCTTCCATTGCTTAGGATACCAACGGGGTGGCGGCTGCATGATTATGGCCCCGCCTTCCTGGGCGTGCACACGGCTCGCTGCTGCAGGCTTCAGAGCATGGTGAGGGAGGAGAAGTAGGCGGGGCATGGGCAGGGCGTGGGCGGAGCGGAGCGCTTCAGTGACCTTTCACCCTCCGTCGGGACAGGAAGTGAGGGGGGGGCAGGGCTGAGGGGGCAGGGCAGGGGTGGCATCCATCTGGCATCTTTTTTGGAACAGGACTTCATGTTCAGGGCCTTGGAGACGCACCCGGTCTGACGCGTGTCTCGCCGCGTGGCGCTGATGGGCCTCGGGGGAGCGGCGGCAGCCCGGTGCTGGCGGGTAAGTGCTGGATCAGGACCGGGACCGTGAGCGTTAGGAGTCTGTGTGGTCTGCTGGGGGAGGGGGGAGAGTGGGGCCACCTTTACTTCTGCCAGCCTGCTAATTGGCTTGTTGCTCCTTCTTGGCGTTTTTTACTCTGCAAAACAAGAGCGAGAGAGAGAGAGAGAGAGAGAGAGAGAGAGAGAAAGAGAAAGAGAGAGGGTTAGGTTAACAAGGAGAGCTGATGCTCAGCCGAGCCGTCAAGCCAACACCGTCGCCCTGGCAGCTGAAAACTGTCTGATAAGCAGCCAGATTCTGTCTCTAAGCTGGATTCTGTACCACTTGTAAGAAGCTGTTTAAAAACAAACTGACAGAATATAAGTGGAAGTTTGGGCGGGAGACCACAAAAGGGGGAGGACAGGAAGACAGGAGCGGAGAAGCTGCTTCCTCAGAGAGCCTGTGCTGCTGAGGACCGGCCGCAGGGACAGAGAGCTGGGCCTTTCAGGAGGCCCAGTGAGATTGCCGAGGTGTACGGCGTACGGATGTTTGTCAGTTTGGAGGAGAAGTTTGTGTTAAGGTAACAGAGGCAGGTAAACGGAGTGAAGGGATTTAGGGTTTCAGTTTGGGTTGGGAGGAGTGAGGTCGGGCTGGGACATGACGAGGTCAATGACAGTGGTAGGAAACAGGAGAAGTGAAATACCACGGCGACCTGTTTTAATGCCACACAAGGGGCTGCATGCCCAAGTCCCACTAACACATGCGCGCACACACACACACATACACACACACACGCCTCTGAGCATTCTGGGAAGGTGAGAGCTGGCATTGAAACAGGCTCGTATTTCATCTCCCATTTCCCACGGTTACCCGCTGCTTCTCTTACTTGTCGAAAGGGTTTCGCCTTACTTGTTAAGGGCATTCTTCAGGTACTGCTGCAGCCACTTAGTCTCCGTGCTGATGCACACCTCCTTGTTGGACTTCAGCTTGGCGCTGCAGAGGGAGGGGTGAGGGAAACAGAGGCGTCAGCCGGGGCGTTTAACCCAAGCCTGGGGGCGATACTGACTTGGCAAGAGGGCAAAGGAAATTACAGAGGGGGCACAGTATTGTGGCAAGCAGGTGCAGCAAACCACAAGACAGAGACCCTGTTGTTCAGTTCAGGTACAATTAATTCTTTAATTCGCCTTAATAAAGGCAAATGGCGACACACACAGGCGAATTAAAATAACTACATTACATATGGAGAGAACAGCACCTCCTAACCTCAATGAAAGTAAATATTTAACTCGACGCGTAGGCATCGCTCGATACTGCAGTTCGATAGAGGGGACGATGCCTAGGTGTCTGGAAAACTTCAGAATAACCAGATCAACAAATAACATTAAACATTAACATGATCCCCCAGTATGCCTTGTGGCCGGCAAACTGTGAGTAGTTTAGCCTTTATGTTCCTGTGCTAAAGTTATGCAATTCTATGCATGTTGGGAAATGTCAGCTACAAAGCCGTCATCCCTTCCATCGAGCTGCGTTGTGGGGCAGTGCCTATGCACCACCGTGAGAACTTATCGCTGTTAGGTTGATGTGGGGAACCGTTATCCCCCTACTGAGTCTGTGTTCTGATCTGCATACATGACGTAGCGCACCAACCTGCTCCAATATGGATGTGATTCACAACTAGAGGATTTTAAAGACTTTTTAAAATTTTGCATTGTGTGGAAGGCACAAATGAGGCGGCACAGTACAAGAACTGAGGGGGCAGTGTGCCAGGCTGGGTTTTACATCGAATGATATGACCCAACACGAAACCAAATCTGCACAGTCTGTCCCCACCAATCAGGTGCCTGAACTGCATCTCTCTGTCTCTGCTATAATGTCTCTGCCTTAAAAAAATCACGTCCATATTATGGGTAACGTTTATATTAACCGCACCTTCATAATGCCTTTGTAGAACATTCATAAGCAGCATGTAAATATACCTTAACACCCTAATATACCTTAACACCACCCATCCATTTTCTGAAACCTCCTATCCTGTTCAGGGGCGCAGGGGATCCGGAGCCTATCCCAGAGGCTATGGGCACAAGGCAGGGAACGACCCAGGACGGGTCGCCAACCCATCACAGGGCACACTCACACACCATTCACCCACCCACACACACACACACTTTGTTAATGACACGGGGAGAATATGCAAACTGCACACACATGGAACCCTGGCGGAGACTTGGACCCAGGTCCCAGTGCTAACCACTGCACAACCGTTATATGATAATAACAAACATTATAATTGTATAGTTGTGTAATGTTTGTTATTAATGTATATTTAAGTTGATAAGGCATGTTCGGATGTTGAGGTATATTTACATACTGCTTATGAATGTTCTATGAATGCATTATAAAGGCATTATGAAGGTGCAGTTAATGTAAAGCATTACTAAATGTCTCAGTATTTATACTGTATTTATTACTTACATTCATTAGCACTATAACCAGCGAGAACGATATGTGACCTTATTGTATCTCTCCACGCACCATATATCTGAGGCTGACATTAAAGCTAACAGTTTGGCTTTGAGGCGCACGTACGGCGAGGCCCCCATATGTAGGCTGCAGCCACTCGAGCTGCCTGTGTTTTATCCTGAAAGACGCCGCCTTCTCCTCTCTGATAATAATCAATGAGAAACTCATGGCAGCCCGTCGCGATGCCACGCATGTGGTCCTCATCACAGACGGCAGACGCCCACGGGGGCACCGTCCGCAGGTCACGCGTGGAAGTAACTCCCCAGCACATGTCTGCTGCGTGCCGTGAGCGTCGCTTCGCCTGCAAGGTTCTCGCTCTCCCGCCTAGATTTCACCGTGGTTTGACAGCGCCCGCCCGCGCTCTCTCGCGCGATGCGACCCGCGTGACTGTTGTCAGAGGCTGCCGACTGGGCTTCGTTAGAGGGCCCCTGTGACGAGCCTTCAAAGGGACATGGAGACCACACGATCCGTAATCCTATTTCTGCCCAGACACAAACGGCTTTGAATCCGCTCTGATCTTCGGCTGTTCCCTATTTAAATTGGGCCAAGGACACTCGTACGAACAAAAACACGGCAATATTCTGATTATAGCTTTCTGTTCCGGATGAAACCTATAGTATTTACTGAGGGCAAAGTGTAGCTAGAATTTCAGCTCTAGGACACATTACTTGAAATCGCACTACTTCCCTGAAGGTCGTTACTGATTATATCTTTCATCCTAGACGTCTGAACACACGAATCCTATAAGAAGTTTGCATCAAACGGTTAGTAACCGCTAACCCTTTAACCAACCTCGCTGAAGAACAGAGGGGAACTGAGAAGTTCCTGTCCTTAGAGATCTTTGTGTTAGATCAAACTCAGACACCGGTCTTTATTTTGATCCAGTCATTTGTAACACGACCCGGGAGACACTTAGCAGTTACTGGGGGAGTTTTCCTCTCTAAGATTCTCCCGTGTATGAATCAGGGGCTCGGTGCCGGAGGCTAGGAGGGCGTCTTTACTTAACAGCTCACTGTTAAGGGCAGCAGTCACTGTAAGAACAGTGTCACTGGGCAATGTTATACACAGTGCATAGGACATCGGGCCAGCTCAAGGGAGGACTGTCCCCTGGCATTAGCTTCCTGTTGGCCTTTATGTCAAGATCACCATTTTCCACAAGCCTCAGATGTGGGTGGGGGAGGGGTAACCTATTGAATGCAGGGCCCTCCATCTTTCTATGTTAATGACACTGCGCTGAGCAGCTGCTTTGAATGTGCGGTACTCACATGACTTGGAAGGGGCAGTTCGGGGTCTGCAGGAACCGGAGCTCGCGGATGCTCCGCATGGGCACGTTGCTGACGGACGAGCGGCACCAACAGCGCTCCCACAGGCTGATGGGTTTGGCTGTGGACAGAGGCCAGAGAGCGGAGTGAGCACAGACAGTTCTGACACTACAGACATTGCAGAGCCACACTGCACAGAGAGAGAAGAGACACCCCCAGCCCAGGCACTACAGACACAAAATCTGCAGATTGGAGGGTGAAAGGTGGAGTGAGACCCCCAACACAGACACTACACCTCTGGACATCACAACAGTAAACAGTCGAAATGGGACCAATATAAAAATGTTACAAATAAAATATGCATTCAAAATTCACAATTTGCAGCTGAACATATACTTTCCTGTCTAATTTAACTTTGAACAGCCAATTCAGATTAATCTAGATAATAAACATGTAATTAAAATAGTTAAAGTGTCATAAAATTAGTCACCCTGTCCTTATATTGTTTCTGGATGATTCTGTAAATGAAAACAGGATACTGGAAATTGCATTTTCGGAGATGGTGTGAGTAAAAATAAAACAATGTAAATTACCTAAATGAGTTCATCACACAAAACAAATGCGATAACATTCACGCGTCTTATCGTCCTGAAAAAAGCCTAATCTCTGTAATCATCTCATTACTATCAAACGACCCTTTGCTTTGGCTCATTTACAAAAACAGTTTATTTAAACGCGTCGTCTTTTAGTAGATGCCACTTTTAAACAAGCCTTAAAAGAAGTTGGATTGTCTCTCTACACTTTGTTTAAAAATACGTTTATTTATGTTAAATTGAAACCAGAGCTGGTAAGACTGTTAGGGACGATGGTCCTTCTGCAGGCATGTCCTGCAGAAGAGATCGACTCACGGTGAGAACCAGCCTGGTGCCGCCGGATCATCGGCATCCCAGCCGCAAACCCCCCAAATGCTGATGGTTACTCACATATTATCATGTGAAAGCCAGAGCTATAAAACCCATACCGAAGCGATTGAAGTGAATACCTGCTGCTCTCACTGCAACTTCTGTCCTAACCCAATTTGGGAGTAATTAAATAAAAACAAAGGAGATAGGAAGTGCACACATTAATCAGCAAGGCAACAGATTACTTTTACTAAGTCGAAATGCTGTCCAAACGCCATACCCTTGGGCTGCAGGTTCAATACCACTACGCGGACATAATTTATTCCGCTCACCCTAGTCCGAAATGTTCTCTTTATCACTGCATTAATTAGCTAGAACAATATATAGTTTAACATGTCGCCAAAAATACAACCTTAGTAACTTTCTAAAAGCAAGAGCGTTGCAGAATATACTGTATTAAATCCCGCATTTATACATATGCAATATTATATTTATTGACCTTAATTTAACAAGTGCATTTAAATTTACACGTGAATAACTGAACATATCCAGTCCAGAGACCCTCAGCAATACAGCGTAATACCGCCCGGGCGAAGCTTATTAGATAGACATAGTGACAGGTAAATTGGAGTTAGGGGATCAGGCGCAAATGCATGCTGTGCCGAGTGACGCACACTGGCCGCCTAGGGCAGGCTGCGTGAGGTCTGCTCCAAACTCACCGTGTGATACCAGCGTGCACGCCGCCAGCAGCAGAAGGGTGGTCAGCAGGGGTACTCTGGGGTCCATAGCGGTCGGCGTCCGAGATCTTGTGCTGCTTAGATTCCTAGCAAAGTCTGTCTTGAGCAGTCTCGTCACGGTGATAAATCCACTCCCTTCTGCAACTCCCACTTTGTAGGGCAGGAGACAAGCGGGGGGCGTGTCTTCTTGATTTATCACCTTCTGAACGGCAAGTTTCCTCTGTGAAAACGTCTGGCTTCACGCCAGGTAGCGGTTCAATTAATGCCCTCCTTACTCAATTTTTACTGTACTCTCACTGGTGCAATAATCTTGACGTCGTTTCGCCGTGCGGGCACGGCGGCATTTACAGACACATCCATTCTCCTTTGATTTTTTTCATGTCATACACATATATGATTCTCTGCACACTGGTTACCCGGCCGTAAAAATACGGGCATCGTCTACGCAGCACATGAAATGAATATTGCGCACACATAATACTAAATGCTTGTTCGTACATGATGGTGTTTAGTTATCTCACTATACACAACATTCCAATGATTTATTTTTTTGAATGCATTGTAGTAGTCATTTTACGCAAAACAGCAAACAGCATTTATATGCCAATAATTGGTTTGTCATTTGGCCAAGAGAGCTGCGTGCAGCACGTATTGAATCTCAGAAGAATTACATTCCCCTTCAGGTAACATTTTCCATTTATTTTTCCAGTTTAATTTGGCAAATAACCTAATGGCACTGAATTATTTGGACATATAAGAGGATGCAGATGTGAGTCCGGTTCCTGTGGACTGGCTTGAGTTGCACTGACACAACTTTGTGTCCTGAGCCAGACTTTGTCTTTTACAAACTTCCAAGTTTCTTTGCTTATCCTCTTTTTTATCAACACATCTCAGGAAAAAAAAGACTTGCTCAGGTTAGCATCCTGCCCCCCCCACCCAGCCTACTCTTAGAAAAAGATGTGTAGTAACAGGCCTCTTTAGATGCAGATGGAATTTACGGACTGGAGTGTGTGTGTGTGTGTGTGTGTCGGGGGGGGGGGGGGGGCAGCAGGAGAATTCACACTCCCACCAAAAGTCCCCAGATACGTTTTCCAGTGGTCAATAAAAGTAAAGCAGTTTCTGGTTTGCTCCATTTGACCTGACGAGACCGTGAGTGTTTCTAGAACCCATGGAGGATGGGCTGGGGAGATAAGGTTTCATGTAAGCCCTACTCCCTTGCAATAATTTGCCACCCCACAGAAAGCAGACTGGTGGGTCCAGTAAGTGTGTGTAAGTCACTGCACACCATCACACACCATGACAAAAATAACATTTGGAAAAAATAACATATGTTTCTTCTAATGAACTGTTTTCCTTGACATTTTTTCAGCAATGGCATAGGAACTTGTATATATTATTTTTTGCAGGTAATGTATACACGTTCTAACGTTTCCCGTGCTCCACAGAGAAGTATCAATCCTCCTAGCACCTCATGGTATCAGAGGCTCACGGTAAACAACACGTCAGCGGCGCAGCTTGATCCGCAGCCGAAATGCGACAGCGGAATACAGTGCCTGGCGGTCTATTGAATAAATCAGAAAAACCGGGAAACGGTCCCAATGCTGTCACTGTAATAATGTGTGATTCGTAACGTCTGCGCGCCAAGCAATTTGTCAAGCACTTCGGGTTTTTATGAGAATCGAAATGGCTTCGGTGGGGTTTTTGGAAATGCAGTGCTTGCAGGACCCATGCAGTAACATCTATTGGGGTGCTGTCAGCTTTCAGGTGAAGCAGTCATACTTTTATCAGCCAGAAATATTTCCTTTTAAGCTTTTATTACCTAAGGGATCCACTGTTGTTTCTTGGGCTGAGTAAATGTCTATCAGCCCGTGTGAGATAAAGGACTTAATCACAGCTTAATCACAGATCTCAGATGTCAGGACAGGCAGGCATGCTATGCTGTTGCTTAAGGCTGTAGGCCTGAGCTCTGTAAACAGACAATCCTGCAGGGATCTGTGCACCGCTATCACTTAGCACCATTTCAGCTCCACTTGGCTCTTTTAAGATAAGTAGCAGTAAGCCCCCCACGGATTGGCTACTCCGCCCCCCATCCCCCACCACCGCCACCAGCGGTTGGCCCCCTGACAACGCAGGGCCAATAACCCCTCAATCAGAGGTTAAGGACCTATGCATTCAGGGGTCCCTCGCCTTTGATCCAGAGCCACTTTAACTTGCTCGCGTTTGCTAAGTTTAGTTTAGCTCTGAAAACTACGGTCTCATTTCCGCTGGGCTGGTCTCCAGCTCGTTACCGTCTCTGTTTATTTTAAAAGATATATTTGCATTTGATTGCTCAGTAAGTTAGAGGTTGTGGGCTTGGGTAAGTCATGTTCATCCCCCAGAGACTGGGAGAGCAATCAATAATCGTTTAGGGACCGTCAAAAAAGTGGCGTGATTTGTGCTCTGACACAGGGCATAAATCAGAGGGGAGGGCTTGGTGACAGAAGGAGGATTGTAAATGGGCTTGTGAAAGTCAGCTTTTCACTGCTCAATATCCAGTAATCTGAACCCTGACTGCTTGCTATCCAAGTTCACGGGAGCATCGTCCATCTGATGTCTATGCATAACTTCCTCTCATGTCTGTCTTCAAGTATTGTACACATACACGCACAGTCACACACACAATCACACACACACACACACACATGTTGGCACAACAAATCTAAATGGGGACCTTCTGTTCATTGCATTCACAGATCTTTGTGGGGACCTGAAAAATGGTCCACACAACAGGAAAATAACAAGTTTTTTCACATTGTAGGGAACCTTTGGTCCCCACAATATAATATAAACTTAATCCACACACACACACACACCTACCATCCCATGGCAGCATCAGTCATACAAAGCAGGATTTCATGAGACAATCACACTGTAATAAAATTCTGGATTTCATATGCAGATTCTTTAAACAACGATTTTGGATGTCTATTAAGTAGCATCCCCCTGAGCCAGATCGCACTCGCATCTGAGAACCACGACCCCCTGGTGATAAAAGAAAAGCAGTTTTATTGGTGGAAAGAAAACACTGCCCCGCACAGATGCATTAGGGAGTTTGGCATATAACCAGATATGTAACGGGGGGCTGTTTTTGTATAGGACAGGAAGGGCAGCCCCTTAACCCAGCATGTGTGGACTGCCAGCGATGTTTGCCGTGCCCCTGAGAATGTCTGGGCCCTGACACGGAAATGAGGGGGGGCCACACACCGGCAGGGCTGAATGCAACCCAACAGCAGCACGCTGAGCTTGGCAGAGGGGGTCCACCAGGGTTTGACTGTCTCCATCTTGAGTAAAAGAGCCAGTGGACTATGACAGCCAAGGGCCCCCCTAGACACCGAATGTCTGTGTCAGCTTCCGTTAGACCACTGAAGGTGCTGGAAGTAGGTCCAGGTCAGTGGAGAAACAGGAGGAGAAATCTTCTTGTTTTCATGCTGCGAAGATCACATGGACATGGAGGCCTGACCACCAGCTAGACAGCTGCATCACTGTACTCCTGAGGTCCAGGAAACAGGGCCACGTCGGTCAGCTGAGAGGTGGTTCCTCTGGTCATTAGCAGGCTAAGCTGTGCTGTCTCAGCTGCAGGTTCTAAAGAAAATCGTCCACTTCATTTTGTGCGAGAGGTGCCAATCTGGCGGGGCCAGGCTGATATCAACACAGTTGTTCTGGTAGAGTTTGTTTCTTTAAGCAGCTCTAAGCAGCCTAATTGGATGGGAGTGCCACGCCTCAGCCGCTTTTCTTTAAGACAGCAGGTGGGTGGGTGACTCCACGACTCCACAAAGAGGCTTTTTCTTCCCCTCTTCCACTCTCCTGCTTTCCCACGGTTATCTGCCTCCGATCGGTGACAATCCCACAATGCCACCACCTTACCTCCCATAACAAAAATAATCAAACTAATCACGATCTCAGAGTGACGCTGGCGGGGGGGGGGGGGGGCGATATCTCTCAGAGTCACGTTCGCTTTCAGATTCACTGTCTTGTGCCTCCGATGAATATCCAAGACTGTGAAAAGCTAAATTCGTCCTCTATAGATAACGAGCAGGAGATAACGTGAGGGAGTCTGACATCTAAAAGTGCACTTCTTTTGAAATCAACACCTGTAAATCCATCCTGCTATTCTTCAGAAAGAAACAGCTGAAGGTGTTGTTTGAATGAAGATCCCCCTATCTACCAAGGCAGATAAAAACCAATCATTCCAGGTGTGTTCAAACAAAGGCCACACAGCAGACACGTGCAGGGCCCTTAGAAGCTGATTGGCTTACAGATGTGACGCCTTCACTCAATCCCCACAACCGTGATTGACTCTTGATCCCCTTTTAATTCCCTTCCTTCCCCAGCCGTTTATTAAGGATGACGGGGCTTCTATGTTCTGCATTTTTTTTTCCCGTTGCCAAGTTTTGTTCTGACAAGTTTGGCCAGAGTGAAATGCTATCATGTCAAGTATAACAAAACACGATGTTCGATGTGGGCTAAGACTGGCTTGGCGTTACTCTCCCGCATTACCCAATAGCTCCAGAGTTTCTGTGAAAGGCGCTCAGTCTGGGGGTGGGGGAGGGTGGGTGCTGAAGGTACGTCTCACAATAAAGCCACCACACAGGCTGACACAGGCCTCCGACGGAGCTCCCAGCATGGGTTTATGTAACCCATTTTCATTTCACAACGCTCTGGGGGGGGAACAAAGTGGTGTCCAACAGCTAGACGTGTCGTGGTGTCCCACACCTGCTAGTCTAGAGTCCAAAAGAGGTGCGTTGTTTGGTGCGGAGCAGTTGATGGCGTAGCAGTTAAAGTGAGGGTATGTGAACTCTCTGCTTCCATGGGAGTGAATGAAATCACTGCGAGTCATACGTCCAAGCGAGGTGAAAGGTTGTGAGTCATGTTCAGTTTGTTTGGATTAAAAGCATTAAAAGAAGAATACTGACAATTTTTTGGGAAAACGATGAGAGTTTATTGGAATCCGGGTGCAGCGATGTGGCCGTCAAAGGGGGGGGCGAGACCTGAAAACCTTCTCCAGATGTGTGTAGATGATGGATCCCTGTAACATGATAGCATCTCTGCAGCCTGACCTATCGGAAACATGGACCACAGCAGCAGGCCCCCAGGCCCACGTCCACTAAGGCTAACAAAGTCACAAAGACCCACTCTTCAGTCTGGGCAGGTGCATCATGGGAATTCTGTTATCTTTCTGAGTAAATGCTGGTAGTGGGCCTTGCTGTTATTCACAGGATCTAGCCAATCTGCGTCTTTCCATGAGGCTATCAGATTCATCTTCACTAATCCAAATCCCAGAACATCGTAGGAGACTGAGACCATCTCAGATGTGTGCATGTGACAAAGGATTTTCAGAAAGAGAAAATCCCAGCTTGATTTTATTTTATTAAATAGTGCTGAGATTCCAGGAAATGTTTATGTAGGCTGCACTGTAGGAGGCTGGTCAGCCACGACCAGCCTGGAGATCTCACACACGCAGGAACACAAGCAGAAGAGGGTGCGGATGAATTCAGGCCAGTGCTCCAAATTGCCATTTCCTGTTTGTTGTGATCACCAGGGGTTCCAGGGCCTGAGGGGTGAGCACAGTTTGTTTGTGTGGGCGTAGGACCGACATCTGGTGACAACACAAGTCATCGCCATGGCGTTCGGGGTCAGAGGTCAGGGTGTGAGGTGGCGGTGGGGGACTGCGGTCCTGGGGAGGGCTCTTGCGCCAAATTCGCAGGAATGCGGAATGCTGGAAAGGCAAACGCTACTGCAGTTTGCAGGGAGACTGGCAGCATGGCATCAACTCGCCCAACAAGAGGATGGGTGCCTGGCTCAGGATCAGGCTCAGGATCATGCTCAGGATCAGGCTCAGGACCCTCACGCAGTACAGAACCGGGTGGGGCATGAAGACATGAATGGTGGATCCATGCAAAGCCCAGCTGTGTGCCTCCTGCAGACGTACACCCCCCCTGAAGTGTTTGCAGAGGGGGGGTGGCAGGGAGAGAGGGCCTGGAGCAGCGCTGACAGGGGGAGGATGGGCAGGTGCGGCGGAGCAAGGCGAGACGGAGCGTGAGCGGCGTGTCAAACAAGCAGCCAGTCGCACAAGGGCCACTTAGGCGGCTGTTTCAATGCCTGCCCCATGCACAATGAGCCGACGGAGGCTGAAATGTCTTTCGGGGGGATTTTCCGGTCTGAAAAAAAAAAGATGTGTAAACAGCGTTTCCATTAACGCGCAGCTGCTTAGCATAACCTCAGAGCATAATGCTGTCATTCCAGCCCCATCAAAGAGCTCTTTAAATACATCTCAGACTCAAAGGTCACGCGTTCAATTTAGGTGTTTATTTCAACAAGAGTAAACAGGGGGAGTGAATGAGGTCCAGCCCCCCTACATTCAGACAGTCACACTGGCCTCAGAAAGGTGAGGGTGTTATGTTAGTGAAGCAGGTACCATGGAAGCATTTCAGAGCACATGAACGACCCCGGAGGTCAAAACACCAGCAGTCCCAGCTCACGAGCCGCCTCGTGTGTAATGGTGTGTGACTTCCTGGCTCCTCCAACGGCTCTGGCCACGTCTGAAAACTTCCATGCCCTGTGGCACACCTGTGGGACAGTCCTGCTGGTTCCCCAGGCCCCGGACCTGTGCATCTGGAGCACGACTCAGACGAGGGGTGTGTGAAAACCGATCGTAAGGACAGGACTGTGAGGACAGGCAGGTCTGGTCTGCCGGGTCTGGGCTAATGGGTCATGTGACTTACAGTTTTCTGACTCCTGTACCGCACCTTCAGGATGAGATGTGGCCATTGGCTGGTCCGTCCCGTTCATCCCTGTTCCATGCTGATCCCAGGAGCCCGGCTTCTTGCTGACTCTTCCCAGGATAGCGTGACATAAGCCAGGAAGTCACGCTCTGTTCCCCATTACCCCTCTGTTTTGATACTCCTGGCTTCAGAGCAGCATGGGGTATGGGGGGATAGGCCATTACTCCCCCCCTCCACTCTTTACCACTGCAAAAAGTCAGTGGTAATCTGCCCAAGTTATACTAAACAGGCTCCTTGCATCGAATCGAAATGTGTGTAATTCACAGTAATTGCAAATACATTACAGAATGAGGGATACAGGAGAAGAGGTGGGGGAGGGGCATCTTCCGCCATTATGACTGTGGCCTCCTTGGGGCCAGGCTGCCGTCAGATATCCTCGGGTAGGTGGGAGATGTGATGTAATTCTGCCCCAATCTAACCGCTTTCTGGGTGCGCCGGGTGGGTTTTATCTGCCCACCTCCTGCCCTTTTGGACCGACAAATGGACCCCCCCCAGAATGGAATGGCTTGTCTGTCCTGGGACCACCTCTCGGTGAGTGGGGGGCAGCATCCGGCTCCTCGACCGACCACAGGAATGCGTGTGTTCCTGTGTCCCCCCCCCCACCCCCAGCCATAAAATCGGCAGCAGACCCCCACGCCCTCGCGCTGATGGAGAGGGCATATCTCAGCGGGAGGCGCGCGGGAGGCACGTACTGCCCCCTGCAGGTGCTCTCTGATCTCCCGCCGGCCCTTCAGACCCCTGACCCCCCCTGCCAGTGTCAGAGGCTCCCCCGGAGTCACCCGGGCCGGCTGCAGGCCCAGCGGGGAAAGACAAGCTGCGGCGGCGGGTTTGGTGAAAGCGGTTGTGTAGAGGAGGCTGGGACATGGGCGATGCCTCCGCCAGACCTGGGAGCCTGTACCAACGCGAGCTCTCTGCCGTTCCGAGCCTGCTTCACCACATCTGTCCGACCAAATGAGGACCTAAGGCGTGGAAACATGAAAACAACTTTTATTCATTTTTATAGAATCTCAATATAATCCTATCATTTAAGTAAAACTAATTTAACTCAGAATCTAATATAATGCAGCTTTTATGGAACTGTAAGGACTGGACTCTATGTCTCTGTTACTGTGTTCGGAAGGTTGCTGGCTCAAATCCTATGATTGGGAATTTCCCCACTGGGCACTTAAGCAATGCCCTTAACCTCAGTTGCTCCAGGGACACTGTCTGACCTGCTCCCCGATCCTCACTTGTAAGTCCCTTTGGAAGAAAGCATCTGGCAAATTATGTAATGTATGTCGTTTATTGTAGCACATTGTGTTTCTAATCGTGCTGCTGGCTTAAGCACTGTTTTCTGTAATATTGCAAAACATGCGTCTCTCTCCCTAGCCCCTGCTTAATAAGTGAAGCGTAAAACTCATCATCTTAGGGAACAAACCCATACTGGAGCCACACCAAAAGCAGTGTGGTTTCTGTGGTGTGTGGAAACCAGAGTGAATGGGGACACCGCCCCCCCCCCCCAGAGCCTCTGGGGATTTCTGGCCTGTTTATCTGTTATAACGATGTTATTACGCTGCTCGGATTAAAGGCCGGATGTCTATCGGTCCCCGTTCTCCTGGTCCTTAGATCAGTGGAATCCTGGTTAGTCTTGCAGGGAGACCACAGTCTATAGGATCGCGGTCAGACTGCGAAGGCAGAACCAGGGCCTCACTTGGTGAATCAGTAATGAGTGTAATGATTAATTAGCATTTCTGAAGGGGCTAGCCGTACCGGGCCCCTGCAGGGCAGTCTGCCGTGGAGCTGGGGCACTTTGTGTGAGCTTCGCTTCGCTGTCTTGCTGGGATTTTGTCTGGAGGGATCGTGTGAAAAGACAGAGATCCGCCCATCCTGAATGAGTCCATGGTTCTGATGGACCCAGCAGCATGGAGAGAGGGCGTCTTTGAACCCGGCATCCGTGGAATTCTGGGAGCCAGGTCCTTTAGGCTCGGTGGACAAATTCCCATCGCAATCCTTCTGTGGTTCTCTTTCCCTGCCTTGTTCCAGACACAGAGATGCCTCCATGTTGTGTATTCTGCCAAAGTGGATCAGCGCACCAACAGGAGGCGCACAAACGAAACAGGATGCGTTTGGAAGTAGGTCCTGTGCCGCTGGGCATTAGCTGAATCCTGCGGTGTAGATTGCTAAAAAATATGTGTAGCTAGTTTGTCAAGCATCAAGCCGCATGCTGATGGTAATGGGGAAACATACTCTCTCATACTCTCTCACTCTTTAATTTTACGCTGCACTCCAGCTGGCCAGATGCCAGCCATGTGGTACGCATTACATATTCAGGAGTCGGGGTATACAGTAAAACGGGGACACTCTGCCCCTCCAAAAAATCCCTTTCCAATAATACCTGCCATTAAACTTTAACTGCCCGGTGACATGTAACACAAGCAGCTAGCTGTGATGGAAAGCCTTTCATATTGTAGAAGCGTAGCCGGAAAACCCACATGAAGAACATGTGCTGAGCGGGGTCAGTACCATCTGGGGGTCTGGGGGACGAGGCAGGGAGCACTGAGGCGTCTTCAGCAGTGCCTGAGAGATAAGGAGAGCTTTAACATCCCGACAACTATGGACAGCCGCAAGGTTGCAGGGGACAGCTGGGTGATTCCCAGTCCACACTGGTGCACACAGTGCCCCCCCCCCCGCCCCCCTTTGTGTTAGCCATCAGCCTGCCATTCCCTTGCCCCGGACCAATTGCTGCATTCCATTTGAACTCTTAACTTGGAAATTCCAAGTTCCTAGTTGGAAATTTAAGCTGCAACACCCCCTGAAGTCAGAATTCCGACTCAAGCTCAGAATTCAAGATGGCTGCGCCCTTTATCAACAGAAGTTAAAGCTGTAGTTTTATACTGTTTATTAGCACTTACATCTTATTTGTTCCTCATTAAATCAGTCCTACACACAGTACTGTCCAACCACTATCTGTGGACTTCTCACTATGGTGTTTTTATGCACAAAAAACCATGCAATGTCTTGTTATTTACTGATATTGCTAATAGTTAACCAGGCTAGAACAGGATTTCTTGCTTAAACGAACAGCTTGTTGGATTAAGGTAGTCTAGGCTGAATGAAAATAAAGGCCATTTAAACTGGGATAAATTAATCCAATAAGTTATCCGGCTAAGCAAGTTTGAATCGGGTCTCTGGTATTGCTAAATGGCTTTCTGACTTGCTGTACCGAAACACTGTTAACTCGAGCGTGACGTCATTCCCAGTTCTGAATTCCAACCTCCAAGTAAATGGAATGCCCCTGGTTCTCATCCTGTCCACCAGTGCAGCGATCAGGGTTATCAGAACAAACCGAATCCACTTCCCAGCTAACAGGGAACATTCCCAGAATGTTAGCTGATGTTATATGAAGGTTCTCTCAACGGTGGCAAAGAGAACTTTTACTGCAACATCACTGGAATGTTATTTCCGTGTTTTACATTTTAACATAGGTTCTGTTAATATCAGCATGATAACATAATTTCCTGAATACCCTTTTAACGCAATTAACATTGAAAATTATTGTTTGATAATACAATATTAATTTGTAAAAGTTTTATATTGCAAACGCGCTGTACAGCTTAGAACCCATTTTTGATGTATAAAGCGACAGTGTAATCCTCTGCTCTATCATGCATTTTATTCATTTTTATATTATTAGACATAGTTGTAATAGTGGGATGACATTCTGGGAACATCAGGAACACTGGACACTTTGAACGTTTCCATACCTTAATCATAACTTTCAGTACATGTTCCTAGAATGAAAAATTGTTAGCAGGTTCCTGTCTGAAGCCGGCCTGGGTGTGTCCTGTGAAAGGGGCCAGCTTTAAACTGGCGACACCATCATTCGACAGCCCATGGCAAAGCCCCGAAAGGTAGAGCACACGTAGAAACATTTTTAAAATGCTTTAAGGTGCTTTAATCTTCATGGGCTGAAACCAAAGCAACAAAGTCATTTGCAGACCAGTTTGAAACCACATAGTCTTTGTGGATATAATAGCTTTTCATCTTGGTGTTTAAAGAGCCCTCCAAGTGTTCCTTAACACACCTTTGATGCATCTGTTTTCACGCGGTCCCCTATTGCTTGTTGCCACGGCTGCCAGCGATGCAGATTCGACCCAGGGTGGCAACTCGACTGAGTTAGTGGTGATTTACTCTGTACGGATGGCATGGTGCAGGGTGCAGCAGAGGGTTATGGGTAAGCGGATGTAGATCCTGCAGCTGCAGTCCAGCAGCTGGCCTCATGCGCCATCTTCTGAGGTTTCCTGTAATCAGACAGTCGCTGTTTAGTCTGTCGGGGGGAAAGTCGCAGCCTGTAGAGAAAGTGAAGATACTTTCCAGACATGGGACATCACAGGACTGTGGGGGGGGGGGGGGGCTGGTTTACACTCACAGACACAGTGCTGTGCTGATGGGGGGTATTGATGCCCCCCCAGGCTGGTCCATGTATTATTGCAGCTGCAGGCTGGGTTAACATGGCACGTGAGAGGCATTTAGATGACCAAACAACGTGCTGATAATGCACGGCCGAGCATGAAAGGCCGCAGCTAACGAGGCCCCTCGCTTTGTTCCGTGCTGCGCTTGCTTTTTCGAATGTGTCACGAAATTGTAATGACCTTAAAGTGACCTTACAGTGACCTCCACTTTAATGACTGAATTGTGCATAAATACTCACACCCACACATCTGTAATATATTTATGAGCTTGACTCACCTCAAGTTTTTTTTCTCATGTTCTCTCCATGTTTTCATTTAAGATTTACCTCAGTCCAATTTGGGACTTGATAGTTTATTTGGACTGGCATTTTGTCCGGGGTGTACCCCAGCCTTGTGCCCTGTGTTTCCAGGGATACGCTCCAGGCCCCTCCTGACTCCGGCCATGATGATTGGTTCGAAGACATACAGATTGATGGATGGTTTGTTTTGCTTATTTCTGTGATTTGTACAATAATACAACACAAATGTATGTTTGGAATAACCTCCTTTGAGGGGCTTATTATGCATGTTACTCATGTCCACACTGCCAGTTACTCAATGTGTGTAATGCTCTGATTTAGAAAGCCCTGGATTCTCAAGCTTGATTCTCAGAAACCATCACAAACTGGATTAAAGGGAGACTATCAAAAACTGGATTTAGGTGGGACCACTAAAAACTAAATTTAGTTGGGTTCTTTCCAAACTGGATTTTGGTAGGATCATCGCAAACTGAATTAAAGTGAGCTATCACAAACTGAATTAAAGTGAGCTATCGCAAACTGAATTTAGTGGGGAACCATCACAAACTGAATTAAAGTGAGCTATCGCAAACTGAATTTAGGGGGGACCATCACAAAATGGATTAAAGTGAGGCTGTTACGAACTCTATTTGGGTGGGACCATGACAAACTGGATTTTGGTAGGATCATCACAAACTGAATTAAAGTGAGCTATCGCAAACTGAATTTAGGGGGGACAATGGCAATCTGAATTTAGGTGGGACCATCAAAAACTGGATTAAAGAGAGACTATCACACACTGGATTTATGTGGTACAATGACACACTGTATTAAAGAGAGGCACTCACAAACTGGATTTAGGTGGGCCCAACACAAACTAGATTAAAGAGAGACAATCTTAACTTGATTTGGGTGGGATCATGGAAATCTGGATTTGATAACTAATAAGAGAAGCAGAAAGTCCCTGCTATACTTGCTGCATAAACCAGACCAGTAGCAAGATATGAAGTGTGGGGCTAAGGAGTTAAAGACCCAGGATGATGACGGGAAAGATGATGTGAAACAGAACATTTCTGTGAAAACAAAACTGAGCTGTTTTGGACACCGACTCCAAACTGAAACTCTCCCGTGAACATGAGAAGCTCATATGGAATGCTGCGTCCATAGAGAAGCATCCATGGTGCTGAGAGGGCAATTCAGGTAGGGGAGCTTCTACAAGATCTACAGGGATCTGCTGTTCCTAGTGAACCCTGCTGACCCCACAGCAATCGGCAGGCAAAGTGCTCCTAAGTGCTGGTCCCTGGCTGATGATGACAAGGCGTTGTAGGTTCTGACAGGTTTAGCACAAGCCACAGTGGGGGGGATCTGACAGGCTGAGGGGGCTGTGCTGATTTGCCACAAATGAACCCAAACACTTGGGAATGTGGCAATCGGGCACACCACACAGATCTTCTGAGCCATTCTTAGGCCTTTTCCTGTAGGAGAACAAGCAGTGAGTTAGCAATTAGTAGTGAGTTAGCAGTTAGCAGTGAGTTAGCAGTTAGCGGTGAGTTAGCAGTTAGCAGAATCCATTGTAATATCCCGACAAGCAAAATGCACATGGTTTGTTTAATCCACTTCACACTTGTGGCCATCCAGTCCTGTCGTACCCGGTCAAAATCCTGTATCAGTGCTACACATTTAGCGCACATGCTGCTCTGTGCCTCTCTCGTTTTTCTGCAGGGTGCACGGCGGGCAGCCAGAGCTGCTGCCATTTTTCCTCCTCTTCATTTCTGTTCTGCTATCAAGTGCGAAAATGTGTAAAATAAGCGGTGGATTTCTTGGCGCACCACTCTGCCTTGTTAGGGAAAGGTGATCCAAGGTGGGAGGGGCCAGTCACGTCTGCTGTTGGCTAATACAGATGCATCAATAAACGCGATTAATAACTGAAACATAACGAAGAAGGCACTTTGTGCTCTGTTCATTTGTCCTGTCCTGTAAACAGTCATCCATCATTTTTTTTTCTCTCAGATAATGCGCCATACAATTAACCTTCTAATCCTTTTATGGCGCAGGCATTGTTTCCATGGTAACCCTTCAATCATTCAAATGCATATTCTGAGCTGCCTGGCGAGGTTGCCGATTGAAAGCTGCATCATGAGATCCTTATGTGTCATGAGCGCTGACTCACTGAGCTGGACTAATGCTCTGGACATGGCCGTCCGTCAGATGTGACTGCCCCAGCCACCAACCCCATACCCCATAAAGCACTCTTGCTTCCTGTGGCGGCAGGGTTAATACAAAGACAGGCGTGGCCATCCAGCAGTGATCATCTGCACTGTGGGGAGGTGAGTCTGACAGACAGTGATTTGGGGCAGGGGGCTGGCCAGCCCTTTGCAATGCTCTGTTAGACTCTGCGGCTACACAGGGCAGGGGCCTTAATCGAGAGCATCTGGCAGAAAGGTGCACATGGCTATGGTGGATTGGCTAGCACAATGCCCCTTTCCCTGGAATATAAGCCAGGCGTGGCATACCGGTGAATCATGCATACCTCAGAAGGGGCGGCTTAAATCGTCTAGGTCACCAGACGCTGTGCTGTAGGTGAGTAAAGGGAAAGTGATTTGAACTAGCTGACGGCCAGTGTTAGCGACACGCTTCCTGCATGCTTCCTGACTCACTTCCTCTGGAGTCCTGGCTCAGCAGTGCCCACCCTCTCCAGCAGGGGGGGCAGGTTGTGGCAGGATGCATACTGTATAAAGGGTCAGTGGCTGTGTCCCTGTCCTCTACAGCCACAGAAATAATTTAGAGACCACAGCACAATTTTTTTCTCTCATTTCTCAATTTAAGGGTGTGCATTTGTGAATAATGTTTTTTTTTTTTTTTTCCAAACTGCAGTCTGGTTCTTCCCTGCTTCTCATTGATGAAGGGCTTCATCCTTGCTTTATGGAACTTCAGTCCTGCTTCTAGAAGCCTGGTACAAATGTGTCCTAGCAATGCACTTCACACCACTAAATGTTTCCCATTCTTTTTGAAGGTCACTTGATGTCATTCTATAATTCACGAGAAGCTGCTGGATAAGCTGACGGTCATCTCTGGCATTAGAAAGTCTCTTCTGCCCTTTACTTGTCCTGTTTCAGATTGTTCCCCGTGTCTCCTGCTTCTTCTCCGGCTTTTAGAAATTCTGAACCTTGAAGCATCCTGATGCTCAGTGTGGCCTTCTGCCAGAACTAAACTGCGATTTAAGAAAGCAAATTTATTTCAAAATGTAGAGTGGTCTCTTAATTTTTTTATAGTCATGGAGGTCTTACAGCATATGATGTCCCGTCAGAAAGGAGGCCAGTCAGAACGCATAGGGAAATGTCCTGGTTTTAATGCAGTTCAATCACTTTGATGTTCCCCCTTATGTATAAAAGGAATCTGAACCATCGATGTAGTTTAGTGCTTTTTTTAATCTCACTGCAGGGCAGGTTAATTCAAGTTCTGAGAAGCTATCTGTAGCAGAGTTAACATTTTTGTCAGTGGACTAGTGGTGTATATTCATTATGTCCAGTCATGGCCGGCTGCGGGACAAGAATCTTTTGAATTATGCATATGAACGTGCAGACAGAGGGACGACATGCATGAGGGACTCAACACTGTTTGTTTTCACGTTTGTGGAGTAATGAAGGTTTATTGTTGCACAGGCCAGCCACGGCTTTGCTCTTTCCTCCTGGAGGTATGTTAGAAGAATGGATTCCAGTCATCAGAACTTGTTGAAGCAGATAAATTTCAATCGTGCCGCAAACCGTTTCGGCACTTTTATGAACCTTCTGTCAAGCAGGCCCGGGCTCTATTGACGTGCTTTGAGGTGCTCGGGGCCTGCGAGGCGTCCCTCGAACCCGCCGCACAGGCAGCTGTCTCCCAGTGTCCGCATCACGCCTCCCACATATGAATACTCCGCATGTCATGTCTCATTCATACATCGTACAGCCGCGGGATGAATCAATCACATTGGCCACTTTTGATTCGTGTTTTTCCCAGGCTGTGCTGCAGTCTCTGAATGTGTTTTAAATGCATTGTAAGCATTCAGTCAGTTGCATCATCACTGAGCAGAAGGAGGTACTATATGGGGATCATTAGTAAGCTTTTGGGATTGTGTTTATTCATGGTTTACTGGATGAGTGTGTGGCAGTTTAACATGCCTAATGACAGTCTTCCGTCGGGCGACTGTAGTTTACGTCGCTTTTACTGCTCTCTTCAAGCCCTGGCAGGACCTTCAAAGCCCACTAAGCAGTACGAATGCCCTGCATTTCTCCAGATCACCTCACTTGGCAGAGATATGCACCTTTCCTGTTGACAGCTGTTCTTCTTTTAAGGGTCAGACAGGACTCGTACCCCTGCCTGCCCCAGTCTCACAGTGCCCCGGTCCTCAAGAACACGTGTGCAGCGGAGCCCCGTGTCCATGACCCGTTAAACAGAGCAGCTTTCAAGTGTGACCGGTGCTCAGACTACACCACACCGAAGCTTTGAGCCTTTCGGGTTTTGAGAGCCGATGAAATGTTGAGGGACAGCATCCAGCGGACATAAGGATCTCATATATGTTCCAGCTAATTGTTATTTTTCCACTCTAAAATGAAGAATTTGCAAGTAGAAACGTCTGGTGTTTTTTTTTTTTTTTCATGTTGGCTGAAAGTCTCGCTTTTTTCAGAAGTGCCCCCTTGTGTTACTATGAGAACATTGACAGCACATGTCCAAGGCTGTGTGCTGGAGTGTCTTGGTGGGAAAAGGCATTGTGCAATGTGCAAAAATGCATTGAAATCCCAGCACAACATTTCCAGGAAACCACTACTTGGTCTTGTTTACATCTAGCACGATAATCGCAGGCAGTTTGTGGTGGTTGATATCATTATGCACATAATAAAAGGGGGAAATCTGACTATGATTCAGTTCCAAATTATCTACTGATGACTGACACGAGCCACCTGTATTCAAAATGAGGAGCGAAGGCTGCAGAGAACTGACACGACCCAAGTGCCAAACGCTAACTGTCATCTATATGTCCCCGACAAACTGATCATGTGTGACAGGAATCGTTATCACTGCTGAAGCACAATGTCATCTAACTCAGTTGTAAAACCATTATATTGTACATAATAAAATGGAATCTTCATTCTGAATTCTGGAATGCTGGAAAGTGGGTGCCCAGTGCTTCATTGAAATAAGATAATAATCTTAAATGGTTCCCCGTTCAGCTAGATGATGGAGAGCAGATCTAATCTGAAGCAAAGTTGGTGAGTAGGAGGCTACCGACGCAACCTGGCTGTTTTCCATTATCTGAATCTGGAACGTAACTCGTTAAATTGTAAATGGGCTCCTCCTGATTTGGCGGGAGAGAGCGGTGCGACGGTGAAGGTGACGAGGGGCGGGCAGGCTGTGAAGGCTGCCGCAGCTCCCAGAGAGGAGCTCCTCCAGAACCTCCACAGTGTGACTCTTGTTAGCAGCAGATAAAACGGCGAGATGAATGACTCAGCAGAGAAAGATGTGTGATTATTTCAGCGGCCCACAGGGGGCTCTGCTGGAAGTGGGGCGGGTGGGGGGGGGGGAGGGTGCGAAGAGTTTTCTAGAAGAACACAAGTGGGGGAACAATTAGAACAACATGCAGAGAGCATGCGGGCCTGCAGTCGTGAAGGGTCCCTGTAGGACAGACTACAGGAGTTCGGCAGATACCTTCCAGCACATGCGGTTCCCAGGCTGATGTCCCGCCAGGCCGGGCCTCACTTTTTCATCATATTACTTTTGGCTGAGTCCACACTCATTTCCATCAGGATAATAAGTATTTAAAGAGTGGGGGGCAGGCTGGTTTGTTTCTAAGCACGACTGGCGCCCTTGTTGGCAGACTGCAGAGGTCGTCGACAAGGTCTAGAAAACAATACAGGGACAGAATCCTCTCATGGCGTTGACTGTGCTGAAGGACATTTAATTCGAAGTTAGATAGGAAACTGTGAGACTGTTTGTGTGTGGGGGGTCTTTTTGGAGTTACGGTGTTTGCAAAACCATCACAAAACATTTTATTTATATGAATACCAGAAATCATTATATTGCTCAAAGTCCACCTTTAGATCATGGATGATCAGTTCCAGCTGTAGCAGCCTGCAGCCTTCTGAGAAGCATCCAGGAAGGGGCAACATGTGGTGAATGGGAGCCAAATGTCAGCAATGCACCAATCACCATCCTGCTTCATTCAGCGTTAACAGAAAGCACCAGTCACCATTATGCTTCATTTGGCAGCATCAGGAAAAAAACCAATCACCATCATGCTTCATTCAGCGTTAACAGAAAGCACCAGTCACCATTATGCTTCATTTGGCAGCATCAGGAAAAAACCAATCACCATCATGCTTCATTTGGCAGCCTTGGGAAAGCACCAGTCACCATCACGCTTCACTCATCATCAACAGAAAGCACCAATCACCATCCTGCTTCATTTGGCAGCATCAGGAAAGCACCAATGACCATCATGCTTCATTCAGCATAAATCAGAATGCCCCAGGCACCATCATACTTCATCTGGCAGCATCAAAAAAGCACCAATCACCATCATGCTTCATTCAGCATCAACACGAATCCACAAATCACCATCATGCTTCAATCAGCACCTTCAAGAAAACATCACTCACTATCACACTTCATTCAGCGTTATCAAGAAAGCACCCGTCATTATTCATATTTATTCAGCACCTTCAGGAAAGCAGCAATCACCATTACATTACATTCAGCATCTTCAGTAAAGCAACAATCACAATCAATCATCAGTAAAAAGACAATCATCATTCTTCTCAACCAGTCGCTGGTCTTTATATGCCCTTTGTTTCTAAAAGAGAGCTTTGTTCCATACACATTCCAGCTGTGTATGTAAGCAATTTAGGCATGCACTGAATTCTTTGGATCTGCATTGATGTGATGCCTGCACAACGCTCAAATGCATGAAACTACGTCATCCATCAGGGAACCATGACAGTAAATATACACCAGAGTTTCACTGCCAGTCAACCAGAAATAAAACTTGTAAGAGCATCATAATAATCTGTGCATCTGCTCCATCATGGAATGAACATCCTGGAAGGTGCACTTCGTTACATTCATCTGCTTCTCCAAGTTTGTAAACAGGCACATAAAGACTTGATTATGTCAAATCAGCCACAAATAGACATCAATCTTCAATCTATGGTCGTCTACATCCCTCTAATAGCCACACAGTTAACTCACCACACAATTCACACAGCATGATTAAGAGAAGGAAATCAGTTCACAAACTTTCAGAAGATTAATTGTGGGCAGCTTCATGTCCGGCATCCTAGCCAAGGATGGATATTCATTTTTTCATACTTTGGCTTCTAAGTCAATTGCTCAAGAACTAGAGCTTTTGCTGGAATAATCTGGCCTGCATGCTGGTGGTTTTGTTCTTCTTCTTATGTCACATCTGCTATTTGTTTCACTGGCTGTGCTCATTTATGGAGAAGATGGGAATTTGACTTTGATGCTGTTCTGTTTAGCAGCTTTTAATGGAATCCCACTTATGAGAGTGGATAGGTCTGGATCCTGTCCAAAAAAAGATGATCTCCCAGAGACGCCACGCATCAGACTTGTGACAAAGATGCTCTTCTTATCCTCTTGTTTCGCCAAGAGGCTCCTCATTCATACAAACGTGGGCCGGATGTGAACATCCATGTTATCGGCTGCCATCTTTCCAACATCCGCTTCCCAGGTGCTTTATCAGATTTACACATAAATCGAGCTTAGTACTGACTAAGTGCGTGTCTCTGTGCACAAAGGCACACTTGTGCGAGTGTAAAACGCTCATTGTTCCTCCCTCGTGCCTTAATGGGGGGCTGTTTGCGTGGGACGGATAAAGTTGGTTTGAGGAATTAAGGTGAAATATCACTGTAGACGAGTGGGCCCATCAAAGGTCACAGCACCTCCTGCTCTGCTGAGGTCAAACGCCCAAGCAGACGGGGTTCCACCCTCCCTCGCTACAGTACGATTTATAGTCACTTATGATATCTGTGCCATCCTGAGCCAGGCATGGCTCTGCAGTCCCAAAGTTCAGGCTTCGTTCTTTGTGGAAATGTTCTAATGAAACATGGCACAAATGTGTGACGTGTTTCCCCTGGAAAACCCTGAAGCCCATAGTGGGTCTGGAAGGATTTACCCTTCTCCCTGCTCCTTGATTGTGCTTCTGATGTGCGCTGCTTCAAATTGAAACAAACTCCGACCACTGGGAAAGGATTTCCTTGAGTTCACCGTCATGTGTTCAGCCAGTTTGACCAACCCCCCTCCCCCCCATCAGAAGTGAGGTCAATAACTGTTTAAGCAGCATCTGTAGGGGGGGTACAGAACACCGCTGGTGTAGCCAAGAGCAGTTTCACCAAGTCTTATCTACTTTGTCAGGTTGTCATGAACAGAATCAGCCCCTCTCTCTCCGTTAATATAAATGGAAGAATTCACTGGCATGTACACCCAGCTTCTCACTGGCTTTTTTCAGAAGGCAGATGCGGGACGGCGCCTCCTGATGCTGGTCGGAGGAACATCTTCAACGAAGCAATTAAGGGCTAAAACCTTAAGAGTAAATGGGCCGTGAGCTGTTGAATGGTGAACGTGCGTAGATTCCCCGCGCTTCACAGCGTAGACACCTGAATGTTTGCAGACAGGCCTGACGTAAGGCACCCTGTGAGAGTCACAGGGGCCCAGTACAGCCAGCAGCCGATTGTGAAAGGGAGTAAAGCTCCACCTCCTGCCCCCAGCCCTGCCCCTCCTCTCCCCCTGACCACATCTCCGTACCTCGTGTCACTGCCAGAGGACACTCAGTGGCCTTGGCAGGATACAGAAGGCCTTCTATTGCACAACATCTTATAAATCAAAATTGTATAACCTACAGTAAATTCTTTGTTCCTGAGCAGGATGTCTATTGGGAAAGCTCACCAACCTTGCATGGAGTTCATTTTGCAGTGTATTCTGGGTAGAAATGGAGGTAGGGAGCTGCAGACAGCTCCACCCCGAAAGCAAATGTTTTCCTTCTGTGTCTAAGGGCACGCATAATGTAGAGCATGATTTTCACCATGGGGTACATAAATCTTGCGGGCATGTGCTCCCTGGCCATAGCTGGCATGGCGGCATCTCAAGCTCATTACTGCTGAAAAGCCACTTTCATCACATGGTGTTAATTACAGACAGACCATTCCATGCTGCTTACCCACACTTCTCTGAGATGCTGCCGGGCTGCGTGTGTCCTCCCCCGGGGCTGCTTTCAGCGTCCAATGTGGGCTGATGCGTCATGTCAAAACTTCCTGCCTCTTAGGATGGTCGGTCTGGCTGCCATCCAGTGCCAGGTCCATGACAGAATTGCCCAAGGATGCCCAATATTAATCTGTGGGTGCTGTGTAGCTCTAGGTCCGCTGCCGTTAGCTCCTGGATCACCATCCCTCAGCGTAATCCACAGGTAAGTCACCTGTACGTTGCGCTCTTGTGGTGCTGGGCCTGCCTGCAGGGGATGCCGTAAAGGGGGGGTAGGCCGGTTACGACAATTCCAAGGACCCCTAAGCGTCAGGAGCTCTAAAAGATTTGGATCATAATTTTGATTGGTCTGGGTTGGGGTCCCAATACGACATGCTTTTATGGGGTCCATCATCTTTAGTGGCGCCCCTGCCTGCAGTGTTTGGACCCCACGCGTCGTTGCACATGCTTTATTTAGTGGGGGCCCTGTGGGATAGGCCAAGCCCCTGCACTCCTCTGTGAGAGGCCCCGCGGTGCTATATACCTTCCCCTGCATTCTGTGTGTGTGTGTGTGTGTGTGTGTGTGTGTGTGTGTGTGTGCTCTAATAAGAACAGCTTGTTCTTTATTGTCCGTGTGGCTCTTACGTAAAGAGTAAGTGAGGGTGCCACGGACTTATTAAAAAAACAACAAATAAAGAAAAAAAAAAACACATTCGTCATACTCCTGCAGGTAGAGAGAACCTGGCCAGACATCAGATGAGGGAACTGTTATTACAGCAGAGAACAAACCAGATCAGCAATACAACAGCCGCAATTTGGAGGTTCACCAAAGTCACATTCCATGAAAAATAGTCCTTGCCATCAATCATTTCAGATAAGTGTTTGAAAGGATTTGAAAACTCATTTATGAAATGTTTAGTGACTCATTTGTTTGTTCTAGCAGAGACGCAGTTGCATCATGTTTGATGTGTTGTTTTGTCCAGCATTCATTTGAATCGCAAAGCCATAAAAAGCAGGAGAAGCTTGTGACTTCATTTACACATAATTTTCAGTAGACTTCTGCTTGAAGGTGACGATGAGGCGCAACGTGGCCTGGTAGCTGCACGCTCCCTGAGATCCAGGTTGGCCCGGTGCACAGGGCGAGCGGGCTGGGCTCTACCCTCATCCAGAGTGACTGAAACGGGCAGAGGTCCCCGCGCACGGCTACGTCGGAGCCAGCAGGCTGTGCTAATGGCTTCAAGCTGTCGCCTGGGTCTCGTCTTTCGTGCGGGTGTCAGCGATACACGAGCGTTTATGTAAAGCAAGTCCACCCAGACTCCACCCTCCGGCTGTAACACCGCTTTGCTTTGGCGAACGAGGACAGCGACTATACTCTGCTCCGCTGTCCTTCACGCTCGTACTTCACTTTGGCCACCAGGTGGCACTGCTGAGTAGCAGGTCAGTGCCACCCCCACACCATTCCTCCGCAAATTACTGCAGGAAATGCCTGATCCGACACCCTAATCCAGCCCGGCAGACCGCCTGGGGGTTATATGTGTCCTAATGCTTTTCTTATGTGCTTACTGCTGGGCTCCCCATTCACAACCCTCATTACTGAATACACAGTCCAGCTTATTAAAGATATTCCAGCATTTTGATGTTGCGTAACAGCAAAATGCTGTAAAACACACCTTTTGCTCCTATGTCGTCTACTGCAGACACAGGTATGAACAACTTCTACAGCGAGCATACTCCAGTGAAATCTCCCAGAGATATATTCATATTCCCCTTGTCGGGGGGAACGTTCTTGTTTTAGGCACAGATGGAGATTGTCTACAGAGGTTACACTGACCAGGGCCCGCTGGGGCACAGACCTGCATGCAGTTAAAAATGTAAATCATACATGTACACAGTTTACCCCGTGCTTTGAAGAAGTTGTGCTTGTTTGTGAAACGCCCATATGTCATTGACGCAAGTTTCGAAGCTGAAAATGATGATTGCAGCAAAAGCAACTGGCACATTTAGCATGATTAAACATGTCGTTCACTTCCCAGGGGGGGTGGGGTGTAACTCCCGGTGAGGTGAGAGTCGGACTTTAGCCAGGAGAGGTCTTCCCTCGTATTATCATGGTTATATGGTTACATTCTGCTGCACCTGGGGCCTCATGTATAAACGGTGCGCACGCACAAAAATGTTGCGTACGGCCGTTTCCACGCTCACGTCGAGATGTATAAAAACGAAACTTGGCGTACCGCTGCGCACATTCTCACGGCAGCTCACGACATGGCGTACGCACATTTCTGCTCGGTTTTGTAAACGGACGGCACTCAGTGGCAAGTCATTGCTA
>JAODLC010000065.1:12256130-12269873 GCA_026781145.1 Hippopotamyrus pictus
ACGCACATTCCTAGTTTTGTCCGTACGCCATGTTTTAGTGTGAATTCTACGCACGTCGTTATACATGAGGCCCCTGGACTCAGTATCCAGCCAAAATGCAAAGTGTCGACTAGCATGATGCAACCTGTGACATCAAGGTCCCATTCAGTCACCAGTGAGTCGAATAATAACATTCAAGTTGAAGCTCAGCCCAAAGGACCAAGGGAGGGCATGAATGTGAGCACATGTCAGAAACGAAGCTCATACGTGCCCACTTGCAGTGTGTCTGGAACATGCAGTTGACCTTATTCGGGTAACTGTCTCCCCTCAAACATCACAGGCCTGATCCCACAGCTCTTACATCACAGGCCTGATCCCCCAGCTCTTACATCACAGGCCTGATCCCTCAGCTCTTACATCACAGGCCTGATCCCCCAGCTCCCGCATGACAGGCCCAATTCCCCAGCTCTTACATCACAGGCCTGATCCCCCAGCTCGTACATCACAGGCCTGATCCCCCAGCTCCCGCATGACAGGCCTGATCCCTCAGCTCCCGCATGATAGGCCTGATCCCCCAGTTCCCGCATGAGAGCCCAGATCCCCCAGCTCAAACATCATAGGCCTGATCCCCCAGCTCCCGCATGATAGGCCTGATCCCCCAGCTCAAACATCATAGGCCTGATCCCCCAGCTCCCACATGATCATCACTTTGATGAGTTGCTTTTTCTGCAATTATGACTATGAGTCATGCTGTGGCACCAGCAACGATGTAGGTGGGTCACTGTGTTTACAGATGGTACTGAGTGTTTTTCTGTACCTCTGAGCAATCCCTCTTCAGTGTGTCAGTGACAAATGTTGACCTGGCAGGAGGCCACAGGCATGTGGGGCTGATGTGCTCTACTGGCCAGAGGTGTCGTGTTGGATTTTTCAAAAAATTTAACTGATTGGTTTTCAATATTTTATAGCCTGTTGTAACACATTGTTTAGCTATAGAAGCTGAAATATCAGACCTTGATTTGCTCTTGGCCTCTCTTGATGGTGTCTTAACTAAATGTTAGCCACTTGTCTGCCTTGTCCCAGATCATGTTGCGAGAGGTTTACTGCACTGTCTTCTCCTCATTCCAATCTTCTGTTATACTGTGTCACGACTGATAATTGAGAATTTTTGGTAAATATTTTTGTGTCTTTGTGATGGCTAGAAAAGCACAGCTAACAACTGTACGGAGAACAGTTACATGTTTCTAAAGCATGGAGTGACCTACTGTTTACAGAGAAAAAGGTTAACATGAAAATGAAAACATGAAGATGACATGAAAGGCTCAAGATTAACATTTATTGACATGCGAAAGAAATCGGAAGATATGTGCTCAAGATCTGAGGGCTGTGATTAATGTGAACAGAAGGTACCCAATGTCTCTTAATACAGCCAAGCAGACTGAGAGCAGCTGGACTGCATGGTCGAATTGCTGCCATAAAAACTTTTCTTTGTGGTGTTAACAAGAGGCTACTATGGGCCAAGCAACACAAACACTGGAGTGTTCAGGACTGGGAGCTTGTGGACAGACAAAAGTAAATTTCAGCTATCTGGGGGTAACCAAAGGGTTTATGTCAGGTGGGGGGGGGAGGGGGGAGCGCGAGCACCGAATGTGCTGTTCCTACCAGAGGTCGAAATTTCAGGTCCAGAAAGTACATATCCAGACCAAGGTTTTGTTTAAACCAACCCACTGAGCACGAAGAGTCACATTCACAGAGTACTCAACTGATTGGTTGAAACAAAACCTTGGTCTGGATTTGTACTTTCTGGACCTGAACTTTCCACCTCTGGTTCCTACAGTGAAACATGGAGGTGAATTGGTGACAGAACGGGGGTGTGTTGGGGGAGGAAGTTCTGGAGATTTAGTCTCAATTAAAGGGATTATGAAAAGGAAAAATCACTCAGTTCTTCAACGTCACACAATTCCTTCTCGTTTACGTATCATCGGACAAAATTTCATTCTTCAACAGGATAATGATCCCAAGCCTTCTTCAGAATTGTGCCAAATTATATCCAGTCCAAAGAAAAGCAAAAAGTTCTGAGAATTTTGTTTCAGCCTCCCCAGTCCCATTGAGCTGACATGGCACAAGCTGGACCGACAAGTTCGGAATGAGCGTCCAGCGCATGAGACAGAACTGTTTGCATGCTTGAAAAGGTGCTGGGAGGGTTTTGGACACAAGTTATTTCCAAAAATTGCTGGAAAGGATGAAGCGAATCTGTGTTGCTGTAATAAAGGCAGGGGCTGGTTATTCTGATGAAACTCGCGTTCATTAAATCACATTGACAATGTATATTGT
Source organism: Hippopotamyrus pictus (assembly GCA_026781145.1). Classification (NCBI taxonomy): domain Eukaryota; kingdom Metazoa; phylum Chordata; class Actinopteri; order Osteoglossiformes; family Mormyridae; genus Hippopotamyrus; species Hippopotamyrus pictus. The sequence continues at coordinate 12,258,441 of JAODLC010000065.1, forward strand.
TACATTACACCTCAAAACCAGTTAGTTACATTTGTTTTAAGTATTTATAATATTTTCCTGTAACAAAAGTTTGAAAAAGCAGGGTATAATGTATTTATTACTGTGGCCTGTAGGGTATCCCATGTGAAGTCTGCCATTGTGGTCAGTCTGTGAGTTTAATTCCCACCCCCCCCAGGTGCAGGTTGACGAGAAACAACAGCTCCAGTCTGTGATCATTCTCTCTCTCTCTCTCTCTCTCTCTCGGTCAGCTGGGCATTTTTTTGCTTCCAGGGGGCAAATTACTTTTCTGGGGCATTCCTGCGCACATATTGCAGATTTAATAACTGTACAACAATCACGCAAAAAATACAATGGCACAAAAAATATGGAGAAAAAAATGTACTAAATTTTTTAATCAACAGGATTAAAATGTGAACCAGTACCTTCCATTCATAAGTTAATTGCAGGATCCCAAAACCCCTGAACGTCTCTGTTCACACCAGCTCTACGCTGCGGTCGGAGGTGACGGAAAGTCAAGGGGCTGCAGCCAAACACAGGCAGGATTAGCCGTCGCCAGGCCACTTGCGTCTGGGGTAGAGGACCGAGATTTGGCCCCCGCCGGTCCTTCTGTGCCACTTTGCAATGGGATTAAACTGTGCTGAACCGAAGGCAGCCATTAGCGAGCGTCCCGGCTAGACGATGGGGTCTTCAGTGCTCTGGGTTCTGCTGGAGTGTATCTGCAGGGTGCTGGGTGTTTCCACGGCAGCAGGTAACCTTCCTAACTGCAGGGTATCAGATCAGAGGCTTTTCATTAAGGTTACCGGCACTTTAAACTCGGGTGACCATATTTTGCTGTGCAGTAAAGAGGTAGCCAGGAGCAGGGTGATAAAAGAGGCGTCAAAGCAATGCAAATATGCTTGAGAAAGTATTCTGACTGTAGAAAGCAAATTTGTACACAAAACTAAGGGAAAAACTGGAAATTTCATGCATTTTAGGTCCCAAAAAAGAGGACAAGTCCATGAAAAAGAGCACGTATGGTCACCCTGTTTAAATGCATCTGCCTCCGTAGTTATGCGAAAACCAAGCTGGACATTTATATGCATGGGAAATTACTGCCTAATTTTTGTTATCATCAATAAGAAGTGAGTGCACAGATTTGAATTTCTGTAGTTTGGTGGGATCTTTTTCAATGTAGCCTGTATATGTGGAGTAAAGGTTAGGACAAGGTCACTGGGAGGACATAAAGTATTTGTATTTTCCTGATGTATTTATTGCACTCATTGCTCTGATAGAAGCACGGTCTCCATGGCGATACCATAAGTCATAACATTACAGAGAGCACTGACACTTTGGGGGGGGGGGGGGGGTCTGGAAGAGGGTGTTCTGCCTCCGCCCTGTCACTGGCCTGGTCCCCAGAGTGCATCACTCCCTCCTGCAGCCCTCCTCTCCACACATCCCCCTGCAGACAGACAGACAGTGTGGGAGTCGGGATGATTTAAGGCGGCCCTGAGGCTGTGCGTATCTAATATGTAATCATGTGAGACGCTGTACACTGAATGCCTTTGACTACCTTAACGTATCGAGTTTCACGTAGATCAGAGGCGTATGCGGGACCGGGAGGCTAATAAGAAGCTGCAGCGAGGGTCAGACTAGAAGTGCTGCAAGCTTGCAGAGTCCATGATGAAATCAGCCTTGGGAAATTCACAAAGGGCAGAGTGCAGAGGCTCCTGGCCCTCTGCCGTTTCCATGGAAGCTCTTAAAACCCCACTAAGTATGCACATTGCGTAACCGCATTTCTTGTTTCTGTGTGTGCGCCTTACAAATAAACCGATAAACACGTACCACATGTTAGCCCAGTGGTAGGCTTGTTATTCTCACAGCCGTGGCAGTCAGTGACAGCCTGGTTTGATGCTTCGGCAGGGTTCCAGCGAATAAAATGCTTCACAACGCTCCAAACAAACGACTGGCTCTGTGAAGCATGAAAGTGCGTAAAGTGTGTTTCAGTCGTAAGCGTCCTTTGTGGCTGACATTAAATTACTTATGTAGGCGTTGAGAAATCTGAAAGTTACATAGTAAAGAAAGTAAATAAATGAAAAAATGTTTGAATACATCTTCACCCAAATACATCCTAGTGTACGAAAAGTCTTACAGCAACATAGGACAGAGTTTGATATTGGGGGACACAAATGAATAATGTAAATTCTTAGGTGTATTACTTTATTGGGGGGGGGGGGGGCGTTGGTACACATCCCCCCCGGGACCTTTGCCCCTGCTTGTAGCCCATCATTCCTGGGCACTGAAAAGAGCAGCGTGAGTGAACACGCTGACCCCTAGAGGCTGACAGTGTGACTGCGTTTGCCGGTCAGCATTCCTCATCCATCAGGCTGTTGTACTGTCACATATGAAACTGCAAGTTAAACTGGCAGGAATAAAAGGCAGTGAAATGTATAGTTGCTGACACATCTTGCTGCCTCGTCCATTCCCAGTGCTGTGTGCGGTGGGAATCGAGACCTTGAACCAAGGAAAATTCCAGAACCTGGCTGTGTACCTCCTGTAAGTACCTCGGAACTGCTGCCTCAATAGCAAACAGCACCACCAACTCTCTGCCCCTCTTCCAAATACTTGATGTCCACTTTAACTACATAACCAATGGGATTTCTCACATAGCTAACAGAAGCGAAGCTTTAAAGACCTTTAGGTGTGGAAATGGGGATCCTTTCATGGCCTTGAGCAGGACCATTATCGCTGGCCTTCAAAAATGCGCCTGTCAGCTTCCTGTCTTCCCTGGCACACGGCGCACGCACCCTGCCTGCAGGCGAGCTCAGGATATGAAGCTGAATGAGATCCTGTGTGTAAGAGAAAATAATGAGGGGTTTACAGGCCGATTATGCTGTTTAAAACGACAGGTAGGTGCTCTGTGTTGTGTGAGGGGATTGTTTTAAGGCTATAAAGATTTTTGGTGTGAGCCTTTTTGCTGTGGAGTGTTTCGGAGAGAATGTGGTACAGAGGCAGTACTGATAAGGGCCTGGAGCTTGCAGGACAGCAGTCAACCATGCCACCACCCCCCCCACCCCCCAGCCTGTAAACATTGTTAAAGTGCCAAAGCCCCTACAATCGCTCAGTTTAAATAAATAAACTTTAAGGGCCCTCATTAAGGTGCGCACTGCTTACATATTTAACATGCTCAATAACTCACTCACAAGTAATATGCAGGCTTTTCTTTACCCAATGAGACTTCAAATTAACACTGAGATGCAAAAGCAGGTTCATCAGCAGGCTCATTGCACAAAGGGCCCCTTCTGTGTGGCCCTCAGATCAGCCCTGCCTTGTCCCCGCAGAGTATCGTCCGGGGCCGTGTTCGTACTGGAGGCGTCCTACTTCGTCGACAGTCTCCTGGTGACATGCCTGCCGTGAGTACGGAGCGCAGGGGTTGCTGGGGAGTGAGCCTGGTCTGGTGCAGCATAGGCTTATTTTAATACCCTCATTTATGCTGTTTGACATTTTATTGATGTTATTTTTTGAGGTTTTATTGTGTTATCAGCTTGAATGTTATTAATTGACGAAGTTCAAGGTTTGCTCCTGCAGAGGGCGCCAAATCACAACATTTTTGAATCGCTCGCACGTGTAGAGGTGAACGCTCATCTTCCGCTGTGCTGTCCCTCCAGCTGCCCTCCGAAGTGGATTATCTTTGTTTTGTGGAAGAAGCTGTCAAATCTTGGAGGCTTCCAGAAGTTTCTCTATTACACCATAATGGCGGTGGTGTGTTTTTTGCACCCAGTGCTTGCGTGGCATGCAGTCATCCCAGGTATGATCCCTCACACTCCATGGACCCAAAGTGCTTTTAAAAGCAGAGCTTCCATGGGCGTATTGGCAACACCCATCCATGGAACATGCCAACTAGGTGAAATGTCCCATTAGCCTTTGCATGTGTCATTCCAGGGACCATGTTGCTGGTTACCGGCGTGGCCTACTTCATCCTGAGCAAAAACAAAGCATCAGCAAAGGCAGGCAGCAACCCCGAGACCTGTGCCCCAGACACCAGGGCTATGGGGCCTTCCTACTCCATACTCCATCTGGCAGGAGGTAGAAGGCCCATGGTATTGCCGTATTGGGAACGGGGGGCCAAAGACGGCTCACAGGCTGAGGTGGGAGTCACCGGAAGGGCATTGAGACGCGGATCCAGTGGGGTGCTTGACCACCAGTGCTTCAGAGAGAGCAAGACCGGTGACATGCAGGAAGATATAGAGATGCAGGAGTATGAAGAGACAGAGCAGGAGACCTCGGACAAGGCCCCCATGGTCAGAATGTGACAGGGATACTGGTCAGTGCCGTAAGCCCGAAACGCTCAGCCTGGGGAAGGCGTCTCTGAGCCAATACACGTGAGAGCCCTTCTGTGGAATGAGAGTTCCTGTAAGATGACCCCTCCAGGGCAAACGCTGAGTAAGACTTGTCAGCCATCCAAGGATTGCTGAGAGCACCATGATATTCATTTAAGTAAATTGTCACCTTTTCAGGTTCTGGCTGACAGATCACAATCTGCCCTTAAGCAACACAGAAATTAACTCTTGTATTGTATATAGGAATGAATAGCACAAATGTTTAATGAAATAATTATGCTTTGAAGGTAATAAATCCATGTAAACATCATGTGCAAGAGCCTTTTGATGGAGGAGACAGCATCACGCCACATGGTGGTGGAGTGGGGAGGTGTGGCTCAGTCTGGTATGTAGGCGTGTACTCGCCCGCTGACACGTGGGAGGGGTCACGGGAGAGGGCCTGGTAAAGAGGAGGCTGCCAATGAGCTGCCAGCAGAGCCTTCTCCTCAGCCAGAAGAAAAGACAGCTAATGCTGCATTCCATGCGAACTCGTAACTCAGAAATTCCGAGTTCCTAGTTGGAAATTTGAACTGAAACACCCCTGAAGTTGGAATTTCAGACTCATGAACTGGGAGGAATTTACACAACTCCCAGCTCAGAATTCAAGATGGCTGCACCCTTTACCAACAGAAGTTGAAACTGTAGCTCTATACTGTTTATTAGCACTTACATCATGTAATGTGTTGTTATCAACTGATATTGCTAACAGTGGCTAACAATTAACTGGGCTAAGACAAGCAGGATTTCTTGCTTAGCCGGATAATTTGTCAGATTTAAGGTAGCCTGGGCTAAATATAAGTGAACGAAAATCCCATTTGAACTGAAGTAAATTAACCTAAGCAAAAAATCTTTTTTGAAACAGGTCCTTGCTGTACTGGAACGCAGTTAGCTTGTTTGTGATGTCATTCCCAGTTATGAGTTCCGACCTCCGAGGTAAATGGAACGCAGTGTTAGGTACAGAACCCGCGAGAGAGGTTAAGCAACCGTGTTCATCAGGTCTGAGTGCCACTATGGTTTTTGTTGTTATTGTTGTTCTTGCTGCTGCTGCTGCAGCCCTGTACTGCATAAGTAATGATGGATGGATGGATGGATGGATGGATGGATGGATGGATGGATGGATGGATGCTGCCTGTACCACTATCATGACTGTTTCTGGCTCTAGCTCTGTGATTAGCTACTGCTGTCCTGAAGGGGGCTGGGGAGGGGGGGTCACACTGCTGTATCTGTTGAGAGTGACGGACACCTGCTTCCTCTGGCCGGTTGCCTAGCTACAGGCACCAGCATGGCACAGCAGACAGGTACGAGGGGACAAGGCGGGGGCCTTCCAAGGTGGGGCACGTGCTGCATGGCCAGAGGGCCCTTTGTGTGTGCTGGCCCCAAGCTGCAGCTGAGGAAGGACCCTGGCACAGGGGCATCGGCATGGCATCAGTGTGCCACCAGCAGCCTGCACTGAGTGCCGTCCTGCGCACGTGGATCGGCTCATACGTGCCCAACAGGATGCTCCGCTTTCCATCTGCAGCAGTAATGTCATAATTACATCCTCTGAGGCTGATACAGTGTTTTCCGGCGAGGTATTGTCCCAGTTTCCTCAGATAACATAAGCCCAGCTTTTGGAGGTTATTTGTTTACCCAGATGTCATGCCCACAGTCTTCGGGGACTAGGTGGGACATGTGAAAAACAAGCCAGAGCTTAACTAGTCTGTCCTACATTACCGTTATTTATCTTATGTCTACATGTGCTTATCTTAACCAAAGACCTAATGCTCTTCAGTAATTCATTTATGACGTAAAGCTTTTCATAATTAGTTGTGTTATCAGCATAGAGTCAGCTTTATTTCCAATAAGCGGGTTACATATCACTTTATTTCATTAGAGAGCACATTATACATGACGATTTATAAAAATGAAACATACAAACGTCTCAGTTGCCATAGTACCGTCTGCAGAGACACCTTCCACACCTTGGACAAATCTCGGAACAGACTGCCCGCCCCCTTGGCCTCGATTGGCTTATTTTCAAGCCAAGAAAGATTCTGATAGCGTCATGCGATTGTCATTCTGCGCACCTTGATAGTGTTTTTTTTGGTTGTTTGGGGGCTGCGTCTTCCAGGACGTGTACGGTCACGATTGTACTACGTGGATAAAACGAGGAATCTGATTTGGAATTGGGAAGTAGAACTTTTGGAAGTAAAATAACACGCAATTCTTTTCGTCCTAGAGGAAATGGTAAGAGAACGTTTGTAATCTCAGATTGCACTGACCACTGCAATACCACTGTAACAATAAGTGAGACAATCTAGTTTATTGTTTGTATCGAGTGCAAATGAACAAAGCTGACCGTTTTTTGGTGGGGGCCGGTAGGTTGACGGGGTTAAAAGAATGAGGGAATCATACAAATAAGATTGCTCCCGAGAGCAACTGCCGTGATTTCTTTACATAATCTGTAATATCAAATCGGTTTGTATCTTTTTTCCCCCAGAATGGAATGAATTAATTACTACTGTAAGTTTGGGCATCCTCCGAAGCACGATAATATGGAAACCAGTGTAATTATCTGCATTTTACATTGCAGAAACTAATGGATGCACTGCATTAGAATCGATGTTTTGCGTTTGTAGTCGTTAACGGTCAAACACCTTAGCCTTTTAAAATGTTGATAAGTTCTGGATCCTTTTAAACGGCTGTGTAATATATTTTATTTTCTGTCCTTAAACGCACTGAGATTGTTTGCACTCCTGTTCCCTAGCTGAAGATACACTTGATTCTGTTTATGTATTTAATTTTGAGTGGGAGACAGTAGCGTGCAGAACCTTGGCCATTCTCCACCGTTATAATTTGTATTTCTGAATTTTAATTTCCGTGGTAAAAAGCACGCAGTTTGACAGCGACAGTTTGAGATACTCGATCTGTATACTTCCTCGTCGCCGGACGTAGCTGCCTTTGCTTGGTGATCGATATCGATCACAGCAGGTTTAGATTAAACAGGTGGGCAAACCTGCAGTTTATGGATTTCTTAACGGAGGCGCTGGGTCGTCACTCAAAGATGCCAAATAATGTTGATATTTTTACTACGATCGGGGATTTATTTTGCAGTAAAGATTTCACCGCTTCGGCGTGTCAATTAAGTACTTTTGTATTAAAAAGTATGTGTAGGCCTATAGCAAGAGGTGCCGCGTAATTCTGTGTGGGTCATTTTATTTATATATTTGTCATTAAAAGAAGCTATGAAATTACGAATACAACCACGTAAAATTTACTATAACAACTTGATGTACCGTTATCATGATCAAAATGAACGCAAACAAAGCACAACATATTCCTGACCCCTCCCAAACCTCAGAATGAATGGTAAGATAAACAATACGAAGAATATACTATACAGAATATACCATACTGTGTTAATGACAAACGACTCAGTTATGAACACTAAGCAACACAAAATATTCTCTTAGTTCTTAAACGCATATAAAAGTAAGCGCTCTTTAAAAAGACAGCGGCAAACATGAAACTGTTAAGCTTGTTAGTCGGTGCTGCAGAGCTGCTGCGATATGTGGTGTCTAAGATTTGGTTCGCCTGCATTTTTTTCTCTTTCCTTCCTGATTGTTCTTTATTCTGGGAAAAAGGAGTATTATGTTAGGCATATATATTTTGGAAATTGAGGAAATTACCTTTACCTGCCTTTACACTGATCTGCCACTAGATGGAAGGGTTTTCCCATGTACGCTTTTGGTAAAAAGACACTTAATTCACAAAACTCACTGATGTAAAACACTGGATGGATACGTAAGTTAAACCAGAACAATTATAACCTACCAACGGAAAATAAATTAGGACATTTCTTTTGCCTTATATAGCTTATAGCCATTAATTTATACCTTTCAATTATGTTGTAGAATATGTATTATTTAATATATGATATAACAATATTAATACAATCTACAGCACACTCGTAACTTAATCTAGACATGATTCAATAACATTACTAAGCACAGGGTTGGACGGGGGAGGGGCTCCATGATGAATTTTGCCAGCACACATACTTATCACCCCACTAGGAAAGTGCCCAGTATGCAGGTAATCTGTTAATTTTAGTGACAAAAACATATATTAATAAAAAGTATTATAATGCCAAGGGGCAGCATGACCTACTTATCCCAGCATTCCTGTATCTTCTGTCCTTGTCTTGACTGTGGATTGAGGCAGACTTTTCCATTTCCCAGGGTCAGCCTGAGAAAAGACAAGTTGCACGTTAACGTTTGAAAGTACCAGCTTTGTTGCATGAAGATCACTGGCCATTGGACAGTCGCATGGCTAAAGCAGGATTCATCGGCAAATGCTATCAGGGTGACGTAACTAGGGTTTTGATTCGCTTTCCCAGCAGCTGTGATCCTCGGGGACCTGTAAGGATTTCCCACAAAAAAAAAACAAAGCTCTCAAACAAATCCGTTTGATTTTTTTTCCCAGGAGATTTAATACATTTAGACACTTCTGTCTCCTTTTATATGTTATGAGCAATGGGAACATTTGGAAGCAAAACAAGAATGAATGGTATGTATTATGATTTTCTGGAAGGCCGATGATCGCATGAATTGGCAAAATGTTTTTTGTAATGCTTAGATAAGAGTTCCCACAAATTTTCCCCACCTTTGGAGTGCAGTGGAGGAAATCCATTGAGCGTGTCCCAACATGATTGGAGACATGACAGTGAACCTGATTTCAGTTACTAATCGGTTACATCTTTCCTCGTTTTTTTAGTCAACATGATTAACTTTTGCTTTAACCCCTGCTGAAAAAAACCCAGCACAGACCAGCATAGCTGGTTACCAGCATGGCCCACATAATGCATGTTGTGATTTGATGCTGGTGGTGCAGCTTCATAAATGAAATTGCTGGTGGTCCAGCTTCATGTGCAGGCAGACCAGCTCAGCTCTGCTAGTCCACTAGCTACACCAGCACCTAACCAGCATATACCAGCATGCAAATCATGCTAGTCTATGCAGTTTTTTTCAGCAGTGACGGCAGTTTTGGATGACACATTGTGGCAAGTAAAAGGCACAGATAGATTATAGGCAGTTGCTTCAAGTGTTTCGGTGTACTAATGTGGTAAAACTGACCAGCTTACTTGAACTTAGATGATACCTGACTTCTCAGTACCTATATTTATAAACAGGCATGAAGTCAAAGTTCACTATCTCTAGATTGTGCTGATGCATTTTAGTGCCAAGTGTGGTTACACACTGGAAGGAGTGTGAGTTTAATGGCCAGCTTCGGTGCATGCACCCAGCACAGCATCCCTCGGGGCGGCGAGCGGTGGGGTCTGAACCAGCCTCCCGCGAAGGCTGTCCTACTTACACAATCTCCACCTTGCTGCAGAAGGAGCTCTTTGGTATCACCTGGATGTCTGTGATGCTTTTCCACGACACAGATTCCCTCGTCTTCGGGCACGCGCACAACCGTGTCGGCACAGCTACCGAGTCTCCTGGAGCTACAGAAACAAGGCCACACACACCTGTTAACTCTGCACCCAGGAGCACTTACTGTAGCACGAGGTCCTCTCCCGGTTCTGTCTGACCTGCATGGAGTGCCACGGCGAACAGGAGGAGGATCTGTCCCAGGGCGGCTGGCATGTTCTGGCAGAGCAGCTCGACGTCTTGTGATCCTTTCCACCAGGGTCTGCCACTTCTAGTCCAGCTGGCTTTCCATGTTTGCTTCCTGCATGCCCATATCTAGTCTTCTCTGGGTCACATGATTTACCACGTCTTCACTTTTTTTTTTTTTTTTTTTTTTTAAATTTTGTTTACTCTTGGCAGTGATTTAGATGTGGTTTAATGAAAGGAGGTTATTCATTAAAAGGAGGGTGCAATTTTCATTTACAGCCCTTTAATCCTGGTTTTGCAGGTAGACATTGCAGTGTGCAGAGAAATATAATGTCCTAAACTCTGCTATATTATCTGTAGACCAGCGTTTTTTAGGCAGGATAATGGGTAATTTGACCCTTAGTCTTAGACCCTCATTGTTTCCTTGTAAAAAGCTTAATTTCATATAATGTAAATGTACGCTTCCCATGACCTCACAGAAGTACACATTCTGACTGTGCCGAAAGGGGTCTTTGCTGCATTCATTATGTTCTGTTCACAGAATATTGAGAAACCTTTTTGATACTTTTAGCCATTACCATTAAGCGCTATATCTTTGTCTAATATATGACTGATTACCAGCTACCTCCTGAGCGACACAAATCGGTATTGAAACTGGCATCGGTGACTTTACTTTTTAAGATCTTGTTTCATGTTTTAAGGAACACAGTGAAATTTTTATGCTATGGGGGAGTGGGGGCATCACGGAGTAGGACAAATAGTGTGTTTCTTCCTGCTTGGAAGTTTTTGGCTCCTCTCCTCCATTCTCTGGTATCCTTTCTTTCTTTGTCTTCCCTTTTCCCTTTTTTCATGCAGAATTCCAAAATGCATGGCCACACACCCTTGAGAAGCACCTTGGGCTAAAACCGTTGTTAGGCATGTTATGCGACTGCAAGACAAGATGGTGCAGTATTGAATTGTGTAAATTATATGTGTAATGACAATGTAATTGCGTAGTGAAAAAACTGAAAACAATATGAAATAGTAAATGGACTACAGCATATGAATGTGCGTGGCAGCCACATCTCGTGGTGCAGGGGGCGAGACGTAACCTCACCTTGAGTGTGGTTCTGAGTGGAGAATGAGCTGATGAAATTTCCCCATTCTTCGCTATGGCTGATCACCCAACGCAATCAGCTCTATGATTTCTTTTAGTGGTTCTGTCTTTAGTGCTGGTGCTGCTAACTTTGAATATAGGGCTGCAACTAACACTTATTTTGATGATCGATTAATCTGTCGATTACTTTTTCGATTAATCGGGGGGGGGGGCAAAAAAAAAATTTGATTTCCAGCAATTTTTAATAACCAAGTCTGTCTTTGTAGAAAGGTTGTTTCCAGCAACTCACATAAAAAACAAATATATGTTACATTAAGAGTATACAAAAAATAATAATAATAATTTGTAGCAGCTGAATCAACGTAATGAAATACACAAAATCTTG
>JAODLC010000065.1:12269973-12283487 GCA_026781145.1 Hippopotamyrus pictus
GCTTTATTTGTTTAATCGTCCAGTCTGTGAAGAGATTATTTTGCCCCTGAGGCTATTCCATTGGTGCGCCCCCCCCCGCAATGTGTACAATAACGTAGACCCAACTAATCGATTATTAAATTAGTTGGCAACTATTTTAATAATCGATTAAATCGATTAATTGTTGCAGCCCTATTTGAATATTGACTGAAGTCCATATTCAAATCGACATCACAATGATGCTGATGTCATGATTTTTACTGTAACATCTGTATTGGCTGATGTTCATTGCATACATTGTGCATCTCCACAGTTTGTTGTGGTTGTTGATGGTCACAAAGAAATCAGTACATTACCAAGGTTTCAATCAGTTTAATGAATAAGCTTTGTAATAAGTTAACATTCATACAGTAAGAGCACAGACATGGTTTGATTACCCTACATGCAGAAGCTTCTCTGCTTCAAATGATTTGCTGCGGTAACAACAAACCACACAGCAGTAATTTATTTTAAGGTGCTCCAGCATAATGTGAGCTGGCTGCTTATTACGGAGGAAGATCCCGGTCTGGATGCTGCTAGGATGGAAGGAGAACATCCTTATTATGTATATTTTATTTGGTCCTGAGAGTAGACGCAGGTACTGTGACAGTGACGTAGGCCCCACAGAACCGGCCACATTTATGGCCTCAGTGGACAGTAGTCTGCTTAATCACGTGAACCTCGAGCATCACGATTGCAAGGCCCTTTGCTTTGTTCCTCTGCTCCTCTTGGATGTCTGCCTCTATTTCTGTGCCTGCTTCCGTTTCTGTCCCCGTCTCCTTTTCTGCGGCTGCAGGCATTGCTTCTTTTCCTTGTTTCTTTTAGCCATGTTTGAGAGAAGGGGAGACATGGGAAATCAGTGCTGTGGATACAGTTAGCTTGGTGTTGGCTGTGGCAGCAGCCGGACCCTAAGTGGCACATGCAAGGTATACAGTCAGACTCCAAAGCTGCATGAGTAGGGAACGAATATTTAATTCTACTGTCAATTAGTGTTAAGCGGTCTGATGGCCTGGGGTAGAAGCCCCTTCTGAGCCTCTCAGTTCTCACTGGGAGACTGCAGAAGCACCTTCCTGACCTCAACCCGGTAAAGAGGTAGCTGTTTGGGTGGGTTATGTCCTGCAGGGAGGGCAGGTCAGCGCACTGCAAACTGTGAGGCTCACAGAAGGTCTCAGTTCATAATTACTGTGTCATAGTCTAACAGTTGGACCTCATTAACAAGTGGGCAGCCATCTTGGCTGTCTGTGGCATTTTTAGGTGCGATGAAGCAGTGTCTGAAACTTGTCAGGTGACCTGCAGAGTTGGTTGAAATAGTTTCTCAAACTGGTCCTTGGGGACCCAGAGACAGTCCAATAAGGAGCTGAGAAGGAGCAGAAATGTGGACCATGTGGGGGTCCCCAAGGACCAATTTGAGATACACTGGGTTAAGCAAGTGTTTAGTAGGAAGGTTGCTTAGATGTGGGGAGGATGTTTGCTCGTCATACCTTTTCAAGCAGTGTTGCAGTCGTTTCGCCTGCTTCCCGGAAGGATTTAAGCACACCTCCCTGGGCAGACCATCTCCTGCTTGAGTTTTCAGTGTAACTCTGAGAAGGGAGGCAAGATACATCAGTATAACTTGAAAGTAGACTATAACCATCTTGAGCGGCAAGATATTGAGGCTGTGCCCACAGGATAGTATGTGATACCTACATAATTTCTTTGTTTTCACAGTGAGGACCTTTTTCGATGACCTTAATATCACTTAACGGTTCCTTGACGACTTCAGTCACCTTCAGACAAGTACATCTTAATGGAACATAGGTTCCACCAAACACCTGTCCTGTGTTTGTAGGAAAAGAACATTAGCCTCATTGAATGCAAGCTGAAATTACCGTATTCCGCATTATCTTTTCCAACTAGTTTAAACTTTCTCTAATGTAGTTTAAAAGTCATACATATATTTAACATTATTAAGAAGTGCGGATCGGCTGCATGGTCATTAGATTAGATGTATTTGTTATTGTACAGAGTCACGTAAGACAAGTGGAAATTGATGAAAATGACAGCTGAACGCACACACGTTCACATGCGGATCTTTCGGTAAAATGTAATCGTGTTTAGTTACCTGACATGAGCACGGCGCCGAGCAGAGACAGGAACAGTACAGGTGCTGCGTTCATGGTGAATCGCTCGTCTAACTGCGACTCGGAGCCGCATTTTAAGCGCTCCGGCTGGAGTTCCCCCGAATTTCCCGTAAACGCCCCCGCTGGAGAATCCATACAAGAAAAGCCCAGGAATCTCATGCCAAAAGAGACTCGTATTGCAAAACGACAGCATTTCAATTTGAGAGAATATTCAAGTTCAACAGGAAATGACACGCGAGCTAAGTAATGCAAAACGGGGTGTAATTACAGCAAAACACTTTCTACATCTTAAGTTAATCATTCGTGAATGGGTATTTCCGGTGGAACCGGTTTGCCTGTCGATTTTACAGGCGTACATTTTGAATGGGTTAACCATTCGTGACCTATAGCAGGGGGCGCCGTGCAAATTTGAGAGGGGCAATACCAATACGCATAATATATCAGCTGGAAAGCCTTTCCTGTCCGACAACAGAGTGGTAAAACGTATTAGCCTTTAATCGTAATTAGTGTTTCTAACGTTTCTTTAGTTTCGAAGCTTTAGCTCCATTAGTGGATTTAATTTGTGGCTTAGATGACACATTTCAAATTTTTCATCATATGGATTGTTAGTGAAGCAGGGATTTCAACCTTCTGTAGTCCAGATCCTTTAATCCTGATTCTTTTATCCTTTATTGGAGCCTTGCCGTGTGCTGTAGGGCAGCAAGGTGCTTCATGGTGTCACACTTCCAAATTTCTTCTGCCTTTGCTGTCTCTGTGTGTGTGTGTGTGTGGATATTGCCTCTTCTTCATGTCGTGTGGATATTGCCTGTTCTTCATGTCATGTACTGTAGGTTTCATGCCACAGTCCGAAGATATGCAGTTGGGCTAATTGGCATCTCTAAATTGCATTTTTTTTTTGGCCTTAACTAAGTAACTTTCATTTCACTGTTTGTAACTTTGGATTTCAAAACTCCAGTTTCACTTCCTTGAGGTGCTTAGAAAGCTTTTTTGGTAGCTTATATTTTAAGGGGACATTAGCGCTTACATTTTTCTCTCTCTCTCCTAGAGTCGTGCACCACCCCTGTTTCTATGTTTTTAATGTGCTTTCTGCATTCAGTTTCACTGCCAGCTCACTGTCATTCACTGCTTTACCCCCTGACAGTCTTAGACACCTCCACTGGATGTAACTGCTTCATGGGAGCCATTGACTGAGCTGCACTTCTCTTCACACGCGATACGTTGCAGCAAGCGGACAAGATGGAGGACTGCTATGCAAGCTTTGTAAAGATCAGCGAAAACAAGGTCCTTACCAAGTGAGTTTGCCTGGACGTCCCGTGGTGTCTCTGTGTCCTCTGCTCCTCAGTCACCTGACCTGTTCCTGTTCCATTTTTTTTAGAACTGAGATGATGTCCCTGCTGAAAACCTATAACTGTTACCATGAAGGGAAGAGTTTTCAGCTGCGGAGTCGAGAGGTACATACAGCTTCCCTGGCAATTGTTTCCTCTTAAAAGTATTTGATCTTGAATTTTGGGGCATTTAAAAATGCTCACTTAAGGAATAAAGTTCAGTCTATTTTTTGACGATTGTGCGGAAGGTATGTCACTTTGGCAAAAAGGATAGGCACAGATATGAATCTAGCCCCTTTTGGTTGTGAAAGGATCAGGAACTCGGCCAAGAGGGAAGGTTTGGGTGGGAGGACGAAACAGGCATTCCTGTGTGTGGCTGCCATTCCTGGGATGTGAGGCGTCCTTCCCAATAGGCGTAATGTGTTGCACGTGCCCAGATGTGACAGGAAATAAGAGATGCTTCGGGGAAAGGCTGGTCTAGGATTAAAAGTCACTCCACAACCTCTTCGGGGAAATGTCCAGTATGCCAGGATGCCTGTGCAGCACCAGTGCAAGCAGCACTGCATAGCCGTGAAATGGGTGAAATCGCCTATTGTAACATTTACTGAGTCATGGCTGGCTTTTAATTTAAGAATTCCTAAGTGTTTTGTCACTGACAGGTATATATCAATAATTTTCACAAGACGCGGGGGTGTTGGTGTGTGCTACCTGGACTGCATCCAGCTTAAGTGACCTTGGGGGTGGGGGGGGGGGAGGTGTGCACGCCAATCATTCTGTCACAGTCCAACATGAGATTCCCATGTCAATTAAATGTCAAGTACACTTTTGACTTCATGTCATATACACAGCATATCAAACCTAAATCTACTACAGTTTGCTGTTTTTTTTTCTGAAACTGCTTAGCTGTCACCTTCTACCTTGCCGTTAATGTTTTCTGCTTCTTTATAAGTCGTCTTTATTGGAATCTGATACGGTAGCTCCATAGCGCATTAGCCAGTGCGTGTACAGTAGTTGCTCTCCAAAACCTCTAGATGGAAGCACTTGAGCCTGTTTGTTGACCTCTTTGACTGTGAGCCACTCTTGGATCATTTCGACTCATCCTCCTCGTTTTCAGGGGAAGAGCAGGCCGTTAATCCGGCTTCCAAAGCAGCCATGTCTGCTTAGTGCAGACAGGCCAAAATTGAGTAGTACATGGCGAGAGTGAACACATTTCATGTTTTACATTTTTACAAGATTGCTCAGTGATCAGATATCAGATATGTTGAAATCAGACTCCCTTTATCTAGGCAGATATGTACATGCATACGATTGTTTGGCACTGATCCAAAACCACATGGTACATTGTCTGGCTACAAGACACTCAGTCGTGGTTAAATCGGTTAAGATATCTGGTCAGACTGGTTCTAGACTAATGCCTTTGATATGGTATATAAATTCAGGTGGCATTATGTTGGGGGGGGGGCTTCCTGTGTGTTCCAGGCCCTGTGCCATGTTGATTTAAGGAGGGTGTCTAAGTAGGTCATCTGTGAAAGAAGCTGTTAAGATCTCTGTTGGTTCTGGGCTGATGCACCTGTATCGCTGAGAGCTGTTCGAAACGGGGGTGTTAATTTTATTTTCAACTGTTGTTCTAGCAGTGTGCAGAAATTCCATGTGCATGTGTGTGTGTCTATAATAGCTGTGACATTTGAAAAGTAAATTCATCAACCACCCTAGTAGCTGCACCTTTGAGAAACTGGACTGGTTTGTGGGTCTGTCATTTCTACTCAGTTGTATGGAACAGGGTGGCAGTTGATGCTGGTAATCTGATTCTTTTGTTTTTTTTTTCTGTATGTTTTAGCCAATAGGGATTGGCTCAAATATCAGGTGACTGCGCTGACCAGGAACCTCAGCTGGTGGGGATCTGAATCAAAACTGAAGGGAACTGAAATCCCCAAGTCAGCAGGCAGGCGCCACCAGATTCATTCCTTGTCTTTGTTGGCTGAGCTGCTGGCTTCGCCTGGCCATCAGTTAGCGTAATGACTGGATTCTTTCCCAAAAGGTCTTTTTCCCCAGGGTTTTGTGTCCAGATGGACCCGGCCTGACAGTTACAGGTGGCTCTCTTGTACGCACCTGGATCGGATTAGTGATGGGAAGCCAGCAGCTTTGGGTCTTGAAGATGTAGGTGGAGGAGAAAATCCATGCAGTGGAACTTGGAAAGGGGTTTAGCAGTGAGAGAGTTAAATCAGGGGAAGTACGTTTCCTTCCAATAACACAACAGCGCTGTGAGCTAATTTGCTTTGTCTGTAAACACTGTTTAAACACCAGAAGTGTTTAGCAGATGGTTTAAACCTTGTGCATTTTACAAAGTGCCTCAGATGAGCAGTTTCAGTATTTCACATTTTATTACAAAAATCATTAATATTCTTCTGGCTGTAAACATTAGCCCTGCACAGCAAGACCCTCTGAAATAACTTGGTAATAACTTATAGGAGCAAAGTCGTCTTTCTGCAGCTTTTCTGCAGTCGCAGTCCTTCAGAACAGATGTCAAGCGCGCAGAATGTCGTTCCGCCTCTGCGTCTGCGCAGACTGTCCGGGCAGCCCCATGTCCTTCAGAGCAGGCATAAAGCGGCAGGACCGCTGTCATCTCGCTGCGTCTGCGCAAACAGCCAGTCCAGTGGGTCCCTGGCGCAGTCCCTCTGCTGGGATGTCCTGAGCGCCGCCTCGCAGGACGTGCCACGGGGCCGGTATGCTCTGGGGGCGGGCCGGGCCGGGGCCTTGATGAAGAGACGAGGTCTCTGCGACCGTGGGACCCTGAGCGGCCCGAAACTGGGTCTTGCCAGCTCTTTGATGGAGTCCACGTAGTCCTCCATGGACTGGGCGGGCTGGGCGTGGCAGGCCCCCTGTGTGGGGGTGTCCTCCTGCATCTCGCTGATTGTGGGCAGGGGCTCCACTGACAGAAGCAATCTCCTGGGTTTCATTGCGCGGGCGGCGACTGCAGACGGCATCGGCAGCCTGTCTGCAGACAGACAGACAGCAGGCTGTCAGGATTACATCATTCCTGTATTTGTTAGTCACATCGGTTTATTTCATTTTTTTTAATTACTTCGCTGATAATGTTATATCTATTGTTCAGGTCTGACAATCAAAAATAAATTCCAGCAAATTACTCCCTTACCTGTCAGGTAAACGGTTCTGTCTGGTGAATGCGCAGCCGGCTATGTGCCCCGGGCCTGTCTGGTGAATGCGCAGCCGGCTTTGTGCCCCGGTTCTGTCTGGTGAATGCGCAGCCGGCCCTGTGCCTCAGGCCTGTCTGGTGAGCGTGCAGCTGGCTTGCTGCCCTAGTTGAGTCTCTGTGCTCTTTGACGCACTGTCTGAGCTGTTTTGAGGTGCGTCAGGAAAGCTCTGGCTTTTTATAACGCACCAGGGCGCAATCCAGAGCTAGTGCCCCTAAATATAACCCTGAAGCGCTCTCTCTCTCTCTCTCTCTCTCTCGCTCTCTCTCTCTTCCATAGGATGTGTGCTTGTGTGCGCGTTCATGCACACGTGTTTACTCAGGCGTGCACAGGAAGCCGAGGTGTGGCCGCTGACCAAGGCCGCAATGAGCAACCGTCCCTGTGTTTACACAAGTGGAACAATGGTGCTCATTGTGTGTACGGTCCAGCGCTATGGGCTGGTGGGAATCAAGATTCTCGGTTATTAGTTGGGCGGAGGTCCAGAGGAGTGCAGTGTCTCTATGTGCTGTAGGTGTCTCCCCCGTGTTTATGTGTAACGTGGAACGTTCGCATGACGGTCGTAGATGCGGTCAGTCTCGCGGTACATAGGACCTCTGGGAAATGGGGCTGGCGTGTCCGACCCTTTGAGAGGCCCCCGGTGCCCAGCTCAGGCGGCTTGGCCTATGGGAACCGGCTCCCTGCCCCAGCGCCATCAGGAACTAACTCGACAGAAACCCAGAGCTGCTTCCGTTCCCAGGCTGGGGTCGCACAGCTATACTGGTTCTCAGGATAAACTTAGATCATGCAGCATGCCCCTGCAAAGGAGGGGGTTAGATACAAAGGGACAAATTTAGCCACTGCTGGCCGTTCCTGTGCAGAGGGCGCCCGCTGAACCTAAAAGTCAGCGGCCTGTAGACAGAAAAAAAACTAAGGTGATGAATTGGTGTGTATGCAAACAGCTTTAGCTCTAGAGGGGCCAGGTGCTGCTTGATGTTTAATCGTCTAATTTTTCTGATGCGAATGTAACAGGTCATAACTTTGGGTCCCCAATGATGAAAACTGAGTGTGGTTGGGGGTCCCTATAATAACATTTGTCGACTGAGAGGGGAGGGGTTCTTCTGATATTTTCTGATGAATTTGCTGAGCAGGATCTAAGAGGAGCGGGAACCAATCAAATTTTTTTTGATAAATACAGGACACTGCACTTTATATTTCAGTTCGGGATGATCCTGTTATATATGGGCCGGGTGGAAACGGCCCGGTGGGATACTGGTTGGGAAGCCCCTAGTGTACGTGACCTGACGCAGTGCTCCGCGTGAGTCAGGGGGGCCCGGCCCTCCTGTACAGCCAGACATGAGCTCAGGTCTGTGTGGAGTTCAGAGAAGGTTCTGAGCCAAGACAGCATATTCACTTGGGGGGATAGCTGCCCTGCAGCACGTAGACCTGAAGTGCAGCAGGATATCCTCCCCCCGCCCTTTTGGAATTAATTATAAGCTTTATTATTATTGCTACTATAATTATCTGTGTTTTTTTTTTTCCACGGCCACAGGAAGATGGGGAGTTGATCATCGAAGGCCTGCTCAGTATCTCCTGGGGCCTGAGGAGGCCAATCAGGCTACAGATGCAGGACGACAACGAGCGCTTCCAGCATTCCAGCGCAGGGATAGGCAGGTGGGTGGTCCTCCGGACAGGCCACGCCTACAGTTGTATTTCTCATCAGCGGGGGGCTGATGAGCACCTGCTGGGAGGAGAGCTGGGGTGGGGTGAAACTTTGTGAAGATGGTGTACAGGCACCTGAATGGCGATACAGTGGAAATATTGTTGTTTTTGTTCTTGTTGTCGTTAATATCATCGTCACTCTCAAGGAGCTCACTGGGAGACTTTTAGGGGCCACTAAGCTTAGGATCCCTAACCCTACTGGCTCTCAGGTTGTGAACGTGCACCCTGCAGGTGAATAGCTGTCCTGTAACTGCAGAAATGCCTGAGAACCCAACCTGCCACATGCCTGCCCAAGAGAGGTGCCTGCTTTATGGCTCTAGCCTTTCTTCGCTCCTTTAAATGGTAGCTGTTGGGCTTTACAGTCATTCAGGAAGCCATGTGCCCATTCTTCTGGTCACTTCCTGCTTAGCACGGGAAGTGCCTGATTAGAACGAAGTGTGCCCCACCCCATTGTGTGTGTGTGTGCTCTGGTCTAACCAGGGATTAACTCTATGCTGGACCAGAAACAGTGGTTATACAATTGGCAGCAGTAGCCCCTACAGTAGTGCCAAAACACATTTTTAAATTTTTATTATTTATTCCATTATTAATTATTCTAGAATTTCCCTCCGGGATCAATAAAGTTAATCTTATTACATGGTAGGAGTTATATAATGGTAAATAGCACCACAGGTGTGAAAGTGGTATTTCTTTTAAGAATATAGGTGTCTTGGCTGAAATTGATACGAAAACACAGCACATGTTAGCAGACGGCAATAGCTGGATCTGCGAAAGCCAGAGGAGGCCCCATGGTGTGTTGGAAGAAATGTTTGAATGACCTGCAGCCCTTTGTATAGGAGTCTCATTACAGCCTCTTACAGGTTCTGTTTAAGCTGGATCATAATGTGCTTCTGTAACAGTTACAGCATTTTTCAGTGTTGCACGTGTGTTTGAATAACTGGTGCAAATGCAGTTAAGCTAGTGGCTAAAATTGTGGAAACACCTAGCAATTTTGGCCTTACGTTTTAAAAATCAGTGCATGAATATTGGCGGTAATGTTTATAAACAATCAAAGAATGTGACATATCATATATTGGACGATTAAATAAGTAACTGGAGCAACAGTTGAATAAAGTTCTGTCGTCTCTAAAATTGGAAGTGTTTCCACAATTTCGGCCACTAGTGTACTTTCTCCGACAGCCTATTTTTTTCTCTCTCTGATAGAGAGGACGAGGCAAAAACCAGCTCTCAAAAGCAGACCTCCCTGGAATCAAACAACAACAAAAGTACGTATGGGTCTGGCCACACATGCTGAGTATCAGCAGTTAGGAATGTTAGATTGGGTGCGTGATGGCTGGATTTTGGTATTTGTTTATCTGGAAGCTGGAGATGTAGAAATGTAATGTAGCAGATTAGCCTCTGTCTTCATGTTGATTCTCCATGAATATTTCCCAGGAACAGGTAATTTCTCAAAGGTTCACTGGTACTGCTGTCAACATGACCTGATCCTCTGCTCTTAACACATGGACAGCTGGAGCACCTCACGTGCTTATTCTGACACCTTGATCCCTGCCTCTGTTACCTAGCAACAAGTCACACGATTAAGATGGTGATGGCAGCAGATTGTGGAGATTACGGAATCACAGTAATTATTTAATGTTATAGTGCAGTGTTTTCCAATCCAGTCCTCAGGGACCTGCAAACACTCCACATTTTGCTCCAAGAGCTAGGAGGGAGCAAAAATGTGGGCTGTCTGGTAGCGAACTGGGAGGGAGCAAAAATGTGGACCGGCTGTGGGTCCCTGAGGACCGGATTGGGAAATGCTGTCATAGTGTAAAGGGTTTTGGAGACCTAATGGTTTGAAAACCTGCTTACAGTACCTACTACACCCAGCTTCCATTTACATGGCCCATTATAACTAAACATTGACTTTGAATACCTGCTATACCAAAGCAACATGCACCAGGCCCACTAACTTGTCGAGCTATTTCTAGTGCAGGGGTCACCAACTCCCGTCCTGGAGGGCTACTATCCAGTAAGTTTTCTATCCTACCTGGCTTCTGATGAGCCACACCTGCTCCTGGTATTTACCTGAGAACTAGTGTGGCTAATTAGAAGCCAGGTAGGATAGAAAACCTACTGGATGGTAGCTCTCCAGGACCGGAGTTGGAGATCCCTGTTCTAGTGTAATCATAAAGCCTGTGTTCTGTGTGTGTGCTACAGGCTCTGATGTGTCTGTCAGTGAGGATGAGACCCCCCAACTGATGAGGACAAGGAGTGATGCCAGCTTCATGGGCATCCAGCGGAGGTCCAGGCGCCACAGCCAGGGCGAGATGCAGAGAATGAAGAAACATCGCTTCTCCATTAATGGGCATTTCTACAACCACAAGGTAAGAAGAATGAGGATATCCTGAGGTAGAGGATTAGCAGCCTAGAATCGGGACACCCTTGAGGGGACGAGTCAGCAGCCTAGAATCAGGACACCCTTGAGGGAACGAGTTGGCACCTTAGAATTGGGATTCCCTTGAGGGGATGAGTCGGTAGCCTAGAATTGGGACGTTGTTTGAATTGGGCCTTTTCCTTAAAGCAGCACTGTGGCCCCTCACCTGCTTTTCTTAAAAACAGCTTTTGTGGGCTGAGGGGTCCTTATGGGCGCGCAGGGCACACAGCACATGTTAGAAGACTTGGACAGGAAATGACCCCTGTGATTGGAAGAGGAACAGATGCTGAATTGGACAATGCTTCCCACCTTGAGCTCAATCGTCACCTTCCTGTCCTCTGTCCTGACACCTCACCTAACTGGGACGTCATGTAAGCAGATGGCCCCTCAGGATGACGGCCCTTAGAGTGCTAAAAGCAAGCGTGACCCAGGTGAAAGAGCAAAGCTCAGGGTAAGGTGGTGTAAATACCGCTTTGCATGAGCACTGTAGCCATTTGGCG
The DNA here is from genome assembly GCA_026781145.1 of Hippopotamyrus pictus. NCBI lineage: Eukaryota > Metazoa > Chordata > Actinopteri > Osteoglossiformes > Mormyridae > Hippopotamyrus > Hippopotamyrus pictus. The sequence continues at coordinate 12,281,266 of JAODLC010000065.1, forward strand.
GGGGTGGGGCAGCTGATCTGTAGGCAGATTTCTCTGTTACACTCTTAGTGTACTTGGCCGCCTTGTGTTGTAATGGGGCTTCTACTGATGCTATCTTTATGCTGTGTTTGTCTCCTTTTATCAATGTTACTGCACCGTGTGACATGGCCCCCATACCTGCGCCTCTCAGACATCCGTATTCACTCCTACTTATGGGTCGGTGACCAACGTCCGGGTCAAGAGCACCATGACCACGGTGCAAGTGCTCCGCCTGCTTCTCAACAAGTTCCGTGTGAGTGAGTCCTTCGTGTGGGCTGTGGATATGTCCTCCTTACTTTTCAATGCCTGTGAAGTCCTTTCAAGATTGTTTACCTTTGACATTTATGCCGGCAGGTTGAAAATAAATTGGAAGAGTTTGTTTTGTACATGGTACATGAATCTGGGGGTAGGTGTTTCATCACTTTCTGTTTCGATGCCAATGAACAGTATTCACCTTGTTCTGGAAAGCGAAACCTTAGTTTCTGGCTTGCTGTTTAGTGATCCAGGGGAATTTCATCATTGATCCTTAAGCATGTCTAATCTCTGATTTGAGTGTGTGCATGTGCTGCCTGTATGATCTTGCATGTGGTTGTGTGAAGGCCAATTTCCCTGTACATTTCAGAGAAAACGAAACTCAAAGACACTGATTACCCCCTGATCTCCCGCCTGCTGCACGGCCCATGTGAGAAAATAGCCAAGATGTTCTTAATGGAAGCTGACCTGGGAGAAGAGGTCACTTATGATGTAAGATCAGCTTTCTACGTCTCTTTTCTAGCTAATTTACTTGAAGCCACTTGCTCATACTTCCTGCCTAAAAGATGAATAATATGGTTCCAAATTGAAAAGGTCAGATCTAATTATAGCGCTTTATTGGTGACTTTCCTGTTTTCTGAGCCTTCGTGACAATGGGCTCTTGGCAGCTGTGCTTTCATTCATGCCATATTTCACGCACGATTGTTGTTGTTTTGTTACTGGAAATTGCTCCACTGTCACTGACTCGTGATCGTGGCATATCACAGTGTTAGTGATAACGTTCCTCCAGGTTGCACAGTACATCAAGTTTGAGATGCCTATGCTGGACAGCTTCGTGGAGAAGTTGAAGGAGGAAGAGGACCGAGAAATTTCAAAGTTGACCAGAAAGTAAGCGATCACCATGACCATCATCCATCATTTGTTATAATTGTCCCTCCAGTACCATGTTCCATGAAGATGATCTTTACCAGGCTGCTGTCACAGGATACTCAAAATTTCCAGCCTACAAATTTGAGCAGGACACATGGGAAGACATCCAGTGGAGTGGGCTCATCTTGTTCCTGTTTGTGCTGGGCTTAGATTCCGACCTCTCACCCTAGATGGCTTCTTCCCTGACAGATACAGTGCCCTAAAGTCCATGATCCTCCAGCAGCTAGAAGATATGGCAGAGTCTTCTCAGCATTGCTGAGAAGCAGGGTAATGGCCTTTCCTAACCCTTATCCAGCATTTAGCCCTGTCACCACAACTGATAATACATCTCCAGGGACAAGCGGAACCATTGATCAAAACCTGTAATCTGATTACAGCCCAGGGAAGACAAAATACATAGAGAAGCAAACCATGTTGCACACTGAAGTTTTCCCCAAATTTTAAAGGAGAAAACTTTGATGTCTTTAGCATGTGACTCGTGTGAGGTCCAGTTCTTCAACGGAGTGCCTGACAGTCGCATCTTCTTTTCAGATCTCACAGAACTGGAGCTGGAGCTTGCTGGCTTGCATACGTTTGACACACCGCAATTGCCGACAGGCTGCCGGACAACGAGCCACGAATTTACTTAGATGACAGATTTCCAGGCCATAATGGTGTTTCACATAGAAAGGGAGAGTTGCTTAAATTTATAGATATTTATAGTTGGTTCAGATCTTTAGTTTGTGAGAGGTTTTGCAGTAAATGGCAAACACCAAAAACCATGTATACGTCCAAATTTTTCACCAAATATGTAAACATCACCTGGATAAAGAAAATAAACTCTGTGTGTCTGTGTACATGTATTGTATAATAAGTTGTCCATCTTGGGTTGTTCAGGCTGTTATCTGCTCCTGTCTGCACTCCCCATACCAGCCATCTCTCGTCTGCTAGTTTAAGAACTTGCTGTCTCATGCCTTGTTCATCTCCATATTCCATGCTCACACTCCATCCCTTGGATATGTAGGATTGTGCTCAGATGGCAC
>JAODLC010000065.1:12301956-12316956 GCA_026781145.1 Hippopotamyrus pictus
TCTGCTGCATGTTCCTCTTTCGCAGTCAATTCTTTCTTTCTTTCTTTCTTTCTTTCTTTCTTTCTTTCTTTCTTTCTATTTTCATTTATTCCCGTACCTGTACACGTTCACCAGGCTCACCATTATGAATATTATTTCATCAATTCATGTGCATTCAATCGATCTTTTTTATCAGGACGTGTTATATAATGGCAGCGATGGGGCACTCAGCTCCCTAAAACAGGTACATTGTAAGATAAGAGAACATGACAAGGATGTCGAGCTTCAAATCGCACTGCAGAGCTGCGCGTAGGACCCTGGAAAATGATTCATTATATGTGAGGGTTTGAAGGTCCACAGCAGCAGTAGGGACATGCACTGGAGTGGCGCCGATATGGTAAAGTTTCGCAGCCTTTTACTCTCCTGTGGAGTGCAAACACACAAATGACAGGTCGTTCCTATAGACAACAACTTCAGTGCTGAGTTGTTAAATAAATTGCACACATTATGGATGTAGTGATTCACGAAGAGAATGAAGCAGCGTGTTTTAATACGGTGAATTTTGAAGCACCTACAAGGCGGCGACACTAGGGGGCACTGTCCGCAGAGCGGCTGAGGTGCTCCAACCCCCTTCTCTCTCGTTGGTGCTGCGAGTGTCGAAAGCACATTCGTGCTTATAATAGGGCCAAACTTGCTCGGGGTCGCACAAACCTAAACTGAATTGGGGATTGCACTTTCGTGCCGAGCCGAGCTCCACTTTATTCTAGCGCTGTGAACATGGCGGTGTTTTGCAGATCCGCGTCGCTCGTTGTGAGACAAGCCACTGCGCTGTCTTTGGCTGGTGCACGGCGGTATAGCACGGGTGCGTATGTTACCCCCTGGGCATTTAGGGTTTTCGGGCAATTCACAGTATTTGGGTCATGCCGTGGTTCGCTCTGCCTGTGCACAGCTCATAACGTCATGCGTTGTGATCTGTCGTGCTGAAGTTACACAGAGGACAGTCCTAACACCCTTGACCTTAAAAGCAGTAGAGAATAATTTATTATAGCTAAACGCATATTACACTCTGTATTTTATATTGCATTGTATGTTAGTGCAAACTGTGTTTTATGATGCGTCATATGATTATACTGTACTTATGTCTATTTCCAGGATTCATTGTGGTGGACTTGAGTGTTTGTTTTGCTCACGGCACTGAATAATGTAGTTTGAGCAGTAATTATGGCAATGTGGCGGTTCATTAGCTACTGCATTATTACAGAAGCTGACATTTGACGTTTTAGGCGCTCCGTATCAGTATATCCTGGTGGAAAAGAAGGGAGAAAAGCAGGATGTGGGTTTCATCCAGCTGAACCGACCGAAGGCGCTGAACGCCCTCTGTGATGGTTTGATGAAAGAAGTGAGTCAGGCCCTAGATGCCTTTGAAGAGGACAGCCAGGTCGGGGCCATAGTCATCACAGGCAGCGAGAAGGCTTTCGCAGGTGAGGTACATCTATAGACTAGGGGTGTGCTCAACAGGTAGAGCATTGCGCTAAGATGTGGGTTCAAATACCATGGAGCATACTCAAAATGTAACCCCTCTACTGTCACTTGCTTTTGGCTAAAAGCATCAGATAAATGAGTAAATGGTGAAATCCTGGGTGTTTCCTTGAAGTACTAATGAGTTGAGAATAGTACGAGTAGTTCTGTAGTAACTTGGTTGTGCTGTCTTTCGCATCACTTTCAGCGGGGGCAGACATTAAGGAGATGCAGAACAGGACTTTTCAGGAGTGCTACAGTGGGAACTTCCTGTCCCACTGGAACAAAGTCTCCACAGTGAAGAAACCTGTCATCGCCGCAGTGAACGGCTTCGCGGTGGGTGTGGCTCCTCCCTGTGACATTGGAGGCAGCGTTTCGGCTAATGTAGCTAACATTCTGTTATTGTTGCAATTTGGGGCTTACCTTGTGGAAATCTCATAAAGCCAGTTGCTGTGGATTAATTAGTGTGCTCTGCAGCTCGGGGGAGGCTGCGAACTGGCGATGATGTGTGACATCATTTATGCTGGGGAGAAGGCTCAGTTTGGACAGCCAGAAATCCTGTTGGGAACCATTCCTGGTAAACAAAAAAAGATTTCGTTTTTTTTTTTTTTATCACAAGTTGAGATGCAGCAGTCGATTAGGGTCACGCTATTTCCCTTTCCATCATCCTTCCAGTAACATTGGCACCTCTGTCACACTGAAAAGCACAAGATCTAAAAGAGCCTGTCATCTACTGACATAACAGTAGAATAACGGAGAGTCTGACTTGAGGAGGATGTTATTGAGCCAGATGCAAAATCCTGTTTAGCTACATCATAAGTGTGTCAGCCACAATCGGGCGATTTGCTCCTGCAGGTGCTGGTGGAACACAGAGGCTCACCAGGGCTGTTGGGAAATCCCTCGCTATGGAGATGGTGCTTACGGGAGATCGGGTCTCTGCTCAAGAAGCCAAACAGTCAGGTACTGGCACTGGAACACTCACACACACATCCACCGAGCGCCCCCCTTGAGGTTACTGTAAGTTTGAGTTTTGTTTCTCATCTCTTGTGTTTTTTCAGCAGCATGTGACACTTTTAGTATGACTTGTTTTTCAGGCCTTGTTAGCAAAGTGTTCCCCATCGACCAGCTGGTATCTGAAGCTATTAAGTGTGGGGAGAAGATAGCGGCCCATTCTAAGATTATCGTTGCGATGGGAAAAGAAGCTGTCAATGCAGGTCAGGGCTGGTCTTTGTCCCTTTTGGTTATCCTGATGCTCCTGCATGGCAGTTGCTCTGACTTGCATGTCATTTTATAGTGTAAACATAGTTGGGAATTATGATACCTAGTTTTCCAGGGTTATTTAATTGCACTTATACAATGTGAAATACTTTTGATGTGTATTCTAATGAAAGATCCAGTACTTGTGTGGGTAATCAAGAATAGACGCAAGTAAAGATGCATCCTTGTGTGGTTGCCTAACATCTACTGGAAAAGCGTGAGGCAGTGATGTTATGGTGACTGTCTCCTTTCAGCCTTTGAGCTGACGCTGGCTGAGGGAAACCGTCTGGAGAAGAGGCTGTTTCATGCCACTTTTGCCACCGTGAGTATCGTCACCTTGAGGCCTTGTCTGCATATGCTGCTCACTCACTGACTCCTGTCTGCTTCTTCTTTCTCATCTCAGGATGACAGGAAGGAAGGAATGACTGCATTTGTGGAAAAGCGGAAAGCATCATTCCAGGACAAGTAGGGAAGGAGTCCTTGGTGACCTCGTTTATCCTCAGTGGTCCTGAAGTGAAGTCGGAGGTCCGATGTGTACATGCCTTATGTTTGCACACAAGTACTGATGTGTTTTTCTGTCGAGTCCTTCAGCTTTGCTGTGAGGAATACAGCCAGAATTGCAATCTGTGCATAATTTACTTTTGTTTTATTGGTAGTTTGAAAATAAAAGCATTAAGCATATCACTTCATATAGACCCCTTTATTAATCTAAATTACAGTATTGTGCTTTCCGGTTATTAATTAAATGTTAGAAATGTAGCAGGGTATGAAAATGCATATATGGTATTTACAGTTGGTGGCAGTGAGTTTGGTATTAAATGCGATGACTGATTAAAAACTCAACCAGAGCTAAACGGAAACTGATTAGATTTTTATAAAAGCATGGTGCCCACCACAACTTATAAAAAAATAAATAACTTGTAGTGGGACACACGACCATGGGAAGTCGCTTGTCTATGTATTTTAAGCAAATATAAGAAGCTGGAGGTGTAAGGTGGCTGTGAAACATGGAAAAATGACCCTCCAAGGGGCGGTAAAGCATGACCAAAAGTAATTCATTCATGATCGCAATTTAATTGACCTGGAGAACAGGACAGTAGGATGAATATATCCTAATTTTTTTGTACTATTGATCAGATTGATCATGTAAATATGAATGTACATATAAATAAAGTGCGGTTTTGATCATTGATTTGTTTTGCTGATAATCTAATGTACCCCTCAAGTTTTATTTCAGATAAATCTACTGTACATCAAAGCTATACAATCTAAAAGATTTTACTTATGATGCTTTTTAGTGTGATTACAGTCAGGAATATGAATGTTGGAATATATTTTGCCCAGCCGTGAATTTTGACATGAGTAGACAAACGTTGGTTGATTGTGCTTGAGGGTTGTCGCCGATGGGTGGCAGTATTGTACAATGCTGATGTAAAATGGTTGCGCTATGGTTCTCTGCGCAAAGTATTTTGGGAGTTGAAGTCTTACGCCTCTTAGTCACGTAGACGTTACGGTGTTCAGCAACGTCAGCTGTTCTAGAAATATGTTCAGGATTTGGCAGTATATTGTATGTTCCGTTGTTTAATTTATTTTCTTTATTAAATAAATAAAATTAAAAAATTGGAACATAGGTTACTACTACTGTGAAACTGAATTTTGTAGGAAGTCTATTATATATCGCCGTTAAGGAAAAATTAGCAAATTCTCAGGCTTTTGGGAAATATTGATTCATTTAGGCTCATTACAATAACATGCCAAATTCTGAACTGTGGGGCTCAATCATAAACTCCCCGTGATAAGGTGCTAGTCCACAATCTTTGAAAGTACATGGACAAGTTCGTTCGAAGCTCTATTGATTGCACCAGTGAAGTTTACAATTAATTTGATATTTGACTCTTACCATGAATTTCAACACCAGTTTGAGATCCTTTAGCGGCTCGGGAAAAGTAAAAAAAAATATTGTTGATCAATTACTGTACAAGGGAGCTGTTTATTTGGTGGAATAAAATATGGGAAAAAATCCTAAATTTAAATAACAGCAAATGTCCAATGGATAATTCTAGCATTTTTAACGGCTAACATTGATGAAAGCATGATAACTAAGACTTAGGTTTGGTACTTAAGTTTGAGATTGTTATATCTGATTTTATTGCTAGATATATGTATTATTATAGAATAGAATTTTATTCGTATAAGTAATTATTATAGAAGAAAATTGAACGATTAAATCGAATTTATTGGGTTAAATTTAACCGCGTAATTTTTATTTACTGTACTTTGTGTGAAAAATGAGTAATGAGGATTTTAAATATGTGTGTGTATGTGTGTGTGTACGTACATATAAGGCTGTAATAAATTAAACTGGTTTCTTTTCAAAGAGACCTGTCCTTACTCTTGACTGCTTTTTCACCTTAAGAAAACAATTTTTTTTCCGTATCACAGCCGCCAGAATTTGTCCGAAGAGGTAATGCTTCACATATAGGCTAGAATAGAATGTGTGAATTGTACAAAATATTTATAATAGCGACGTGTTGAAAAGTTTTTTTTAAGGTGAAAATGTGTCTTCTGTAAATATGAAATAGTAATACGTTTCACAATTATAAAAACACTTGTAATTCTCAGTAAGTCTTGGAAAACTTAACAGCCCTCAAAATGAAAATTAATCTTGTTCCTAAATTTACAATAACTTTTTTTCTTCCAAATACTCTTGCTTCGAAATGCATTTAACTTCGGGGGGGAAAATCCATAACAGATTTGATTATGGAAAGAACCTTTTATTTCCACCCAATCTCTAAAGGCGCTTCTGTCTGTGATCTCAGTGTTTCTTCACACAGCGAAGCCTTATATCCTCACAAGTCCATAGCCTAATTGATTTTTATTTTCATTCAATATTCCCCAAGAGCTCGCTTTCTTCTCCGCTTCTGGAACAAAACTTCTAAAAGGAGAGGGAAAAAAGTCTTCTCACACCGAAGAGACGGCACAAAGGTTCTCAGAAAAGAACGGAGGTTTCACTTTGAAGTGTGTCCCCTGCTATCGAAAGGTCAAAATAATAAATGTAGACCCAATTGAAGCGTTCACTGGAGACAAAGGGGGCAAAACGTTACATTTTGGCAGAGGCAGCCCCTCATAGCGTGATAAACCCATTTAAAAAAGCAGAACCAAAGAGCCAACAGCATGGGTCCGCGGATAAATAAAAGATCTTTCAACTGATCAGACAGTCCCGGCTCCACCGTTCCCCTTTTCTCCCCGCGTCAGTCTCTCTCTCCCCGCCCTGCTCGCAGCTGCAGCGCCTCCACACTGCTTTTCACGGGGCAAAATAGAAATTTCCTCTAAATTACAACCTCATCAGGAAGAGAAAAAGTCACCTTTCATTAGCAACAGCTGCACGTTTGAGGTGTTGTTCCGAGTGAGGAACTAGCTTTATTTATGCAACTTGATTTGGTTTCCCATTTTCATGCAGATCGAAGTCTTGCCGAATTAAAATGCACCCAAAGTCCGCGGTGCGTTCCTCAGCCTCCGACCCGTTGAGCCGCTACAGCTCCAAACGAAACAGGCGGCTTGGAATCGTACAAGGATTTCAAATATTTTCATAATCTCACATTCCTAGCATTAAAAATGTATCTTAACTTTACTGTTACACATCGTTCCTTTTAATGTCACCCCGCCCGCAAGTGTTAAAAAAACTCTTTCAGGTAGGCTGTAAAATCCAAGAAGGCATTGATATTTATACTTTATATATTATTAATATTTTAAACTATTAAATACAATTAAAAATGTTTGATATAAATGTACAGAGCAGTAAAGTTATTTTACATACATAATTTTGAGCAATTTTCATCTTGTTCATTAAAATAAATTGTATTATTGTTATTTTCATATTTTGACCTTATTATGGGAAAACTTGTAAGTCGGTCAGCAGCTACGCTTACAACTTATAAAAAACTATAACTATCCGCATGAAAAGCGGATATTACGGCTTATGGTTTGCAAACGCAAACTCTAAAGAAGACTAAAAAAAGACAAGGCTGGTTCCCTTGGCTTATGCACCTAATTGTTAAAACACAGCAAATTTGCCGAATAAGGTCTAAAATCGCTCCCAAGCGGGTAGACAGAACGTCCTCGATTTAAACGACTTTGGTAATTTCAAAATTACGCAAACCATGTTATTCTGTTGACGTGTAATTTACGTAGCCTATCAAATAACCTTTGCTTAGCTGCCAATTACAGCACTGAACACTTCTACAATAACATTTTGTGACCTGCATAAAACAGGTCTACTTGTAATTTATTTTTAAAATACGAACTATAATTAAAAAAAAACCCTACTACAAAATATAGATAAGTATCTGCAAGTAAACATTTTTGAATTCAATTATAAAACAAAAAAGGTAAATGGTAAAATGTCCGGTCTACATATGGCGGAGGAATTTAAAAAGGTTATTTAAAATAGGCCTACTTGATTGATCTATTCTCTGGACAATAGACTATTCCGCTATAGTTAAATCTAAAAGGCACGCACATGACATTTTGTAGCGTGAAAGCGAATTACTATGGACATGTTATGAACTTATGATCCATTACGACACGGCGAATTTGAAATGGTCATCTGCTGATGTGCCGGGCCGTGCTGCAGTACCTCACTTTTCCGCAGGAGGGCCTCGTGCGTGTGGCATCCCTTAGAAAGTGAAAGTACGAAGCCTTTAGATCCAATGCCAGTATACCTGGTACTGGATTTGCATCGATATTGGGACATCCCCGGGATAATTAAAATGTCGCGGAAGACAGGAGAGTCACATTGATCTTGAGAGGTTAACCCCGTACGCAAATCCGTGCTTCCCCACTTCCTGTCTGACTTCCGATCTCGAAAAGCATGGTTGTCCTGAAAGGCATTCCCTCGGTGCTCTCGCCGGAGCTGTTATACACCTTAGCAAAAATGGGCCACGGCGATGAACTTGGTAAGAAAACACCATCGTTTAATTTGCAGTTTTCGAAGCGTTACACGAAAATGTTACTGTTTGCGAATATCATGTTGCGATAAAGTTGTCGGTCGCCTACATCCCAGTTTACACGAGAGACTTTAAAATTACGTGTCGTCTATTTACTAAATGACACATTAAAGACGTAACGCTGTTGTACTTACAGCACAAGCAGACGAGGCTTAGGATTAATATACTGAGGCAAATTTCCTTTGACATATGATATTCATATTTTGATTAAAAAAAGAACGTCTTTCCGTCGTCATTAACGATATGCCGGACCTGAAGGAATCGGGGGGCCCTTCGTGGCTTCATTCTCCTTACTACTAAGTTTATCGTTCGATTTTTAAACTGCTATCCACAAGTTTTTTTTTGTCGTTTTGTATCGGTAAGTAAAAACAGGGAAATTCTGCACATGTCGTTAGTATGTATATTTGAATAAGATATAGTGGACGGTATTTGTTTTATTAATTGTGCCCTTAAACCCCTCACAGTTCTCGCTGATGCCAACTTCCCATCATCCTCAACCTGCAGACACGGTCCAGCTGAGATAAGGGCAGACGGTATGTGAGAAGGAGGAAGAAGATTACACTGCCTCGATAACCTCTGTGTAAGTGGGTCCCGAGTGCACGGGATGTAAACGTTGTCCTTTAATTTCAGGTCTGAACATTCCTGAGCTGTTAGGTGCTATACTGAAGCTCCTCCCCTTGGATACCTACGTCGAAAGTCCTGTAGGTGTTACATCTGTCCTGACATGTATGACCAGTGTGACAGGCTGATCCTGGTCACCCCCTGCTCCCTCCCCATGTGATGGTGTGCTGTGACAGGCTGCTGTCATGGACCTGGTGGACAGTGACAAGCAGAGAGGTGTGGCTGTACCTGTGTGGGACACCTACAGCAGGTTTCTCCAGGAGGCGGGATGCCATGTGAGTCCTGTAGCTGATCTCATTGGCTGGCTTGTCCAGGGTGGTGAGCCGTGATTGGTCTGGGAATCATGGGGTACCCTGAATTCTTCTTTGCTGCCTGTGGCATCTATCACTGCAGTTACATAATCATTTCATAGTCATTCTTTTCTGTAGTTAATGGTTCTTCATACGGAATTTGTTACACCAATAAATGTGGAATACAGCCTGTGCTCAACTCAGTTCAGATAATTTAATGAGAAATATGAAGCAAATATTTATCTTTTTATCTGTAGATCTCTCTCTCTTTCTCTTTCTCTAGAAACCTCTAGAAAAAGTGGAGAGGTTTGCCTTTTATGAGCGAGCCAAAAAGGCCTATGCCATTGTGGCAACTGGGTAAGCCCCGCCCAATGGCAGTTTGCCTGTCTGATGAGCACATGAGCCAGCCAATCATTGCTGCTGTTGCTCCCCTCGAGGCAGGGAGACCTCCTTGTACGGCAACCTGATCATTACGAAGGGCGTCCTCCCCGCGGATGAGCTGTGCTGACCGGCGTGGATCTGCTGTCTGACGGAAGGTGTGGTCCTGCTGCTGAGGGGGGCAGAGCCCTTCAGAAGGAGATTGTGCCATTTGAGGGAACATTGAAAATGTCAATGTTTATAAATTAAAGTGTGACTTGATTATGGATATGTCTATTACTGGAGTATGTAGAAAAATGTTTTATGATCTCTTTATTTGCATAGTTGCACACTCTTCCATTAGATAAACATGAACTTAGACGTCATCTGTTATCCCCTTATTCGTACATGTGAGTGAGATTCCCTTTGCATTGCGAAGCCTTCCCCTATCTATGGGTGATACAGGTGGTCTCGGTCCTCTTCTGGGTGGGTGTAGATCCTGGGCCTGGGCTCCTCTTCCTGTTTTGGCTCTGGCTGAAGTGGAGGGTTCCAGGCAGGAAGGTCACCATGGTGCAGAAGGTCTCGGTCCTCCTCTGGGTGGATGTACATAGGGAAACTGGGTTCCTCCACCAGTTTCAGAGGAACCGACTGGTGGGGATCCTGAGCCAGCTGCTCCAAAGATGGGTGGTAGAGCTCATCTTGGTCCTCCTCAGCCAGGTGGTATTTTCGGGGACTTCCTCCTGCATTTTTCACCCCCCAGAAGGACATATCAGGATCATGGTCTTTAAATGTCTGGGTTAGATCCTCCATGGGTTCCAGTTTCTTCATCCCCGAAGCCACCTTCTGATTCAGCCCCTTGGACCTGCATGAAAGCGACACATTCATCAGGACCCCGGGTGACTGCTGGGCTTGCTGGGCAGGAGGTGAATGTGTCTTTTTCCTGGGCTCATAAACTACCAAAGAAGGAGCATTTGGCCTGAAGTGTCTTAGTTATAGGAAGGAGTGACTCCTAGCACCATGAGTGGTGTGAAAGCTAGAACGAGTACCTGAGTGTTTCCTGGAACTGGCTCTCCATGACTTTAGCCTGTGGAAACACAACACAGGCAGAAGGTTCCTGCTGTACACCAGAACACAGAGCTTCCCCCCCTTCGGTTACTGCAAAACTCCCATTCCCACTCTGGGCTGATGTCTCACTCCCTGGCTGGTGTTGTTTTTCCTTACTCCAACCGTCCTCCATGGTGTACATTATGCACCATGTTTAAATCTGTACTGTCTACGTCTTTGGGACAGAAAAGCATCTGGTATGTGAATTACCACGCTGCCTAGGTAGCGGTTGCTCTGTGATACCACTCTGAGGCATATGGCTGTCTAACTGGGTGTACTGCAGGATGGCACACTGTTCTAGCTGATAATCATACCCATAAACGGTTGTATGACAGCTAAGAAGGGCAGCCCAGTTGATGCTGTGATTATGGAGAATATGTATGTAGCGCGGGGATGTTGACTGAGTACACACCCATGATGGGTAGGGCTTGGCTATTCCTGCATGGAGGAGTGCGGAGATGCTGACCAGCAGGGCAACCCTGCGAGACAGAGAGAGAGAGAGATGGGAGGGGAGAGAGAGGGAATCGGTATGATGAGCAAGGCTGCCCTGCCATGAGGGTCTGCATCTCTTCAGTAACTGGAAGAGTGCTGATAAAGGTGGCAGTAGGAAGTAATGGCTACACATTGAATTAAAGATGCCTGCCTATTGGACACATCGAATTAAAGATGCCTGCCTATTGGACACTTATCGAATTAAAGATGCAATGAGTACAAGATTTTTGATGAATTATAGATACAGTGCATACTCAGTAGTTATTCAATTAAAGATGGAGTGAGTATAAGATATTCAATGAATGAAAAATACAGAGTACTCAGTCATTGAATTATGTGAGTACAGGTTATAGAATGAGTTAAAGATGCAGTGAGTACAGGATAATTAATGGATTGAAGATGCTGTGAATACTGGCTACTTATTGAATTTAAGATGGGGTGAGCACAAGTATTAAATTGCTGGAAGACTCAGTAACACACAGAACCACAGCACTTTTTTTTGCTTTGAATCTAAAAGGCTTTATAAGTAGGGGTGTATCGGCGTGCCCCATTGGCACAAAGCCTGTGATCTCTGCACTTTCATTTCAGACCCCACTCTAATTTACACTCTGATTCTTAGGATTTGAGTCTTGGGAAGCTGAAGCCAGCAAGTGCCAAGAACAGCAATGGTCTCAATTATTTATTTAAAAAATTTAAATTCATTGAAAGAGATTTAAACTCCAAGCAAATAAAGGAATTTTACATGCAGGCTTTAGTGTATTTGTACCATTTCAGTGTCTTGTAAAGGTATTTATATTTAATGAGTTCACATGTGTAATGACATTAGATAAAGTCATCTTGTAGTAAAATCTGCTGTCTCATTAAATATTTAGCAGGACGTTACTCCTCAGAGAAGCTCAGTACAGTTAAAACTCAGAGGGTCTTACCTGAGCATTGTGTTCCTCGCTTGTGTGGACCTTGCAGAACGCGTCTTCAGGAGTGCTGTGTGAAATATGCACACCACAGTAAAACGGACAAAGGTTAGGTGATGGTACCTGGTCTTTGTACCTTCACGGTAAACACCCTTTAAATTCACGTCATTCGCTGGACCAAGAGGCTGTGTGGTCGGCAGACCAAGCTTTCTGCTCCAATCTGTGTGTGCTGGCAGGGGCATGGATACCTTGGCAGATTTAGGGGGCCCTGTGCTTGCCAGGGGCCCTTGAGTACGTAAAACTATATGTAAAAGTTTAGCAAATATGTGTGACACTGTCAGGGGGGGCAGAATTTCAGTTCCAGAAGCTACAAATTCAGACCAAGATTTTGTTTCTACCAACCAGCTGAGTACTCTGTGACTGTGACTTTTTATGCTCAACAGATTGATCCAAACAAAATCTTGGTCTGGATTTGTAGCTTCTGGGCCTGAAATGTCCGACACGGTGCCTCTTTATGCTACACTGTCTAATAGATGGGGGGGGCTTTCTTAAAACAAAGACTATGAAACCATTTGGTAAAATGGCAGCTTGGGTGGAAAGTCCTCCTTCCCGTTTCCCCTCTGAGAAATTCCCAGGAGACACCTCTCATCTTCACACTCTCACTGTTCTCACTGTTTCGCTGATTCTGTCCCTCATAGCCGTGTGTTGGACTTTCACTGGTTCTGTCTGCCGGCAGAGCCACAGACGGGCTTCTCGTTAGACGCCCTGGCACTGTGTCTGACTTCAAAAGGCCTGAGCTGACTGCATTTCCCTGCTGGAATATCTCTCCATGGCCGGCTTTACAATGGCAGTTAAAATGAACTTTCCATCATAAAACCGCTTTATTGTGTAATAGTCACCAGATTATTGTTCACCATAGTCGTTCTGGGAACCCAGCATTAGGACTCCAGATCAGGCTGTCAGTTAGGTTTCACACACTGGGTGCCAGTGGGGAAGACTTTGGACCAGTAATAAAACCACTAGCACTGTGATATAAAGTCCAATATAAGCTTTCCAGTTAATTTCAGATGGGTTTGAAGCCCTCAGAACTGAGTATTGACTGGCAGAATTCGTATGTCTCATGTGTCCTGTATGCGGACCCTTACAGACTCGTAACAAGAGTGACGCATGTAATGATTGATTTGTCAGGCCGATCCTGCTATTTCACCATAGCCCCTTCGCTATTCCACCACTCCGAGCTGCCAGCCGCTTGCTCCAGCACGCGGTTCATGTACGGCAGTCTATCAGAGCCAGGCAGACAGCTCACTCTCCCAGCACCTCAGTCCCCGGTCACCTGGAACGTACGGAGGTTAATGGGTATCTGGGGCAGGGTAGGGGCATGGATACCCTGGCAGATTCAGGCAGGCGCGCAGTTAGCAGCAGGGACGGATGGAATGGGTCCCCTTCAGATTCAGAGTGACCTCGATCCGTCGCCCACTTATAGGACAAACAAAGAAACAGCATCTGCTGTCTTTGCATAAGGAAAAAATATCCTTGGTCGCCCCCAATTCAAAAATCCTATCTGCGCCACTGGATTCAGGGGGGGCAGCACTTTACCAGGGCCTTGGAATACTTAAAATTATACATGAAATTTGGCTGGGGAGAGGGCAAGGTAACATTTAGTCATGGGGCCCTGAATTCTTAGTTACGCCCACCGTTTATTGGGGTAAGCGTTACTAGGGTAAAGAAGTGTTTCTTGGCTGAATGAATGAGGCAGGATCTGATGGGTTACAGGTTTCCTCTGTCATCTGTTTTGTAACTTCGTGCTTTTTGCTAATGTCATTATGTACCGTGTTTTTGCCCTTCTGAGCTCAGCTACTGTTATAACATAAGTATGTTTTTTATAATATGCTGTAAAAGTCCAAATGTGCATTTTTCATTCAATATTCAGAAGCTGTTGGTTTCAGTAATAGCTTGGTTAATGTTTAAACATCCTGGTGAAAAAGCGCAAGGGATCGTGCGGGAATCCCTCGGGACGGCGGCAGCGGGCAACGCGTGACCGCGGCATTTCGTGGAAAACCTTCCCAGTTATGGAGTGGGGAGGTTCGCGGCTGCGATGCCATTAGTGCCATCAAAAGGAGTCTGGTTACATGTGTGGGGAGCAGGAAGCCCCCAGCGTGAGGCTTTAAAAACTGCCCCACGGTGCCTCGGGACAGAAGAGCGCAGCACTTTCATGTTTAAAGGCTCGTGCTTTGAGACGCCTCGATGCTGATGGCCTGTAAAAAGGGTGACAGGCGCACGGCAATAGGTCTCCCCCCGCCGCATCTGTTCTCCATGAGCGTGTCTGCTCAGGCCGTCTCCCAGAGTGCTCTGCCCGCAGCCGTGCTGGGGTCCTGCTTTGCGTCCAGCCTGCTGTAGGCTGGCCTGGTCTTTTCAATTACTGGTGGACAGCTGCTCTGCTCACCGCACCTACATGATGAACATACTGCAAAAACACAGACTGTCTGGATATATGTAGCATTCATGGATATAATCATAACCATCCATTCTATGACATAGAATGTCAGGGGAAAATAGCATAGAATTTATTATTCTTGTATTTAAATATTTATTTATTTCAAGCATCATAATATTCAGTTTTTCTGGATATTTTGTTTGTGTACTGTGTACCCCTTAAATTTGTTTGTGTCGCGTTTACTTCTGTGCACTCTGTGTTTTGTCTTTGCACCTTATCTGTTTGGTATTATATCTATGTTCATCTCTGTATGTATGTTCGTTGTTGCCGCTGTATGTGCCAGAATTCCCCCTGGTTTCAATAAAGTCGATCTTATTCCATCCATCCATCCATCCATCCATCCATTTTTTATAACTGCTCGTTCTATTCTGGGTTGCACGGGGTCCGGAACAACCCAGGATGGGGTGACAACCTAGTACAGCAATCTTAATCTTAATAAGTCTAGTTCCTGTTTTTCAGAAGTTATATATGTGTTCTAGATATTGATGTCTTGTAGATGATTCAGTCCAGAGCTCCTGACGATGAATTTGTGTTTTAGATTTTTTCTGCTGTTGAGAGCTGGTGCTTCATAAGTGGCAGATAAAGAGAGACCCCTTAATGCCCAGTGGGCCCAGCCGGCCTTTGTTTCCCTCCTCTCCTCTCCTCTCCTCTCCTCTCCTCTCCTCTCCTCTCTCTTTCATCCCTCACAACATTGCCTAGACTGACTGCCCTTCACCCATGTTGTCATTCTACAAATCATAGTGAAGTTGGACAACTACAAGGGGTGGAACTTGGGAGGCGGGGCTTAGTGGTGCCTCCCTACTCATGCACCTGAATGTGAATGTCTGTCAGCTCCAGCAGCCTATCCGTGACAAGCGGTGGCGGGCTTAGATGCTGGTTACCTTGTACCCTGCGCGAGCATGACTGCCCCCCCTCCCCACTCCCCTGCTGGTCTGTGCTCACATTGTGGTTAATGTTCTGGGCCTGAGCAC
>JAODLC010000065.1:12319456-12332510 GCA_026781145.1 Hippopotamyrus pictus
GGCATCCTGGGTCTGAGCTGGGGGGGGGCCTTGGCTGCCAGTCGGCGAGGCTGGCTGGCTTCCAGGGCCCCGCTGGTGTAAGCGGGGTGATGACCGTGAGATGGGTTGTTTACTTCCTGTCCCTCACGGGGGATGGCTCCGCAGAGTCTGCCCCGCTGCGCTGTTCACTGGCCCGTGGAGGCCGCCCCCTCTGAGGTGCCCCTGTCTTGGCTAGCAGCTCATGGATGGGGAGGGTGAGATGGGGGGTGGGAGGAGAGTGCAGTACCTGTGCTATCAGTGGACAGGAGTTTCCCGAATTTTTTTGCCGTAATGACGTCCAGCAGGTGGACAGTGAAGCAGAGCCCTGGGCTAGTCCAGCAGGGCTTAGGATGCCGTGTGACCAGAAAGAGCAGAGAGAGGAGGGGGTGGCAGGCTGGGGACATCTGTGCCGGGGGGGGGGCAGGCGGAGGAATCGGCGGTCTGCGAGGGCTTTCCGCACGCTAACGGCCACCGGACGCAGATCTTTTCATGTGTCTGTCATTAGGAGCATCTGGTTTGTTTTCTGTCTCGTTTATTGGACTGAAAACCAGGCAGAAGACCTCATGGAAAGTTTAGGGTTTTAGAGAGAACAAGCGTGAGTACAGCTCACTGTCATCCGTGCGTGATAATGAACGGGACCTTTTCTGTATGGAATCACTCCACCAGCTTTAAATTAAATTAGACTGTAAAAGCAAAGGCTCTGTCCTCGGGATCCCTGATTTAAAGTGGTACTTTGGAATCACATGTGTTCAGTCCCCCTCATGGAACTGCACCCCTCCCCCTTCTCTCGGGGCGTGTTCAGTCCTCCTCATGACACTGAACCCCTCCCCTTCTCTCAGGGACATGTTCAGTCCCCCTCACAGCACTGCACCCCTCTCCTTTCTCTCGGGGGCGTGTTCAGTCCCCCTAACCACACTGAACCCCTCCCGCTTCTCTCAGGGACGTGTTCAGTCCCCTTCACGGCACTGCACCCCTCCCCCTTCTCTTGAGGGCGTGTTCAGTCCCCCACATGGCACTGAACCCCTCCCCCTTTTCTCGGGGGTGTGCTCAGTCCCCCTAACCACACTGAACCCTTACCCCTTCCCTCTGGGACGTGTTCAGTCCCCATCATGGCACTGCGCCCCTCCCCCTTCTCTTGAGGGCGTGTTCAGTCCCCCTCATGGAACTGAACCCCTCCCCCTTCTCTCGGGGGCGTGCTCAGTCCCCCTCATGGCACTGAACCTTTCCCCCTTCTCTCTGGGACATGTTCAGTCCCTCTCATAAAATCACTGGACGGGGGTTAAAAGGTGTCACAGGTTTCTGCTGTGTTTACGGCCCTATGGGGAAAATGGGTGGAACACGGCTGGAAATGCTACTGAACGGGGGTCGGCACAGAACACGCTACAATACTGGGAGGTGGGGAACACAGGACATTACATACTTGCCCCAGAAAGGCACGTGCTTGAGGCTAGGGGGCTGCTGGGTGATGGGGGGGGGGGGAGGTCCAAGGGTGGGCTTTGTGGAATGTCTGACTATGTCTGACCCAACCTTCCAGAAAATGGCTGGCTGAAGAACCCCCCCCCCACTGCATTCCCTCCCCAGTTATTTGTACATCAGTGATGAGTGTCCCCCTGAACCATCCAATGCCAAACACCCCAGGAACTGAAAGAATACTGAATCAGGACATTTCCCGCTAACAGGTCAAACATTTAGCAATTTTCTTCATTTTTAAACTGAAGATAATGTGAAGGCCACATGGTAAACTGTGGGACAAGACATGGGGACCATGGGAAGGGTTTGATCTGTCAGCACATAGTGGCTCCTAGTAGCTAATGGCGTAGCCCTGAACACAGCAATGGGCCCAGTAAGCAGAGACTGGGCAAAAGCAGCGTGTCTGTGAAGATTCAGACACAGCACTGGGCTGTGATTTATGCTGAAGAGAATAGGGTTATGAGGGAATGTTTTCCAAGCATTGCAGCTTGCAGCAATTTCAGTTATATGAGGGTAAAACCACCCAAACACATATTTGAGTGCATTCCAAATTGAAACTGATATAGAGATTAATTTAACAAAAGGCCAGTGATAAATTATTGGACTTTGGTCTTGCTGTGGTGAATGGTTTTGTGAGCCTAACAGGACACAAAGTCCACAGCAGCAGAGTACAGTTAGCCAAACTATAATATCCCTGCAGGCCTCAGAAGGGTGTTGGGTCCATGTTGTTCTGCTTGTTCAAAGGAAGGTACGTGTTCATTTAAGAAGCCAGAACAGGCCAGTCCATGGGAGGGTGTGAAAGTGACCAATGCTAGGTCATGCTGCTCAACATGAGTGTGCTATTGATGTGAAGGTTGTGCGTTCAAAGACCACATGTCAAAAATAATTGTATCCCTTCCCTCTACTTGCTTTTGATAAAAGAGTCAGATAAATGTAAATGGATAAAGATGACTTTGCCTTCTCTTGGGCATTGATGGCTTGAAGGTTCGGGAAGCGCACTTGTAATTGAAAGATTGCAGGTTCAAATCCCCAAATTTATTTGACATTTTATTCACTCTTTATATTTTATTTTTATTTGATTTTTGTTTGTGATGTATCACTTTTTTCATTTTGTTATATAGTGTTCATAGCCAAAGCAATTTCCCACCGGGATCAATAAAGTTTTTCAGACTCTGATGCTGATTCTGATTTCATTAATCGGGGGCTGCATCACCGTGGGGAAGCTGTCATGTGACTAGGTGACATGTGGTGAGTGACGCCGTGTCGGGGACATCCATATGATGGCAGCCACGGAGGAGGTAGCTTATGGTTTGTGGGCTGGTCGCCTGGGGTCCGGCAAGGGGGACGTGCCTGTCCCTGAGGAACCTCCTGTTCTCTTAGGGGGGGACATGCAGTGCGGCAGCAGGTCAGGGTGCCCCAATGTCCTGTTTACTCACACAGTGTGGTGGTGGTGGGGGGGGGGGGAGTTCCCGTTTCCCCAGCTGTGTGTCCCCTGTAGAAAACTTCCTGTGACACGTGTGTCACACGGCCTGGAAGACATGTGGACAGCCCCGACAACCAGTGACCCCATATCTGTCTCATCGAATGTGCCTTTTACGATATATAATCCCGTTTTGACCCTGCACCACTAGAAAAGAATTCCCTGCTCACCATTACAGACGTATGTGTCGTTGAGGTCGCTAAACCACGGCCTTCAGTATTAATATCTGTCATGGGCTTCTGTAATAATTATCCAAGGTCTCCGTACCATTAATGTTACCTTCATGATAGGAACCTGTTGCCTGCTCTGTTCTTTGAAATTGCCATTGAAAAAATCTAACTGAAATGTTTCTGTCAGAAAAGTTAAATATCAGAGGCTCTTCTGACGACACTGAGATGCTGTTGGATGAAACAATCCTTTTGCCGCTATGATGTTTCTGATCATCACTACTATTGCTCTGATGAAGGGTGGAAGGGAAACATTAACACAAAAGGTGTGTGTAAATTTAAACTATTTCCCTGATAAACCTATCAGAATATTTTTAATATTAGCATGGAGGAAATTGCTTAAATTGTTTAAATCTGTGCTGGTGAGCAGCTACACGTTTTGGGCTTGTTTACTCGTTTCATTCATTTGATAATTTCGTCTGACCAATCATGCATCAGGACTGATGACACAGCCTTGTCTGGATCGCCCAGTCACCGAGCCCCAGGGGCAGTGGGTGGGGTTTCTGCCACAGCGGTGACACTGCAAACCCCGCCCCCCATTGTCTGATGACAGCCCCAGCCCCTTTCATTGAGGTAAACACAAGGTAGGGACACAGCGAAACCTTCATGACAGCCCTCTGCTGGTTCTGTATGCACCAATCTGGGCCCCTAAACGAAACTGAGAGAGGGTCACACATGAGAGGCTGAGATGGGGGGGGTGGCGGGGCACTATGGGAACCTGTGTGGAGTGGAGGGGGCACAGTGAGCCACCGCAGCACAGGGGGTTGTGGGTAATATGGTCATAAGAGTGTACTGAGTACTGATTACTGAAGCAGAAGTCTTAGCTGGGATGGGATGTAAGGAGTCAGAGCTGTAGGAATTAGTCACTGGTGCTGGGAGCAGCTCCCAGAGGTCTGCCTGCCTTACCAGGGGTCCCTGTTCAGGTATAAATCAGCTACACAGTGACACTGACTTTGTCTTACTTTTACACCAAGTGTATTTGTCTGCGCACTGTATGTAGACACTGCTGCATGCAAAAGAATTTCCCCCAGGGATCAGTAAGTTGTGTCTTATGTTTTATCTTAAGCCTATGGCTACGTGTCTGTGGATACAGTGTAACAGTATGACAATAGTGTATATGAGAGAGGGTCCCTTTTTTCTCTTAGTTACCTAAAGCATGGGTGGATGGATGGATATTTCAGCCTATTCCGAGCTGCTTAGCCAGGAAACCTAAACTACGTAAACAAGGGCCTGGTAATGGCATGGCTTGACTCGCGCGCTGTCGGGGCTCCTGTCTCCACCTAGTGGTCAAAATCTATATACTACGTCTACTTTGTAATACTTTGGTTCTTAACCAAAGCTACGGACCCCTTCCCGAAAATATGCACAGAAGCACATAAACTCAATTTTGCATGCAATGAATATATAAGAATATACAGTGAACATAATTGTTCATTTTTAATCTGACCATCACGGACACCCTAAAATCCATTGACGGACCTCTGCGAGTTTAAACCATCGCCAACGCTGTCGCTTTAATATCACACTCAACACTAAACCAACACACCGGCCTGCGGTAACCTGGCGTATTATTCCCAAACCCCGCGGTGCCCGAAATGGACTCCGGATCACAGCCGGGCTTAACGGGATACGCGAATCTACAGGAACGCATTGAAGTTGGCAAACTAAAGACCGGGTAGGGAAAGGGGATGAGAGGGGTGAGGACGGGGCTGGCAATGAAACTTTAAAATTTGTGTGATACTCACGGCACCACTGTGTAAGGGCATAACTGCACATTGTAATGTTTGATGAATCCTGCCATTAAACTATAAGTACGTCTAAACAGATAACAACCCGGGCGCTACAAACGGAGCTTTGTGTTTGTGTTTTTTATCTTTAGTCTATGGAGACACTGTTTCCAAGTCATGTCACCGTAAAATCATTAAAGCGTGATGTTTGCGGGACTTCATGTATGAGTATTGTATTTGTTCAGATTTTATTCTCGAAATATCTTTTTGTGAGTTTGGATGAGTAAGGCGCAAAAACGTTTTCTATGCTCTGTGTGCTTTTATGTCACACTCTGTGTATATGTCGTTCATGCAGTAATTTATACGAAATTAAATGATTTTCGATGTGCTGTACAATGAATAGAGTTTCATGGACTCTTTACAATTTAAGTTGCTTTATAGGCTACAATCGAAAGAGTTATTTCTGTAATTTGCAGGAATTAAAAATGCGTATAAAACAACTTTTTGATTTGTTTTGTTTGTTTTTTTTTCTTTACAGATTTAATCAAGTGGAAAGCATATTCTGCCAGCAGCTCCCTTGGTTGAGTGGTTTACGTGCTGGATTCTGAAAGACTAGGTTTAGCATTTGAAATCTTTGCTGAGCAGGTCAGCTGCGTGAAGAAGGGAGTGTGAAAAAAACTGGAAAATTCCTGAACAAGCTTTATAAAGAAGTAACTTCCTGACGCTTTTACATGGGACTCTGGGCTCAACCTTTTAACCCTGATGTTAGATGCCAGCCAGCCAGCATGGGTCAGCTCCAGTTTGAGTGTACCAGTGCCCCCTTGTGAATTCAGGTATTTCCTTCAAGTGTTCCAATTGCAGGGCTTAAACCTTCAACCTTAAGATTAGTTACCTTACCCGCCATGCCGCAATGCCAGTTCAGGGAATGTTTGAAAAACCTTTTCTGATCTAGATTTCTCTGAGGACTTGGTGTCCACGTAAGAGTTTCTTGGTCCTAACACCACTGCAGAGGACTTCCTCAACATCGTCACACAACAAAAAGGAAGCCTGCTGGAGGACCTGAACCAGTGACCAAAAAACTTACACTTTACCTGCTGAACTACTGTGTCACTGCAGAGATTTGTCATATTTTGCATTCATTTCTCTTTAATAATTCAAGCAGAGTTAAACATATGCATCTCTTTAAATACAATTAACTTAATACAGGTAATATTAAAGCCAGGTTAATGGAAAATAAAGCAGTGCATGCAACAGAAACATACATTTAAGCCGGACTCGAGCATCCCATCCTGGCTAACTGCAGAGACTGCACTCAACCCTGAAAGCCATTGGCTCTTCAGTGAGCTGTCAGATAACGATTGGACGTGACTCTGCCCCCTCCCAAAAAAGTGCTGCATTCAGCTGTTGAAATGCACGTCAGCACTGTGCCAGCAGCTCTGCCCCCCTGCACACGTGACGGTGAGTGCGTTCCCTATCTTTGGAAGATGGATGCATTTTTGACGTGACAAAAATGTATTGGGTCGTGTTCTTGTTTTGCGCTTCACACTGTCGTCTGGTGATATGTTGCCGAATTTATCTCCCATAATCCTCAGCAGGCCAGGCGCTGTGGGCATCAGGGTGCAATCCCAGTTAGTGCTTGTGATTCAGTTCCATGCGATTCATATAGTTTTTTTTTTTTTTTTATGGAAGTTGCCTGAAATTTCAGATATCCTCAGGTCCGTGGGATAGAACTCATCGGTGTGACAGTTCAGTGACACTGCATATGCTCAGTCACACCCATCTGGGACAGGCAGCCAGACCGATACATCAGATGAACAGAAACTACAGAAGCAGCGGTTTTGTAGGATAAGCATATCATTGGATCAGACCTTAAGTGATGTAACACCATCAGGCCAGAGCACAGCCTGGACGGGCTGGGAACACATGAGTATTTTCTTCTTTATCTGCCTTTCAGATGCTCTCATTGGGTGATTTATGAACACATCTCCACCCGGTGCAGAGGATGAGCCATCACAACCATTAGCACCTCCCAGGATGGCGTCAGAGCGGCCCGGAGCTGGGAGACAGGAATGGGCAGTGTGATCTCTCCCCGGGGGCGTCTGGGAGCAGCCTGTCATTCACTGGGGGGATGGAGAGCCAGGATGGGAGGGAGAGTAAACGTGGAGTTGGGGGGGGGGGCACACATGGCCAGCGGTCTGCGGTGCAAGCCGTGGGGGGGGTGCCCGCCCCCGACTTCACGTCTAAATCATCTCCCAGGCCCCTGAATAACTGGGCCCCGGGATCCCGCTGCGGCTCTGCCTGCCAGCTGTAGTGCCCTTTGACCCCCTCCCCGAACGGGCCCTCCATTGGCTGCCGCCGGGGAGTCGAAGTCATGAATGCACACAAGGGCCAATTAGGACCCCCCGCCAGGGGGAGAGGCCGCGGCAGGAAAAGGCTGCGGTCACGGCGGTCGCCGAGTCGCCGATGTTCCCAGTAATGTGATCCTAAATCCAACCTGTAGTGTCTTTTGTTTGTAGATGCTGTAAGGCTTCAGGCGTCCCCTGCATGAAGGGGCCTTACCTTTCTGATGGCTGTGCCTTATGATGACAGGACAGAGCGCTGTTAAACAGCCATGGGTGCGAAAGCCTCTATTCTCATACAAGCTGTAAACTCAAGCGGGCAGCTGGAAGCTGCTTAGCCCTTGGTGTCCAGTGGCTCTGTCCCTCTGAGAGACCTGTGGGGACCCCCAGAGAGCTGCAGCTGGCCAAGCAGCCAGACAGGTGCCATGAGACTCTGCACACAGGTCCAGCTGGACTCCATGAGACTCTGCACACAGGTCCAGCTGGACTCCATGAGACTCTGCACACAGGTCCTGCTGGACTCCATGAGACCCTGCACACAGGTCCTGCTGGGTACGTTATTGAACAGACCCAGCCCAGAGGTGGGAACAAGTAATTGACTCTCAAGTAACAAGTCTTACCACTCAAGTTCCAAGTCCAGTCTCAAATCAAAACACGCAAGTCTCAAGTCAAGCCTCACACCAAGTCAAGTCCTGAGTCAACAAACAAGTTTAAAGTAGATCCCCCCGTTCAACCCAGGGGCACCGTAATGTGGGGCCCGAAAAACTTGAAACATAATTGGATTGGTCTGGGTTGCGGGCCCAATATGACATACTTTCATGAGACCCAAAACCTTCAGCAGCGCCTTCCAGTATGGACCTGAACACGCGGGTGTGCCCAGCACCTTTCATTAGGGACCTGAACACGCGGGTATGCCCAGCACCTTTCATTAGGGACCTGAACACGTGGGTGGGCCTAGCACCTTTCATTAGGGACCTGTACACATGGGTGTGCCCAGAACCTTTCATTAGGGACCTGAACACGCGAGTGTGCCCAGCACCTTTCATTAGGGACCTGAACACATGGGTGTGCCCAGCACATTTCATTAGGGACCTGAACACATGGGTGTGCCCAGAACCTTTCATTAGGGACCTGAACACGCGAGTGTGCCCAGCACCTTTCATTAGTGACCTGAACAAGTGGGTGTGTCCAGAACCTTTCATTAGGGACCTGAAAACACGGTGGTGTGCCCAGCACCTTTCAGCAGTAACCACAGTAACATTTCCCCTGACAGCAGGCCGAGGCATAGCCGTCAGTTACGAGGGACCGCCCTCCCCCTCTACCCCCCTATGTCTGTAGTAAACTGACATCGTAAAAATAAACTGCAGGAACTACTGACTAATTGATAAGGTTACAATTTAGAGCATTCTGAGGCCTTAGCTGAAAACGGGGGGGGGCAGCAGGTCACTTTCATCTGAGCTCTTGTCTGCCGTCCTGTTTTCCTTCAAGGCTTCCTGGTTCGTCTCAGCAGAGCCGGGGATGGGCCGTTAACGGGTCACATGAAGGAGTCTGTTCTTTACAGTGGGCTAAGTGTTATCAGCTGCCCGCTTTGGGGGAGCTGTCAGATAGAGCCCTGTTGGGTATTACAGTAGCCTTTTCTGTGAAAGGGAGAGTCAAAGGGCCCAGATCTTGGTCAGTCAGAGCAGTGCAGACTCAAAGTAGAAGACAAGTTCCAGAAGTGAACATGACATCTGTTCTCAGAAAGTCTCATGAACTCTCATAATCCACAGACTTAATGAACGCTGACACACCCCATTGGACACGCTGCTCACCATCCGGTCTAAATCGGCCACGGGGCAGTGGCCTGACTGACACACGCCTTCCTGTTGGCAGCCACGCTTCTGGGTCGTTCTGTCTGCTCACTGGAGCTGATGGGATGAGTGTTGTGGACCTCGGTCGGACTGCAGGTTGCAATGATGTTCTTGCTGGTCACACGCCCGCGACAGTATCGCCCCTCGAAATGCGCCGCATTCATCTTGACGGCTCCATCTCCTGCGGGGGATCCCGCTGTTCTGGAATGGGACGTAGAGCTATCAGGTTTCACACAGTCTGCCCTTTCATCCTTATGAGAGAAACGTGTGCCCTTTCAGGAGGAATGAGCACAAGCATATCCACCAAAGGCCCCGTTTGGCTCCTTTTTCTGTCAGCCGTGTAAACAGAGTAGTCCTCAGCTATTTAGAATTAGAGATAAAACCAAGATGGCAATCGAGATCATAGACTAGTTTACCTTCAAACATCTTTTTTGTGCATGTGTATTAAGTTAACCTATTGTACGTGGCTGCATATAAAACGGCACTGATTTTTCTTGACAGAGTCTCTTGGGAATGCAGAGACTCTCTGGGACATGGCCAGAGCACAGAGTCTCTCTGGGATGCAGTCAGAGCACAGAGTCTCTCTGGGGTGCAGTCAGAGCACAGAGTCTCTCTGGCATGCAGTCAGAGCACAGAGTCTCTCTGGCATGCAGTCAGAGCACAGAGTCTCTCTGGCGTGCAGTCAGAGCACAGAGTCTCTCTGGGATGCAGTTACAGCACAGAGTCTCTTGGGGGACACAGTCTGTTGCACATATAGGCTCCAGCCTGAGAACGTGAGGTTCTCTGTGAGGTTCCCTCTGAGTAATCAGCTTCAGGAATAATTCCTCTGCAGTCCCGCGTAGCTTCCTCTTCCCCCGTTTGGCAATCTTACCCGGTCGCCCTGAATGGCTTCATAAACTGTTGACCGACACATAACAGTGTGTCAGATTTAACGACACCGAGTGCCATCATCGCGAGACGGGAAATCTGGAACGCTTCCCCAAAGCCTGACGCGTTTAAAACACGCAATCAAAGGACAGAGCCACAGGGGACATCATTAGCGCGAAACGCTGGACAGACAGCCAGCCCGTGTCTGACATGATTGGCCAGGACGGCCTGTCAACATGAAACTTCACGTTTTCATTAGGCTAGACTCCGTTTCAAACACAAGCCACTCTGTTCTAGACACCTGTGGGTGGAGGTGGGGTCCCTCCCCCCCCACATCAACCCAAAGCTGACGGCTAGGGTTGCCACCCGTCTCTTATACAGTAATATGGGACGATCCCATACTGGGAAATGCTGCATCTCATATTGTAAGGCATGATGGTGGCAACCCTACTGATGACCTAATATCATATGCTAGATGCTAAAAATGTTAATTATTAGCACGACTGTTCTTTTTACTCATTATTAGAGCATGTTGACAAGCTGAGGGGACACCGGGCGGCCGCGACAAGGCCCGGGCCTGCCGAGACGGGCCGCCACTCTGGATCCTCCCTGCGGGGAGATGGCGGCGCTGACAGGGGCTATGTGCATCTCATCATGCTAATGGAAGCAGGCTGCCTCACCATGGAGCGGGACTCCGGCGGACATGACCGAGCCAATCGCTTCGGCCGGACGGAGCGAGCTCTCAGACGGCACTGCGTTCACTGGCTGGCCTTGCGCAGGACATGCTGTTTACAGGCTGATTAAGGTGTCGCCGGAAAGATCCGCATTTAATGCGATTACCCTGTATTTATGTTTACAAACACAGCATCCCGGGTGATGGCGATCCGCCCCAGAGCATAGATTCTGGCCCGAGTCCCCACGTCCTCTCCTCTAAAGGAAACAGGGCAGAGATCAAATATGTGCAGAAATGACAACGTAATCCAATGTTTGGACCATCTAGCCTAACGACGGCTGTTTTGCATTTACTAAAAGGCAAATTTACTCAAAAAGCAGTTTGCTCTTAAGAGTAAATAAACTGAAACAGGCCTCGCTGGATCTGCCAAGGGTTTTACCGACATTCTAAATGAAGGCATTCCTCTGGAGTACCCCCATTTCCGAACATATTCCAAGGATATTAGTAACAACCTTCTTATCTTCCTGCTCGATGAAACATTCATTAGGAGAAAAGGGACTCCTATTGGGAAGCCACATGAAAGGGAGGCTTTGAAATGCGAGCGCTTGGCAGAGACACGTGACAGCCAGCAATTCCACAGCGATAATGTTTATTTTCGCACAGTTAAATTATTACAGCGAAATGCTATGGACTGGGTTGCCTCATCTCTGCTTTACAGGAGGCCTGACAGATTTGAGCTCTGCTGCTGAAAACAAGCTTATTAAAAGGCTCTGGTTGTGTTACAGTCACATCAATCGTCAGCCTGGTCCCACTGACAGTCAGACCGTGAAGCTGGATTTCTCGCTTAGCTGGATAACTTGTCGGATTTAAGGTAGTCTGGGCTAAATGTAAGTGAATGAAGATAAAGCCATTTGAACTGAGGTACCTTAAATTCAATAGGTTATCTGGCTAAGCAAGAAATCCAGCTTCGTCATACAGGCCCTGGGTTTCCACCAAGCTTCTCGTTCTCACTTTTTAAATACCGGCGTCTTCAGCTGATGTTGGAAAGAAAACGCTGATTCACCAACTTATTTTTTAAACGTGAAAAGTTCACTTCAGCCAGGTTAAACGTTAGCCGGTCAAAACAAGGAGTAAACTAAGTGTTTGTCTCATGATTATATGCGATTTCTGCCATTCCTCCTCCTGGACAGCTCCATGCGTGGGGGGTGGCGGGGAGAGAGCGCAGAAGACAAAGTCTTCCTGTGCTGAATTGTTCTGACGTATTGTCCTTGGGACAGTCCAGCCCCAAACCACGAAAACCTGATTACAAGTCTACAAAAACCACGTACAATACCAGAGCGGGGAGCCTGCTTATCACTGTGGCTGAGCAGGCCGCACTCTTTGAGGGCTTAATGCAAAGCATTCCTGTCTAAATGGAAGCACACCCGCTGCCTGTTTACCAAAACAAATAAAACCCATCAGTGAGCGAGAATTTGCAGAATTCCTGCAAAATTTAAGCGATGAAGTCAGCTTTTATGTCTGAGTGCTCAGATTAAACACATTTGAACTGTAGTGGCAATATTTATGTATGTCATTACAATATTTATCCATGTTCTCAATAGAATCAGAACTGAAATGGAGCTCTTTTTTTCATTTGATTCAATTTGTAATGTTCAGAACGTCACATGAATGACCACAGAGATGTTTTAGGGTATATTACATCAGACCACATTGTTGCAGTGTGTATATAGGTGCCTGTGCAAATCTATGTGATGAATCCAAAGCTATTTAAGGGTAAAGGTTAATTAAAGATATCCAGTCCTCTAATTACTGAAGCTGGACAGTACGTCTGATTCATATGTGAGGACTAGACAGGTTCTGAAAGACAATATGGACCCCACCACTACACACACGTACGCACACACAGTATGTATTGCCATGAGACCTTGCTGCATTCCCACTAGCCTTAACCATTAACATGAACGCCGAGCAGGTAGGGGCACGGCCCTTTTTAACTCATCTCAGGCTGCATCAGGCCTTTGGCTAAACACCCTCACTAGATGTTTCTCTTTATGGCTAAACGGCGCGGCCTTCAGCACCACCCGGGTGATTCGCGGGACATGGCATTTTTGAGAACATACAGCAGGGGTCAAAGATGGAGCTCATTAAGACGTTTTGTATCACATGGGGCCCTGTGGCAGTGTGCCGCGTCTCATGGGAGTTTGGAACAGTGTGCTGCGTCGCATTGGGGTTTGGGGCAGTGTGCCGCGTCGCATGGGAGTTTGGAAGTGTGCTGCGTCGCATTGGGGTTTGGGGCAGTGTGCCGCGTCGCATGGGAGTTTGGAACAGTGTGCTGCGTCGCATTGGGGTTTGGGGCAGTGTGCCGCGTCGCATGGGAGTTTGGAACAGTGTGCTGCGTCGCAT
>JAODLC010000065.1:12348921-12360153 GCA_026781145.1 Hippopotamyrus pictus
ATCAGAAGCCAGGTAGGATAGAAAACTTACTGGATAGTAGCCCTCCAGGACCGGAGTTGGTGACCCCTGCTTTAAGGAATAAGTCGGCCAGCTGCCTTAATCACCAGGTAATCATAAAGATGTCAACACTTATCCTGCTAGGGTGAGTCTGCTAAAGCTGAGCACCAAGGATTTAAGGTACACCAGTTTAAGTGGATTTATGTTTATCCCAGATTACCTTAAATCTGACAGTTATCTGCCTAACCAACAAATCTAGCTTTGTCATACAGGCCAGAGGGGTTTTCTAACACGAATGCACACAGGTTTCACTGACTTGTAGGAGTAGCCTGGTCTGTGTCGATCCCCCAGTTTCTGAACAGCTGGTTCAGCCTCCATGGGCTCCCCAGCTCCTGGCTCGTCCCCCTGCTCCATGTTCACTTCCACACGCTGGGGCGCCCCCCCCGGAGGCCTGGTGTTCAGAGAGGGAAGCTTGCATCATTCACTGCCCACCCCTTAAACCCACACGATCCCCCACAATCCCCTGAGCTCTGCTCAAAGGCCTACATTTGATGGCACGTATTCTTAATATGCTTTTGTAAAATCTCTGGGATCCATCCCCACGTGACAGAAGGCAGGACACGCCATTACCTCCTGTTCTTCTTGGCTTTGTCAAACCTGAAGTCTGAAGGATAGCGATGAACCTTAATTAGGTGATCCTTCCTCTCCATACTGGTCTTAAATTTTAGATCGCATCCTTCAACCAAGCACTGATACTGGGGGGATAAGAGACATTGTGCACTTAAAACAAACTGCATACACACAGCCCACGCCACAATAGTTCCATCCAGTCATTTGCCTTAGGAAGGCTGGACATCCATCAGTGACCAAGCTGTACCTTCCAGACATGTATCCTACAGCAAAGGTCCAGCATACCATGTTCTGCTTCTTGGCCATGAGCTGGAATAAGGAATCGTGCCACTCCTGGATATGGATGTCCAGGAGATGGTCCGACGGGAAGGCGCGCTTGCAATCGGCGCAGACATGCCTGTGCTGGGCGTCGTAGTGATGCTCGTAGGACTCCAGGGTGTCAAAGAGCTGACTGCACCCGGCGATGTGACACCGGAACTCTGCCACGCTGACGGGACACATGAGACGGAGGCGTCAGGCAGTATCTTCCTGGGGCAGCCTGCTCCAGGCATCTTATTTCGGCTCCTACTCACGTTGGAGCTTGAGGGAACTCCGACATTCCGGCGGCGCTGTCCCGCAGATACAGGTGCCTGTGTATATCACCGTCCTGTGGAGGGACGACAGCCTCGTTACCTTTAACTCCATGTGTGGGTTACCAGAGATATGCTACACACCGAAAACCAACGTTAATTACAGCGGGAACTTGGTTTACTACTCCAAACATAAAGAAGCGGGGTTCTTGGGGTGTAGTTACTCTGACCCAATTTACAGCTGCTAAAAGCTCAACAAACCGCCTCAGAAACCCACTTCAAATAGATCATGGTCCTTGTCTAGCCTCATTCGGCGCGGCGTGAACGTAAAAGCGGACGGGCTTTCCTCGATCCCGCTGCAGGGCTCGCTTGGTTTTGGGTGAACTGGCAGGACCGGGATGCTGCCGACATGAATTTCCTCCGCGCCGGCGGCCGTCAGGAAGCGTACTAAATCCGGTCGGAACATAATTGTACGACAGGGGCTGTCGGCAGCATCAGCGGCTGGAGCACCAGACCTCCCAGTGACAGAAATTGGCGATCCCCCGAACTCTCCAAATGATGACGTCACAGTGGCTGCGCGAGCTGCTGACGTACCATCCGCGTCCCGCCTCTAATCTGCAGGACTCAAGTCGATGCTTTTCTCCCGGGTCCTAAAGTCTAACATCATGTCTCTCCTTTAGGAACGTGAAGATTAATTCTACTTTTCAAGGCAAAGATATTCTACAATAAATTTGAAAAAAAAAATTCGTTATTTGAGGTACCCCAAACTAAAGGGTTTAAGTCGGTTTCTCTAAATATAGCGCTCATATACCTTTAGATTTGACAAAAGTTAACGTGACTTTTTTTGAGGGCGGTGGTGGCTTGATGGTTAAGGAAGCGCATTTGTAATTGAAAGATTATAGGTTCGAATCCCCCACCAGCAAGTCACCACTGAGGTATCCTGAGCAAGGTACCATCCCCAAGCACTGCTCCCCGGGCGCTGAATTAGCTGCCCCCTGCTATGTCACGAAAGTCACATATGGGTTAAATGCAGAGGACACATTTCGTTGTTGCGCACTGTGTGCTGTGTTAACACTGATCACCCAATTCTAAAGACATTTGTTTTTACTAAAATTGTCGCATGGTGGCGCCAAATAGCCTCATTCGGCAAGCCATGAGTGAACTGTTTTTTCAGTTTTCTATTGTTCTCTTAATTGTTTTATATTTTTCCACACATAATTATAGTTTCTATTTCATATAGGCCTATCATATTCATTCGGACATTACAGCATAAGTGTCCATACTTTTACATATGCTGATGACATTTATTAAAGGCAAACATCTGTTACACTCCAGAAGTTAAATTGATCATAAGGTAAATCGGCTGCCCAGTCAGTTTGATGCCTTTTTAATTTGAGCTCTAAGTAACTGTATTCGGGATGCGGAGTTGGGAAAAGGCATCGTGACAGGACTCAACCCCACGAGACGTCCCATAGCACAGGTAATGTAAACCAGTTGACGCTGTTCCCCACCAGGATCATGAACAAGGGCCAGTATATCTCCCTGACGTTCTCCTTTGTTTCCCTCCACATGATGTATGCCCTCCATAATTAAACCGAACGCATTTGCCATTGATGAAAGCTAAGATGCAGCGTAGACGGGAGTAAATAGCGCAGGTCACTTTTTATAAATACCTAAAATGAATAGTAAAACACAAATGTGGACACGCGGCACAGAAGTGCTTTTAGATAAATCATACCACCATAGAAGAAAAATATAGGTCTACAAGAAACAGCAAGGAATCTGAACCCATTTAGCTTAGCGGGCGCTGCTTAATAACCTTACATAATATACTTATTTATATTTATCTTGAGCATGGGCGCCCCCCTCACATCTCAAAAGTATTCGTTTGGACCCCCCCCGCACCCCAACATTTAACATCAAATATTACGTAATGTCCCAGACCTGACGCCCCTGATCCTGAGCATATCTGTATTTCCCCGAACCAGGATGGCATCAGGTTTGTGGTGAAGATGACAAGACGCATGATGCATATCCCCTTGTGTCATGGGCAATTCCCGCAGGAAAACCGAGATTGAGCTGAAAACGAGAAGCCTTTCTGACTTGACGTGTATGCCCCATTGTTCTTACTTCAAATACGACAATGTTTTTCTTTTAGGGAGGCACTCCCAACCTAACAGGATGAGATACTACTAAAATCTTCCGATGGATTAAATCAGAAGGGGAAAGTGACTGCACCACAGCAACACATATACCAACACATTAGAAGTATGGTATGGCTAGACTACCATTTTCCCGTTGGGCTGGCAAAATTAAGGGACAACTCCTAATCTGTAACGTTTTCTTTTTTTAACTAATGCCAAATATTAAAATCTGGCCTGATATGTTCTCGGTAATGAGTGTTATTATAAAGCTTGTTTAAAAACAGTTATAAAGCTTAATGATACTGTGTGACACTGGCTGCTCAATTCCTCTAGACCTACAGGAAACCCCATTGAACAAGCAATTAGAAAATATTTATTTAGTTTTTAATTACTGATATTATTACTTTAAATGATTTTTAAATGCTTTCTTTTAACTATACGTTTGTATTATAACAATCTCACCTACGCCCCTTGCCTTTATTTTGCCTTTTGAGAATGACATTTAAAACAGAAATTGTATTTAGTTTCAACCAGCAGCTCTTTTGAACAGTCAAGCGTTAATACAGCCTCAGTCGCAGATGTTCAAAGAACTGTAGGGTGTTCGCAGTTGCCTGTGGTTCACAGATCGTCCACTAACATCTGAGGTGAGGCTGTATTACACCATGTGTGAGTCAGATCAATTCAAGACAGTCATTGGCGACAGGCTTATCTTCCGGATATAATGGAGGTGGAGTTCTGCAAAGGGGGGTGACTGGATAAAGGTCCGGCGCCTGATCAGCAGCAACCCCTAACCCACGTGAAATCGGTGTATCCACAGCCATGCGATGCGGTACATTTCTCCCGTTATTCCTCTTCATCGTTTCGTCATGCGGTAAGCTTTAGATAACGTCTTATTGGAAATCAATATCGACAGCATAGTGTTTGTACAGTGAAATTATCAGATAATAAAAGAGTTAAATAATCAGTGCTAGTGAAAGTAAATCAATTCCAAATGCATGTGCCATTTAAAATACGTATTTTTCTCAATGTTTCTTTTGTTATTTTATAATAGCCTTTGTATGGTGTATTTTGCGGCTATAAAAGTGTAATACTGTATCAAGGATTGCTGTCGCTTTGAGATACTGACCAAATCTCATATTGCTTTTAGCACCGGTAGCCGAAAATTCACGCAAACTACCTCATGTGAAGGAGTACGATATTGTCAAACCACAAAAACTGGTACTTAGAGCTAAACGGAGTACCAAACAGGTATGTTGCATACCTCATCAACTGTTTTTTTTCTGCCTAGTATATTAGTTGCAAGGATGTTTAAACCGGTGTCATAAGTTGGTTTTTACTTGATAGGCTTATTTCAATTAACGAACACAATAAAAGAAACGCATGTGGTTATGTTTCTTAGTTACAGTGTCTGCATGTGAGGTTTTGCCAGTTCTTTGGTGATTTTGAAGATCCCGCAGCTACAGGTTTTGAAGATGGGATGAATGCGACAGTTATTACAGCGACCCTTTCGGTCTCGCTTGTGTCACACAAACGCTAAACCACAAACCGTGAAAAACAGCCTTCCAATATGAATGCCTTAACTGAAAAAAATCTGCTTTAGAGGAAAAAAAAAAAAAAAACTGATATCAACTAATCGTTCCGCCTGTTTTTTTTTAGTTTGCTATTCCTTTTCTGACCTGTAACATGGGCTTATTAATGAGAAACTCAGATAAAACCGGTCGAGACCATCATGTAAATTCAGCTTTTTAACGAACACCCCCAGTGTGTGCGTATGACTGATGATGGTCGCTGGTGTCCTGCAGACATACCCAGAGGAGCAGCAGTTTGAACTAACTATTGAAGGGAAGAATTACACGGTTCATCTTGAGAAGAATAAGTAAGTGTAATTTAAATAATCAACGAGGTTATTCTGGATTTTGCATCAATTAATATTGAAATTAATTGAAAAATATTTAGCTACATTAAAATGTTCATTTTTGTTCTAGAAATCTTTTGAGTGACGATTACACCGTTACACACTATTTAGAAAATGGCTTAGAAGTAACAGCATCTCCAAGAAATAAGGTAAGAAACATCTCTGATCCACACCTTTTATTAACTAATGGAAAATACAAGAAAATGATAATGGTCCTTTATGTGTACAAGTATTAGTAGTGGTGCCTGGAGCAATTTATGCAGTTAAGGACCTTGCTTAAGGGCCCAACAGTGATCATCACTATTCTGGCTATGGGATGAAACTGGGGACCTTCTGGTTGTGAGTCCAATACAGAGAACCAATACACTTTCCCTAAATACATTTGTGTTTGTTGGTAACATAAACACAAATTTAATTTGGTAGCAGCTCCATTTTAGCATCTTTGAGGGGCTCGCACCTTCAACCTTCTGCCCCGTAACCCACTGCACCACAATGTCAGCTTAAGTGTCCCAATAAAAAAGTCGGACTACTCAGTAAAAGTCAGCTGCAAGCAAGCAGATATACTGTATAGGATGAGGGAAATGCCTGTGGGTAGAGATGGACAGAGGCAGACATTTCAGGTCCAGAAAGTAAAAATCCAAACCAGGATTTTGTTTCAACCAACCAGTTGATCATAAAGAGTCACAGTCACAGAGTAGTGAATTATTTGGTTGAAACAAAATCCTGGTTTGGATTTTTACTTTCTGGACCTGAAATGTCCACCTCTGGAGATGGAGACAGCACTGTGGAGAAGGAGGAGCACAGGCAAAGGTATATAGTACTTAGGCCAGGTGTGGCCTTTACGTGAAAAACATTTACCCAGAGGTGGAGATTTCAGGTCCAGAAAGTACTGATCCAGATTTTTTTTCAATCAACCAGTTGAGTTTAAAGAGTAATAGTCACAGAGTACTCAACTGGTTGGTTGAAACAAAACCTTGGTCTGTATTTGTACTCTCTGGACCTGAAATAACCACCTCTGCATTTACCATACAGCAATTCCATCAAATTTCATTCTTTGCTTTGGTGCAGGATCATTGTTATTACCTGGGACATTTCCAGGATGTTGAGGATTCTTCCATCAGTGTTGGGCTTTGCTCTGGAATGCGGTAGGTTTGAAGCAGTGTTTCACCGTCTGCCATGATGTCATTCTCGGTATCCAAACAAAATTCCTTGGTAGCTAAGTTCTTCTTAGGGATTTGGGCGGGCTGGGTCAGATTCTGCAGCACCCAGCTTTAGGTTCAGTTGTTTTGAAAGTGATTGGGCAGTCTGGGCCTCTGTGAGACAGCCAGGTGAAAGGGTGGATTTTCATATTTATAGGATTTCTAGCTCTGGTCCATCTGATCTCTATGACAGATGAACAGCTTAACAGCTTAATCTGTTTTCCGCCAAAATGTTATTTTTAATCTCTTGCTGTGTCAGTCTGAAGGTTGCCCTTGGATAACCTCAGTTAAAGGAAAACCACACAAAGTTAAGGTTCAGATATAGGGGTCATGGGACCTGCACCTGTCAGTACATCTCCAACAGCGATTGGCTGCACACTTTCATGATGGTCTTATCTAACTCAGCAGTGCTGTCAAGGTCACCTGTCTGTGCTCATTTAGGCGTGGAATAGGGAACTAGATGGAAAAATCACACAAACTGGACCAGTGTCACCTGGATCTTTATAAAGGGAGAGTTCATTTATGTATCTATAAGTAGAATTTACAGATACACACACACGCCTTAGTGTTTCCTGTCTCCACCCTGTAGGGGGTTTCTGAGGGTGGGGCAGGCAGTCTACCTCATCGAACCTTTGGGGAGCTCAGCAGATGGGGAGCACGCCCTGTACCGGCAGGAGCACCTAAGGAGGAACAAGAGGGCTGCCTGCGGACACGCCAATGCCACCGTGTATGACCTCATCCCCGGAGTGGCGGCCCACATGTTGCCCAGCGGCCTGGTATGCTGCAGGTTACTCGCATCTTGAGTGTTCATTAGCTGGGCACCACAAGCATTTCACTTCATGCTACCTGCTATGAGAACCATTTGAGTTCTTGCTACATTCTGTTGGTAAGACAAAATGTACCACATGCCACACACTAAGCTAGGCTGTCGATGGTTATGTTGTGTTCGGTCATGGAAAGTGATAGACATGGATGCCCCACTATACAAGAGATGCTGAATTGTTCATGCAAAGACCTGTGACACTCCTCAGACATACCCGTCTGTGCAGGGAGGGAAGACATTTTGCAGGAAATGTGTTTGAGAGAAGACTTCAGTCTTCATGACAGTACTAATTAAATTCTGTGTTTTCAGAAAAGCCAGCCACTTATGAGACCACAGAGGTTTGTGGAGCTGTTTCTGGTGGTGGACAATGCAGAGGTCAGACCCCATTTAGCCTGCATTTAGGGAGGTGCACTATGTGTTGGATGATATGTGTTTATTTTTTCGTTTTCAGGTGTGGAAATATTTCTGACCTGTTTCACACTTTCATCTTCATCATATTTCTATATCTTAATGGTGTCTGTATATAACTTTAGAACTATTATTGAGATATTGTAATGAATTTATTATACATTTTATTATTTTTATTTATTACTTGAGTAATGACAAATGAATAAACAATTGTTTACCTTATTTTCCAGTTTCAGAAATTTGGGAAGAGCATACAGAAGATTGAAGCCAGAATGCTCGAAGTCGCCAACCACGTAGACAAGGTTACAAACCTCCGTTTTTTCGGTTTTATACCCATGTGCCTTTAGCTTCTTTAGGTGATTCTGACTCTTGTTTCAACCCTGCAGTTGTATCGACCCCTGAATTTCCGCATCATGTTGGTGGGTCTCGAGGTTTGGTCATACAGAGACAACATCGACGTCAAAAACGATCCTCACGAAACCTTGAAAAACTTCCTGAGCTGGCGGAAGGAAAATCTTGTCAAAAAAAAGAAACACGACAATGCACAGTTTATCACGTACGTCTGCGTCACTGACAGAATTAGGCATCACTCCCGGTATGCCATTGGTTTACAAATCAATAATGGTTGTTTCTCTTCGTGTTTGATTTTTCATCAGTGGTGTTGAGTTCTCAGGCCCCACTGTTGGCCTGGCAGCAAAATCTACAATGTGCACGGTGGACTCCGGTGCCGTGAATGAGGTATGTGCCTTTGGCTTTGTTGTGCAGCTTTGCCATTTGACCTCCAAGGTTGTGCTATCACTGCCATTCCATTCAATGAAAGGGGGGGCGGGGCTTGTCACAGATATTATTGTATTAAAATCTGCTTATTTGAAGCAAGTGTAGGGCAATACTCTCTACAACACAACACATAAATCACCATCTCTGCTGGTTTTAGATCATTATAATGCATACTCTCATATATTTCCTTACACTTCTGTTTCTTTCAGGACCACAACATTAACCCCATTGGTGTGGCCTCTACCATTGCTCACGAAATGGGCCACAACCTAGGCATGTCCCACGATGCCTCTCAGTGTACCTGCGGGACGGTATCGCCCTCCCACAACTGTGTCATGTCAGATACTGTTGGGTGAGTATCCTATTTAGTAGGAATTCCATTAAGGCATTAAGAATCAGTTACTAACATCATGAATGTTAAGGATCGTAATGGATATACATACCCTCTTAGGAAGCTGGCCCAGTGAAGATGACAGGCATCTCATAGATCAACTGTCTTTTCATACCCAGGCTGGTTTACCCAGAAGCCTTTAGCGGCTGCAGTCTAACTGAACTGAGGGAATTTGTGGAGAACCAAAATCCCACCTGCCTGCTGGATGTCCCAGGCACAGATCAGCTTTTTGGGGGTCCAGTGTGCGGCAATGCCTTTGTAGAGCCAGGGGAGCAGTGCGACTGCGGCACGGTGGAGGTCAGACCCCATGGATAGTTGGAAATTTGGGACAGTAGCGTGTGAAAATTTCTGTGTTGATCTTGTCAGTTCAGGCCCATGTCATACTGACGGTTTACTCGTTGCAGGAATGCAGCGACCCCTGCTGCAATGCCAGCACATGCCAGCTGGCAGAAGGGGCTGAGTGTGCGCAGGGAGAGTGCTGCCGGCAGTGCCAGGTAAGATGCCCGCTTCATGCACAGGTGTCACAATGAGTGACACATAGCTAGCAGCAGACTCTTAACCATGGGGAGCAGAAAATGATTGCGGGTCCCCTGATTGGGGGTCGCATTTCACAGCAGCCAGCCACTGCCCTGATCTCGTCGTCTTTTTTGTTTTGTCCAGATAAAGCCGGCGGGGTCTCTTTGCCGAGCCGGCGCCACCGATTGTGACCTTGCCGAGTACTGTACGGGTCAGAGCCCGCACTGCCCCAAGGACACCTTCAAGATGAACGGGGTGCCCTGCAACTCTGAGAGAGGCTACTGCTACAATGGGCGATGCCCCACCCTGCAGAGTCACTGCACACACCTCTGGGGGAAAGGTAGCCTTGCTGATACAGCTGCTAGCTGCAAGAACACAGCACTGCCACATGGTTAAATGGGCACATCACTGAAGAACATGGCCAGCCTTAGATCCATTTACCAATTCAAACTGTCTTTACCGTGCTTCTTCCGAGCAGCCTAGGAAAACCAATATGAATCAAGACATTCCTGACTGCCTAGGCTATGGATATGCGAAAGATCAGGGGTGGGGAACCTGATCCATGGAGGGCCGGTGTGGGTGCGGGTTTTTGGGATGATCTTTCTATCAGCAAATACCAGTGAGTTCCCAGGACTGGAGTTGACAACCACTGCTTTATTATTGGCTGATTGAAGGGTCATCCCAAAAACCCACACTCCAGCTCTCCATGGATCAGGTTCACCATCCCTGCAATAGATGGACAAAACAATTAAATTCAGATCTCACAATTGAATAATTAACACGAATATGGCCCTTGGAGAAAAAAATATAGACAATCCATACCTATGGTGATGCCATGGATCCAGAAAAAGATGGAGCCATCTGTGATGTTGTGAAATCATATCTTCTGTTCCCTTCTCATCTAGGTACACAGGTGGCCTTGGATGTGTGCTTCAAGCAGAACATACAAGGCACCAAGGATGCTTACTGTAGGAAGAGTAGCTATGGTTACCAGGGCTGCGCACCCAGGTATGGCGCCCCTCTCTCTGACATGTAGGGGAATTCCTGGGGGCCACTGGGGCACAGAGCTGATTCCTTTGTCTTCCCAGGGACATGAAGTGTGGGAAGATCTTCTGCAGTGGAGGGAGCGAGTTCCCCATCACGCACCAGAAGGCCACCATCACCTTGGGGCCCGGGGTGCAGTGCAAAATCACCGTGGACAACTCTGACGGGGAAGACCTGGGGATGGTCCCCACCGGAACCAAATGCGGTGACAAGAAGGTGAGTGAGTTTAGCGTCCTGCACGTACGCCTCGTCTCCGGGTCCTGAGCTGCAGCTAATACCCCTGACCTGCTTACAGGTCTGCCTTGGCAACGCCTGTCAGGATATTGCGGCCTATGGCTCAGGGGACTGCTCTGCTAAATGCAACAACCATGGGGTGAGTACTGGGCGCCCCCCCGCAGGATGCTTCTCCCCCATGTGTGTCAGTGGTGTGTGTCTTTAACCATGTCATGTCTATATCAGGTCTGCAACCACGAGAGGCAGTGTCACTGTGACCCTGGCTGGGCCCCACCCTACTGCAGCACGAGGTTGGCCAACGCCCCCTTAGGTGGGTCTCCCTTTCCCATTCGGAGCACATTTACACATGTGTACGCACATGGTTGGCTGTGGCGTCCTGAACACTCTGGACAAAAAAAAACCTGCAGAATATATTAATGCATTAATCCAGGCTGGTTCCTCCAATTCACTGGTGATATTCCAGGAACATCCCATAAACCAGTGGTTCCCAAACTTCCCCTGCAGGGCCCCCCTTTTCTAGATAGGAACATTATTGAGCCCCCCCCCCCCATTCAAAGTACACAGGTTCAGATTCAAACTTTATTT
>JAODLC010000065.1:12360253-12380926 GCA_026781145.1 Hippopotamyrus pictus
GTTAGTGGTTAGTTTATTGTTAATTACCGTAATATTGCGCTGCTTTATTTGTTTAATCGTCCAGTCTGTGAAGAGATCCCACTGGTGCGCCCCCCCTCGCAATACCTCTGCTCCCCGCTAGGGGGGCGCGCCCCCCAGTTTGGGAACCACTGCCATAAACAGTGTATGGTTTTATTTGCAGATTGGTTTCCTCTGGTTGTTGGCATTTCTGTTACTGTTGTGGTGATTCTGGTCCTGGCCACCGGGGCGGCGCTGTATCACAGACATAAGACGAGGAGACCATACCTCTGTAAAACGTGAGTGCAAGTGTACAAATCATACTGCCTGCTATCCGCAAAGGTGCCGTGGCTTGGCCTAGTTCCAGTTTACCTTCCTCTTACACCCAGATTCTGTATCTTTCCCCAGAAAATGCCCTGGTGGCTCGGGTCTGTCTAACCCGGTCTTCCAGGAGGGTGGCATTAGGGACAGCCCCCCCCAGATCAGCCACCCCATGTTTATGGAGTCCACAGACACCCGAGCACTCTCATTCCCGGTGGGAATCACCGTCATTCCCAGCCGACCGGCTCCACAGGTGAGGCTCCCCTGGTCCGCACCACAGCCGGGCCTCAGAGCCACACTAGCCTAAGCTGACTTTATTCCCTTTGTGCCTCCTTGACAGCCCCCAGGGCAGCCTGCATCAGGCTCAGCTCAGGTAAGACATCACTACACTCTTCACCGCATAATTTCTCATTTAGGTGGTTTTCATCTTTAATGTTTTGAATTTCCTATCTAACAGGTGGTTAAACCTGCCATCCCACCTCCACCAGTTCCACAAGTGAGTTTTAAGTTCTTCCTAGAATCATTAAGTTTCATGGCCACTTGGAGCAAAGCAAATAGCTCAGACATACTGTTGTGCTTCACTATTTTGGATTTGCCTCATTTTATATGCGAGCATGCTTTCATTTTATGTTACAGGCAAGACCGTTACCTCCAACAAAGCCATTACCAGCCTTGAATGTGAGGCCGGTGAGTCATGAGAATCATTCCTCATTTCTGGGAGATGTAATATGCTGTCACTGTCAAGGCTGCTAAATAGCTATGACGCATCTGGGTCTCTTAACAGACTCCCCCATCGGGCCCTTCTCCGCCAGTGCCCCCTGCAAAGCCGACATCAGCGCAGCCACCATGGAAGCATAAGCAGGTACGATCCCACCAGACCCACTGCTAGTAGTTATTTTATCTTTCATGTGGCTCAGCACCGAGGATTTAGTGAATCTGACCCTTTAAATGATTTTGCAACTATGCCAGTGCTTAAAATAGTAAGGGCCTATGTAAGGCCCCAAGTTGCACCCCATACGACAGTGCCCCTCCCACTCTCTAGTGGGCGCCATACTGACAGGACTGATGTGTGCCGTACTGCAGGTTGCAGTAGGAAGGACGGCAGGACCAAAACCTCCACCTAAGCCCAGATGAAAACGAAGAGATCAGCTCTGATGGTCTGAACTCAAGCTCGCCAGGAAGGTTGACTTTGAAGCCGACAAAGACTTGGCTATTACTGACTGTCATGTGTGTTTTACGGAGCACTGGACTGTAAACAGGGGCTGAGAAGGGTCTGTACATTTTTTCTAAGAGTAAATCTATGTAACTTGTGGTACGTGTTCACTGTGGCCAGGCTTGATTTTACACAGGATCACATTTCTTCAGGAGCTGCCCAAACCGGATGCAATGCATCCAGCACAAGCCCAGCTCACCTTTAGCTTTCAGATGACACTGACCCACCTTCAGGCAGAGGCACAGAAGCTGGGCACCTCCTCCAATGTCTCTCGATTGGGCTCATGGCCGATGCCTGAATGTCACCAAATAAAGGAGTTTACACTGGATTTCTACTTGAGTATTTTCCCACTTAAAAAAGAAAAATCTTTTAATTGTGCTGACCTT
The DNA here is from genome assembly GCA_026781145.1 of Hippopotamyrus pictus. Lineage (NCBI taxonomy): Eukaryota > Metazoa > Chordata > Actinopteri > Osteoglossiformes > Mormyridae > Hippopotamyrus > Hippopotamyrus pictus. The sequence goes on from JAODLC010000065.1 coordinate 12,362,171, forward strand.
AATTCAGCAGGTTTGAATTAAGAAACAGTAGTGTGGTTGATTTTTTTTCCATTTACTTAAAAAATTCATTCTGTACTTCGTACTGTAATTTTATTTATTTTTTTCCGGAATAAAACATTTTAAAAGAACCTGAAATGGCTGTTCTTTCCTGTGTTTGAATCTCCCCATAAACTAGAAAAAGTAAAAATCATATTCATAATCTACGCCCTCTCCTGTATAGGGCTGAAACTTAAGGAATTAAGGATATACTGTAGTCTTACAAAATAAAAATAGAAAGCAAAAAAAGGCATGATATAGAAACTGAAAGGAAAGTAACGTTGTGGAAGTTTGTCCTCAGCAAGCCACCATACATAAGGCTCTTAGTGACTGGTTACCTAGCAACAGTTGTAACACTGCGGTAAGCTAAGTGGGTATCAGACTAGCAAGCTAAGCACTAGCACTGTGAAAGAGTATTTAAACAATGGCTACAGAGTTAACTGAAGAAACACTGCAAGATCTTTATGCCTGGATTGATAAAATACCGCTTTCCAGGCCGAAGAGGAACATAGCGAGGGACTTCAGTGATGGAGGTAGCTAGTCCACAGTATCTAGATGTTGTCCCTGCACTGAAACACTGGGTATCGTTTCCTTAATTTTGATTTAAGGGGAGGGGTTTTGCTGATGTTCTGACTCTCAGGCTGGACTCCATCTCCTCCTGCTCCTCAGTGATGGCTGCTGAACTTGTGAAGCACTTCCACCCCAAAATGGTGGACCTCCATAACTACACCCCAGCAAATTCTAACCAACAGAAACTGTCCAACTGGACTATCCTCAACAGGTAAGCCTTTTCTGCCTAAATTAGACCCTAACAGAAACACCTCACTCAGAAAAGAACTTTCAGGCAGAATCTACAGTACATGCCACACCTCCCTACTCTTAAAAAGATGGACACTAAGTTATAACGCCCTAGTACCATCGTTGAATAACAGGGAACTTCATACCTGGCCACTTTGTGCCAGTTTCATGGTTGCAGGGTTGCAGTGAAATAGTTGCTTACTCTTCCAGAGTAAACTCCAAGTATGCTGTCAATGAGCTCAGGGGCCCTCAAAATGGTCCAGAGCAGTACGGTAAATTGTCTTCCTACTTCGCCATGCAAACCCCATCCTTCCTTAAGGTACTGCAGAGGAGCCAAAGCTGAGGACTGCTCAGAAGCCCTCAGCCTTATGGACAGCAAACAGAGCAAACGGTGTGGCACTCGTCTGTTAAAGGGTCAGGGAACATCTGTTAAGAAAAACTATTTCTCTTCATCCTTACCTCAGAAAGGTGTTCTCCAAGTTTAATTTCCACATACCTGAAGACTGTGTGAGGAAGATCGTGTGCAGCACCCCTGGGACCATCGAGTCGGTTCTCTGTACACTGAGAGAGAGGATGGAGGCTGGGTCGAAGGAGATAGCTCAGGAGGAGAGGCAGGTACGAGCTCGTGGAAAGGGAGCAGGTCCACCTGAGAAGATACAGGTGAAAAGACAGACGGGCACAGCATAGGGGCAGCACATGTCAGGAAAGCACATGTGTAGAAATGGAAGCAGACATGAAACATTTTGGTTCCTAACACTGCAAAGTTCTTCCTGAGAGCCAGTGTTTGTGTTTTTCTACACAGAATTTGGAGTACTACCAGATCTCTAACGGGAAACAGCATGCAGGTATGTTCTCTGATTTCATCCAAGATAGGTGGTAATTACCAGCGCATAATAGAGTAAAGCAGTCAGTTAAATATGTATGTGTCACTGTCTCAGAAGCCCCAGAAATGGTGGCTCGTGTACTTCTGGTAGCATTATCCAAGTAAACAAAAATTTACACACAGGAAAAAAAACCCTTTTTATGTTATGTCCAAACACAAAGTTATTGTTGGCAGTCCTTTTGCCTAAGAGGATAGTTACAAGGTCATTTTGCGGTCAAGAGGAACTCAAAAACAAATGTGTGACAATCCCAGAATGCTTAGCGTGCACTGTAGCTGACTCACTGGCATGATTTGTTGGGGTTATACTGTTTACAGAAAATGTAGTGAGACCCTCATGTTGCAAGAGTAAATTCCCAAGAAGTGGTCCAAATAGTTTTAATATTTATTTTGCTTTGCATCCATGTTGACATGCAGTAATTGCAATTCCTTTTGAAGCCTCTACCATCCCTCTGGGTGGGCACGCCGAGAAAGCATGCTGACGAGTGGCAGAGTCCGTCCCCGGCAAAGGGGCCTGATGGACTGACACTGCCAGCATGCCAGACAGATAAAATGAAATACAGAGAGCCAGACCCTAGAAACCTTGTCCACAGAAATCACTTTTTTTTCTGTTTTTTTATTTAGGCCATATGGCAGCTGTTTGACTACTGTGTCTGGATTTTGTTGTATAATGGACAGTACAAACACACTTTTTGACCTCTGTACTACAACAGAATCTTTGCTGTGGAACATCTGATGTCGAAGAGCAATTCCAGACTGGTGTCCTGTTTAGAGGTTTCTGTATTTTACTGACCTTGTTTCCAGTGTTGGGGAAGTTACGCACAAAAGTAATCCATTACAGACAGAGGTGGACAGTTCAGGTCCAGAATGTGCAAATCCAGATCAAGGTTTTGTTTTTCTTTTTTTCGCTCACTTCCTGTTCAACGGTGAGGTCATGACCTGTATCCCACCATCCTGTTGCAGAATGTCTGGAAGCTCTGTCTGGTCAGTGATATGGGCAGAATCATATGCTGGGGTGTGCCCAGGTCATATGGATGCATCACCTATTCACTGTATTTTCCTTGTGAAATAGAATAGAGCGTGGAACGTAATGACTGAAATACTGCAGGTTTGAAGGCCTGAATGTTCCATGGGGAATATGCTCATCATATATCTGCTGGGTGTGTTGATCTGCCTTCTTCACCAGGGATTAAAAAGATTCAGTCTGATGAATCAGCTGTGGGAACTGTGTAGTCGCAGATACTCTCTCCACAAGCGTGGAGTGAGACGAAGGCCATTCCACTTCCTGTTCCTGCCCTCCCACAGTGCTGTGCCCCACAGACAAAGCCCTTATCCATGCATGCTTTGTTCTTATCATTAGCCATTTGTCTATCAGTGGTCAACCCGGAGCCGATCTATAATCTCTAGATGCCGTCAGCTTATGGAGTCCAACCTTGACAGAATCACCTAGGCAATGACCAGCCGCCCCCCTGCCCCCACCCCCAACGATGTGAAAAAACATCATCTTGCTAAAACACTCTGACCAGTAGTCAATAGCATATTCTAACCCTTTGCCAGTAGCCCATTGCAAGCTGTGTTCTGCTGATCTAACATGCGACGATATGGCTGCTACTGAAGCCTTGGCCTCTTCAGCTCACCCTTCTAAATGGCCCCACCCAGATTTCACCATATTAGCCTCCTGGGACTATGCAGTTGCCCCAAATTGCAGAGCTCTAACCTCGACTGAAAGCTGACACCAGTCCTGTTAAGATGCAATGTTTTGAGCTGTGAGAAAACACTAAATTAATACTCCTCTACCTCACCTAAAGAGTTTCCCATCCTACCTATCTTGAATGAAATCTTCACCCTCAGTGTTTTTGTCTGCTGTACTGTTGGATGTTTTTCATGCAATTATCATGCTCCCTTACCAGTACAGACTTATCATTGACCGTGCAGAATTGATCCACATGCCCGCAACGCCTCTTTATGTGAAACCAAGCCCAGGGAGACAGGAGGAGAAGCAGAAAATGAGGTGAATCATGCATAAAGTCATGTGCTCAATTCAAAAATCAATCCATAAAATCATTCTACATTCTACAGCGCTAAGTGCCGTTTGTGATTGTCTGTGGTCATTTAAACCTATGTTGCAGCTCTGGGCCTATCACAGCGCAGAACTCACAGATGGACCAGACACTGCGCTGGCTGGTGGAGGAGAAGGACAGAGATCTGCTAGCCCTGCAGGAGACGGTGGAGGTCAGTCACAAGATCCACAGCAGTTCTGCTCCTCAGCATCCTGCACTCTCAGCCATGAGCTGAGCTTGGCCTCAGAGAGGAAACCAGACAATGACACCACAAAGTGTTTTCAAGGGCAGAATCGGAACCCGGAACATTTGAACTGAATCAGAATTAGAATTTTTTTATTATTCTGGAGGAAATGTTGGGCTTTCAAAGGCAGCATCAGCTGTAAGAGCAGAGCCCCAAGCTTCCCTTACAGTGACCAGCTGTAGGTGGCTGTGCTTGCAGGTGTTGCTGACTTTACTTTTTGAAAATGACAGAAGGAAACAGTACTTCCCTTTCCATCAGATAACCAGGAAACAAGAGGACACAGACCACTGCTGTTTATAGAACTAAAGTGGGTTGCACAATAAGCAGATATCTGTTGGAAAATGTGGCACATGTAAGCATTGGTCAATGAATCATTTTTTTGGTAGAACTAAAATATTGCAACAGATACAGATGGGGGTGGCATGGTAGTGCAGTGGGTGAGTGACTGGTGAGTGACTGTGCCCTGCAATGGGTTGGCGCCCCATCCTGGGTTGTTCTTTGCCTTGTGCCCATAGCCTCCAGATTAGGCTCCAGCCCCCCCCACAACGTTGAATAGGATAAGTGGTTTCAGAAAATGGATATCTAAACAGACAGACAGACAGCCATACAGATAGTGGTTTGTGGTTTAGTGAGTGGCAGACCTGCATTTGTGTGGCATCTGTCTGCTGAGCTGCTGTGCATCCTGCCTGTCTGCAGATCTTGCAGGTAAAGGTGAGCCGACTGGAGCACCTCCTGCAGCTGAAGGATCTGCGCATCGAAGATTTAACCAGACATGTGGAGCGATACAAGAAGAGGGCTAACAAGAAATAGTGTGGCTACTGAAGGGTACCCCATTAAAGACCAGTGACACCATTCAGTCACATAATGGACACTTCTATCCAATAGGACTTAGGCCGCTTGCTGAACGGAATGAGCCTAATTCCCTTTCACAGGGTCCAAACTACAGCTTGACCTCAGGGCTTGAACATGCAACCCTCGTACATCCTTAACTAATAGGACACCACTCACTTCACAGCCTGTATTCTTGCTACCTGCCAGATACCTGGAAATGAAAACAAGCAAAAAGCTCAGAGCTGTAAACTCTCATAGTTTCTGTTGGGATTTTGTACCTTTAGACTATCCAAAGTCGCACAAGCAGGAAGGTTCAGTCGGTAGTAGGTCACTGTGGCCCAGGCAGGCAAGTCGATGTAGGAATCTGGCAAGTAGCACCCACATTACCGCAAGGAAATACACACAGAGACAGACTAGGGCAGCAAGGAACATCTGATGTTATGAGATGCAAAATAAAAGGCCTATGAACAGCACTCTGTGTCTGCTCAGCTATGCCCTTTAAATTGAACTGCATGTTAAAAGCCCCCATCGTTTATACACAATCACAAAACTGACACTGGACTAATGCAGTGGTTCCCATCCTGTTCCTGGTGTCCTGTTCCCTGCCAGAATGTTTTCATTCTAAACCACTGTGCTTTCAACCTGCCATACTCATTATTAGCCTTTTAAGGACCATATAAGCCTGATCATGGTAGGGTTGGAATGAAAACATTTTGGTGGGGCGGATGGGGGGGTGCCAGGAACAGGATTGAGAACCACTGGACTAATGTTAAATTAAAGGAATGAGGAGCACATTTTTGGTCATGTTGCTGACTGATAATTGCTGAGGTTCATTCCCCCGGACAAGTTCCAGCAGCCCTGTAACCCAGAATGCACAGGTTCTGAGAGCCATTCTCACGGTAACCTGAAACGGACATGTTCAGAGAGCCACATTCTACCGTCAGTAGGGGAAGGGATTGAAGCTTCCAAGGCAGTCTCAGCGTATGATGTCTCTGTTTTAAATGTGTCAATGAAACAGCTTGGAGAAGAGCTTTGAAAACTTTCTCATCTAGCGCCCCCCCACCACTGTGGGATCAACTTCTTCCAGATGTTGGAAGAAACCATGAAACTTAAGCAAGGCAGGTCAAGCTGGACCAGAGAGGCCTTTTGGCTCACAGACTCAGCACTCTGACCAGAACTCTCTTGGGCTTTTCGCCTATTCATGTGTCTGTTTTCAGTTTGGTCTAATTTCTACTGTTTGCTGATGACTGCTCCCTTGACGGAGAGTTACACTGCTGGTCTCATCTCATTGTGCCTGTCAGCATGTGCCGAGTTCTGCTGGACTCAGCATCTCCAGCCACGATCTTCTGGACACAAGTTGGATCCGTTAGTCAAATTACTCAGAACGAAGCGAGTCCTGAACAGCAGAGTCATTTCTTCTGATGCTGTTTGGCCTCCAAGCTGCCCCAGCATCAAGGGGTACCACAGTATTGAAGGCTACTTTAAAAACCCTTTGCAAACGCTCTAATGCAGGCATACAGTTGTATTAGCTGCAAAAGATTTATAAAATTATGCTGTGAGAAACATTGTGACATTTAAAACCACAGCACAGTGATACATAACAAACAAGGAACCAAATGCATTTTCCCTCAACATCAGCCAGTGATGTTGCCATTACATTAGGCAGCTGCTTATACCCAATCCCATGATCCTTTGCGTACCAGCAGTCAATCGTGGGTTCATCTTTCCAGGAGTCGTCTTCAGTTTGTGCTGACTCAGCCTGGCCTAGAATGAGAGGAACGGCAACTTCTGGAACACAAAGGGGACAGGGGGAGGGCCTCGGTCCAGCTTGACTCATAGCCTGAACGCTGAGGGAGCCTCAAGTAGATATAAAAGTGGTCCGAATCACACAGGTCTTTAGTGGTAGTTTGTTGAAGTTGCATTGAATCATGGTGAGTCAAATCAACATCAAAGCATCCAAGATAATTTGTTATTGAACCCAACGCAGACTGTCTTTGTAGGGTGCATCTTTACATCAAAGGGCTAGCATTCAGCGCTGGAATCTCTAACAAAATATACAACACCACAGTCTCTGTGAGAAAGCTCTTCGCAGGGGCCGAAGAAAGTAGAATGGGTGACTCACTCGGGATCATAACCCAGCTGGAATTGAGCTACAAAAATAAGGAAGTCCATTAAGAACTGGAAACCACTGGGAAACCAGCTGACTAGCAAAATACAGTCACACGCTCAGACTGGTCACTCAAACCAACAAAAATGCCCAAGGTCAGATCCTGTCAGTGCATTTCCTGACGAGTATCCGACAGCAAACAGCCAGCTGCTGCTGAATCTGCCCCTTCCTGTTTGCCTCTGCACTCTGTAAAGTCCGCCTAGCCTCCCTTTCCCCTGCATCTGTAGTGAATCAAACTTCCGCCTTTCAGAAAACATCGTTCGCTTTTTCCTCCAGGATGTCTTGGAGGGTGGGTAGGCCGGCGTTGCACACGGAAGGCAACGTCCACAGGGCCACAGGATTCAGAGACAGCAGAATCCAGAGGCGGCAGGCCTAGCTGTCTAGTGATGTGGTGGTTTTACTCTAAAAATATGATGGCTTCCTGAGAGGCGTCACCACTGCACTAAAGAGGGCCGATTCTACTCTTTTCCTGTTTCTGTTTAATTAGATCACTTGCATTTTGTGGAGATTTCATGTATGACAGGTATAATCCATATTTTTTACACAAAAAGGGGAAGTGTGTGGTTCAGTGAGCTAAGTCGCTATGACCGTGATCAGAAATGGTTTGAGCCCGGCCTCACTAGAAAAAGGCCCTTAACCCCCCCCGCCCCGGCCCCCAAGTGCCATGGGTGACTGCCCTTCACTGAGATCCCCAAGCCTGCTCGTGTATGTGTGTGTCTCATGAAGAACAGGATGAAGTCTGCAAAAAGAAATGTTCTCCTACAGGTATCAATAAAATAGTTAACTTGCACCCCTTAGTAACTTCTAAATAACCACAGTATCTGACCTATTGCAAAAGATTTATAAAATTATGCTTACTCTTAAGGCAGGAGTGCAGAAGCCGACTAAAGATTCAGCGCATCATGTGACCTGAGTGAAGGTCAACCCGCAGGAGACAGGCACGCTCAAAACCCCTAGCAAACAGCATTGCTATGTCCCACAATTCCTTCACTCATACTGAAATAACTTCACCCAGCTCGGGGGTCTCAGCATGGAGGTAACACAGCTCGGGCGTGAATCCCGGCCACTTTGCAGCTAACCTTCTGTCACCTCTGTCAGATAAAACACAGGCTGATAAGGGAGACAGCAGGGGTCCCTAACAGTGATTGGTTAAACACGCAGGCCTCATGTTTGACAAAGAAACCTGCAGCACTACCCCAGTCAGTTAGTGCCAACTGGCCAGAATCTCCCTGACACATACGTCTCAGGATCTGCTGTGAATCCTGGAATCCCAGACATGAAAAAGGACATAAGCAGACGGCCCATCCACAGGAAGCTCACCCAAACACCGAGGGCCACAGCACAGGAGCAAACATAGCAGTCAATCTCTCATAAAACTCCTTGTGTTCCGACGGTGTTTCTCCGTAACAGCATTTGTGGGAATTCAGCTATGCTAAATACTTGTGCTAATTACAGTCTGGGGGGGGGGGGGGTCAACCAGTACAAAGGAAGAAAACATATTTTCAGGAACTTTCTTTATGAGAGAACACAGAAAATGCAGGTTTCCATGGCAAGAGGAGTCACTAAAATAAACTTATTGATAGGTGACTAGCTTCTGAAGCGATGAAGCTTGCCTATCTTGTCGCTGCTGCTCGCTTTAGAACAGAGAGACACATTGCAATCAGCCACCCACGCATTAATAATGAGCTCATTGCTTTGTATGCATCTTGTTGCTATTTCCAGCCCAGTTCTAGATGAGACAGGGACCTGCCCTTACTCAGCATCCACATCACCCACTTCCTCAAACTAAAGCTTTAAATGGCCTCAGCAGTCAAAACTACCAACTATTACCTCACTGCTATTCCGTTAGTTCCAAAAAAAACCTAAAAACCCATTACTCTGCCTTCTTCATTGAAGTCAAGGTTCTAAGAAGTCGGTAGTAGTGTAAGTTTCTGGAAGGCCTGTAAGAGCAGCTCTTTGGAAATGCAGGTCTGTAAACACCAAGAAACTGGACCTGGACGTCAACCACTGCCTAAAATGGCGAGTATGTGAGCGAGCTATGAGGAGACACGCCTGGGTTATCACCCCTCCCCCAAGAGCAGGACTCAAGCCTTAAGACAAACAACAGGAAATAGCATTTTTTTACATGAATGTCACACATCACAGCATAAAATGTATCTACACAATGTTCAAATAATAATAAAAAAAAGTTCACTAGTTCCCAATGGGCCGCAGAACTACCTTCTGTGATTTGACAAGAACAACCAGAAATGACTTCCTGCGCTTCTATTGAGTTTCTCTTCCATTGCTGGACAAACTATATGCTTAACAGAGCCAGCGCTTTGGCTCTTATCAAAAGATGGCCGAAAGGAGATACTTCCACCGGGTTTCTGGACCACTGTAAGCTCCCTGAGAAAGAGACTCAGCAGACAGTCACTTTTAGGTGATATCCATGGAGAATGGCTGCTGGGTGCTATCACAGCAAGATAACCAACCCTGGGTTGAGCAAGCCTGCATAATGTGGGGCTAGACCCACAGATAGAACATTCTTGTTTGTGTGATGCCTCGTGAATGAATGATAAGAAAGCCAAGGCTTTGCTTCTCATCTTCTAATGGGTGACACCCTTCATTGTGAAGTCTGGATTGACTGATCTTCAGATTCTCATACTGTGGAACATTCCCAGGACTACTGAGTCAAAGGGTGCTGCTATAAAGCTGGATCAGTGCACACTCCATAATGCCTTTTGTTCTGAATTCCACCCTGCAGTGATTAAATCCATTGCTATTCCTCTTGGGTCCTCATATGTCTGGTGGCACACTGTAGTTCATAAGCACATGGATGATTTAACATGTATTGCTGCTCTGCTATTAAAATCACACTCTAGCTTAGCTTAGCCAGTTCGAGGCTGGGACCAGGACCAGGACCACAGCTCATTCCACCGTGCAGCCTCCAGACGTAAATGTAACATTTACAGCGCAGGGTGGGACTTTCTCACACTGATAATGGAACGGATGGAGGCAGTGAAACGGTGACCACAGTTGCCATTAATGGAAAACGGTCAACCTGTTTACTCAACCAATCCATGACAACAACAGATGGCCTTACCGCAACCTTCTGAAGGAGATTGACACGGGGAACCGTAACAAGGACAATCCTGGGCACGAAAAGCAGGGAGGACTTCCTGCAGAGCTAAAGCCAGAGGATATGTGGAGGGGCACAGAAACGTCCAGGAAGAAAGGAGAGAGCGGAGGTCTGTGAGCCTGAGGAGATACGACATGCTAACCTTTGTACAGCCTTTGAGACTCATGAAGGTGAAAATGCACAGCATGATTGGCATTATGTTTTGTCCCCTCCATACTTTTGACTTGCCTGGCAAGACAAACAGGTAAGAATAAAGTCCAGTGAAATGGCCTCTGGGGTGAACTCCCCCCTCGAGATAGTGATGCATCCCCATGCGAATGGCCAACCAGGAGCTCTGAAAAACACCCACGGACTTCAAGGTACAAGGGGACCACAAAGTGACAACCTTCTGCAGAGGAGTATCGGACATTCGAATCAGGAAACACACCTCTGAGCTGGTGTGATGTACAAAAGGCAGGAATGGGAGCAGGAACAATGACCAGCAGCTCCAGACGAAGGTCGACCCCAAGCCAATAAATTACTGCACTTTTACAACTTGTGCACATTTCTTACTGGCCCGTAACAAGACACTCAGACTGAAAAAAGACTAGCTTGCAGAATCGTGTTTCAGGACACCAACCATCCATCAGCAAAATCAGCCAGGTCGGTGGCTGTTTTCTCTGTTTTCAACACCAAAGTTCTGCATGATCCATTCTCATAGTGTTCTACACATACATAACAGCCATAACAAGAGCCCTACATTGGATACGGATATATATCACATGTCCAGGGATTCCAGAAACAAGTCCATTTAACTTCAAGGTGGCCATCAGGAGCTGTGAATTGGCTCATTATCAATAGGACACACTGTATATTTGTTTTGGTCCTGTCAGAGAACACAAGCGCTGTCTCACTGAGCCAACAAGGAATCCGGGTGGGAACATTTACAGGCTAACCTCATCATAAATAATTATGTGCAGCAGTGCTAACTTATGTGAAGGCATATGAGCCAAACAGCTCACGTAGGCATATACAGCAAAACACTAAATCCACATGAAGGTAGAGGTTAGCATAGCTAAGCAGCTAACCAGCCGGTTCCCCAGGTTTATCTCTGCTGATAGGATTTCAGTTTGCAAATTACATAGTACTAGCAATGAAACGCTGCAAAAATCTAATTTCTGAATTAATTCATCTCATTTCACTTTCAAAGTATTGACCAAATGCTACAATTTTAGTATTACGAACTTCCTTCTGTAAGGTGACCATGTCACAAATGCTGTTGGTCAGATATTCATGGGAAAGGACACCGAAAAAGGCAGCTGAAGGTGGCCTCTGGCTGTGACCAGGTTTTGAACCAAGGAGCCAAGGCATTCACAGCCTGTCACACTCAGGATGGAAATAGAGGTGGAGTGGTACAGCTTGGCTTGGATGGACAACAGAAAATGACCCTGGGGGCTTTCCACAACCTCGAGAGGAAAGAGACCCAAGGAGATGCAGCAGAAACATCTGCCCGTACTTCTGGCCAGCTGTCATTACCAGTGACCTTGCAGAGTTTGTGTGAACCAAGAGTGACCCCCACTATGAACAGTCAGGGAGGCTCAGCAGCACTACAAAGCTGAAGCCGCTGTGATATATCGTTAGCGGAAAGCAGAACGTGAACATCCAAAGCATCAGTAACCAAGCATCTTACGTTAGTGATATCAAAATAGGTTTATTTCCTGTGAAAATTTTGCAAACGGTGTTTTTATTTGTTGCATAAAAAGGTTTTAAAATGAGATCCTGATCAAATTACGCAGATCGTACAAAAAGTAACATTCACAAAGTAGTACAATTTTATGAAAATTTAATTCCACCTGATGGATCACAATACTAAGCCAGGAAAGGATGTCATTACCACAACATTCAAATAATGAGAGATTTCCAAAGAAAAAACATTTAGCACGGAACGCGTGCCGAGCTATTTGGGATGTTACTGAGACCCAAGAGGAATCAGGAGACTGGTTGGGAGGAGACAGCATGTAGGGTCTCTTGGTCCAGTTTGACCTTTTTTTGACCATATCTTCAGAAAGATCAGCCGAGGCTGTTAGTGTCAAACGACCCCAAAGCAATCAAACCAACTCAGACGTGCAATTCTCTCTCTTAGGACTACAGAGCCTTTGTAACTGATGTCTGGTGCGTTAACACCCTACCGATCACTAAATTACAGCTCTTAAGGGACAGAATCTGACTGTTTTCCAGCATCAAAAAGAGGACAATGTTGTCAGCATTTGTAACACATAACCTCCCTTTCATTGCAGCTGTCTTCCATTCCATCACCACAAACTCAAACCTGCACTAACTTTTAATCAACATCTACAACTAAAAGAGACCTAAGATTAGCAATTTCTATTTGTGTATTTCAACTCTGGAGCCATCTCAGCCCAGTAAACACCTTAACAGAAAGAAAATGAAAATCCAGTCTAGTCAAAAAGATATCTGGGGCATGTCTCCTCAGCTAACACACTAACAACGAAAACACTAGGAGGGACAGGGCATAGATTCACACTCTGCTTCACTCTCTGCTAGTCAAGCACCAGTCACCACCAATATCCAGAGCAATAAAATAACCCTTTTCTACCAGCATGGGAGTACAAGGGCTCCCCCTAGTGAGGGCCACACTGCCATGCATGCTGTGCTGCAGTAATGATAGCGGAAGCTGCTAGAGCCTATGGGAGCTATTACACAAATTGGCGGAATGGCATGACTAAAAGTGCAGTAACCAGCCAGCAGGTCATGAGAAGAAAATACTTCACACATGGTCGTAAGTTCCTGCCCAAGGAAACTTCCTTTCTGAAGTGACGACACTGTAGGCACACACTGTATTCAGTCCTTTAAGTGACTTGCATCCACAAAGTTTTTCACCCATTTTTGCCTTTTTTTTTTATTTAAAAAAGCAAATGTTTCTTCTAAGTACACTCCCCAGGCAGGCATGGAGACGTACCACAGAGGTCCTAGAAAACGATGAGGCTCCTCAACTTATAAGGTCCTTCATTTTTGTTTCGTATCTAGGAAGCACCTACTTCTAAGTTAACAAGTCAATCCCCAGCCAAGCAATCTCCATTCAGAGTGAAGGAAGTTGTCTCAGGCTGATAGCCCTCCAGAAATCCACTCAAAGCCACTCAGCTCCATCTCAGAGACCAGCCCTCCCGCCAGGTCTTACACGGACGGGTAGTTCTTGGGTAACCAGATCTAGTGGGAATTTACCCGGCCTCATTTGATTTATGCATTATAAGCTGAATATGCAGGAAGCTTCAATCCTGCACATCACCAGGAGCCAGGAGAACAGCAAACTCTGCATCAGCTGATCTGCATCCAAGCAACCAGACCCAAGCCACACCAGGAGCCACATCTCCCATATCAGCCAGCAATCACAACACCTTCAGAACATCGCCATGGACACGCACTCCCATTTTCACACACATAATGAGCATCTCTAATTAGCATGAAGCCCGATCGTTCCAGTTTGATTTAATGACAGGTTACAGCTGTCTCCCCTCTTGGAAATAAGTGAGAAAATCAGATACTGCATGTATGCCATAAAAAAATAATAAAATGAAAAAAAAAAATTGGCAGGGCCAAGGCAGAATTTGCATATAAAATCCAGCAGAAATAAAACACGACACCAAAAAGCCGGCTGTCCGCAGCGGAGTCTTTATCGGTGGTCCAGTGGTATTTGGCCGTCACGTCCATTCAGAGTGTATCAGGTAGCGTTTGACGATCTTCCATTTCACCGATCTAACGGCAGTTGTCCTTGTGCATTGATCTCAGACTGCATAGCTACATGCCCCCCCCCAACCCACATACACACACCCCTCACGCACACTCTCCAAAAACAAAACAAAAGCATGCCACGCCCCCTCCGCTCACAGGGAGAACACCCCACCCCCTGCAGGCTCCGCCCCTCAGGCAGCAGGCTCCGTATTGGCCGGGGGCCGCTGGGTCCTCCCGGGCCGCTCCCCCTTTTCCACGCTCCCCAGGAGCTCCGTGAGGTCAGGCTTGTGTAGAGTGCCATGCCGGCGATCACTGTTATCCACAAACATGTTAGGTATGTCCTGGCCGAAGTAGATCTTGCTGTTAGCCGCGATGGCCTGATACTTCATGAGCTCCAGGTACTCCGGGGTCAGCTTGAGCTAGATGGACAGAGAAGGCAATCGGGCTTGGCTTAGACATGCATGTGTGCGTGCCTGAGAATGACCCTACCATGCTGCCCTCTAAACACAAATGGTGGACCAGTGAAACTGACACCATGTCTATTCGTAAAAATCACTATTCCTGCTCCCATAAAGGTTACCCTGTTGGCTTCAGCGAATTTGGCTGCTGTGTAGTATTCTGCATCAGCTTTGGCTTTCTCCCTGGCCAGGAAAGCAGCATCTGGGACAGGAGAGATTTTAAAAATGAATGAAAAGCACACTGTGACATCATCAAGCCGTGCCAGGGCAGGTGTAACCTCCGGCAATGACGTTCAAAGCACCAGGACAGACCTTCAATCTCTGAAATCTTCTTCTCGGTCTCCTTCTCCATAACCTTCTGCTGGAAATGAATCTCAGCAACTTGGGCCATCTTCTGGGCCTCTAGAATAAAATAAAAGTGAGAGCAAAATAAGGAACTATTCTTCACAGCAGTTTCACATGGAAACATGTCATGAGAAATGCTGCCTCAAGTATACCGATGATAGCCTTCTTCCTCTCAGTCTCTGCCTCCTTTTCAACCACTTTCTGCGTCTGAGCAGTGATGAGGAGCCGGGTCTTCTCCGCCTCCCTATGGGAGACACAGGTCCACAGGGTCACGTGACATACGCTTACACACACACACACACACACACACACACACACACACACACACACACACACACACACACACACACACACACACACACAACATACTCACATCAGCTCGAAATTCCTTCGGATCGCCTCTGGAATCTTGGGCTTTGTGACACGTACGGCCTAGAATGGGAGCAGAGGAAGCATTTTCAATTAAATGTCGTTTTAAAAACAGCATTTCAAAAGAACTGGCACCTCCAATCGAGGAGCAGCTAAATGCAAACCTTCCACCAGCTCCAATCTCATGGCCAAGCAGCGACTCCACCTGGGGTTGGTGTGACCAGCTGACCTGCTCACCTGGATGGTGAGGCCAGGAGCCATGACGTTCAGGTCCTTCTGGAGGGCGATCTTCAGGTTTTCGTCGATGATATCTGGAGTGAGGTGTGAATCTGGATCAGTCTCCTTGACATACACAGATCTCAGCAAAGGAAGAGCACCAAATCTCACCGAAGAGCTCGATATAGACCTCCTGGAGGGTGTGAACGCTGCAGAACTGGTTCAGCTCATGGTGGATCTTGTTAAATATCAGCGTCTTGTCATAATCGGCAGTGTAGTTCTTCACGATGTCCACCACTGAACAGACATGGCTTTGCAGGTCAGAGGAGTGAAAAGCTGTTCACATGGGAGTCATCGCACACGCGCTCACAGACGCACACGCGCTCACAGACGCACACGCGCTCACAGACGCACACGCGCTCACAGACGCACACGGAGAAGGGCTCACCTGCAGAGGGAACCAGCATATTGACCACTTCTATCCGGTCAAAGTAGATCATGACACCCCCGCTGCAGAGAGGTGCGAAGGAGGTTAGAACAGCAAGCACAGGCCGTCATATCAACCCACACAATCACACACAGACAGACACGCACACACACCCGATACCTGGTTCCACAGGGCACATTCTTTATTTCATCCGTTTGTAACGTCGTCTGCAACACAAAGACACAGTCAGCTTCCATCTCACACCAAAGCGAGGCACAGACCGATCCTCAGCGAGCGCCAGAATCACATGACCTGCACTGATCTGTACGTGGTGATGAAGGGCAGCATGATGTGGTAGCCGGGGCCATTGGGCGTGGTCAGCAGAGCCCCGCCTCTGAGGGGAAGACGCCGGAGAGGTCAGGGAATCACACCACAGACAGGGAGCAAAGGCACAAACAGGGATCACGCTCACCTGTAGTACACAGCCAGGTGTCCCTCCTCGATCTTGTGTATGGAGGAGTGCAGCAGAATTGCCATCACAGCGGTAACCGCAGCAACTACAGCCCCTGCGTGTGCCATCGTCATTCTCACCAAGATGGGACCTCTGGGGAAATATCGGTGATCAGCACGCATTAGTCCAAGGCATCACAAAGGTACAGCTAACGTTAATGCAGCTAGTGGAAAGAGTTTATGGCCGAGATTTTAACGGACCTCTTTCCCCAAGTCTAGCCCCTTCACTTTGCTGGGCATGACCCTCAGCTGCAAGTATACAGACCAATTTCCCACTGGAAACATCAGATACGCAACCCAGTCGCTGCCAGAGAGTGTTGGCAAGTAAGCTCTAGTTAATGGGCAACAGACTGGAAATTGGTGAGCCAGCTATGACAGACAGCTATAAGGGCCACCTATTTACACAAAGCCCATGCACTTGCTCGCTTTTGTTCAGTCCTACCCATCCGCAATAAATCATAACTTATGATCCTTAAATAATCACTCGTGAGTGTAGGCGTTTCTGAAACTCACACAAGCAATACGAGACATTTAGTGGACACTGCTTATTTTAATCATCAGCAAGGCCTGATATGCGACGCGTTATCGATCTTTTCTTCCGCATTACACGGACAAAGTTCGCGCTCAGTGTCGTGCAAGTCCGCAATCCTCCTGGCAGTCACATCCATCTTAACCATTGTGTTATACGATTATAACTGAAATTGTCTACGATTTCTAAGGCAGTCAGCAAGAATGTTCTAGTCCGGGCCTTATGGTGTAAGATAGTATCATATTAAAGTCAAAATGTACGATATACCTCTCACCCTAGAGAAATATGGCTGACAGATAAGCATATGCATAGCTGAATGCACCCACTCTTCCCACCCTTATCCTGCCGTCCAGCACACACTGGACAGGGACTTCCCAACAGCTCAGTCTGAGTAAGCTAACACTGGGAGAAGATGAGGGCATACCGATGATCGACAACAGAAACATATGAATACCGCGACCCGACGGCTCATCGTTGCTACACACTCCACACGTCTGCTTTCATTCAGGCGGACTCCGCGTCTTGAATTTCATTGAAACTCACCAGTCTTACAAACCGACAACTCTTGCACCTCAGTGACCATACGATCCGCTTTCGCCCATCCCCCTCGGTCGTCAAGTCCAGTCAGGTTTTATCACTAGACAAATCACTGGTTGAGTCAGTTAGCTCCCCTCCCCTGCTTCACTTCCGGGTGAAACGTACGTTAATTAAAGGAGAGGCGCATACGCCACGTTCATTAAAGGGGAGGCGGAGGGACCTGTTTCAGTCTGACGATAATAAAACATGTACAGTGGTTTTTATGCGTCATCAAGGTGGGATTTTACTTTACGGTATACACGAAATACCCATAAAAGGAACTGAATTAATACAGCTGCAGACCATTTATATTAATATGTACAATTCCACCGAAAGCCTCAACAACTGAAAAGGAATGTTTGGAATTTTAAAACAAACTAGACTGAAATGGCATTAATTATTAACAGCCTGTGGGTGTAGGTCAGAAATCAGCAGCTCAAGGACCACAGCCTTAAAGAAACAGTTTGTAGCTAGCAGTTTATAGCTAAAAAAGTTAAGATCAGAACAAAATAAATGTTATTTGTATTGACATAAAGTATGTTCTTTTCATATAACCATTCCAGAAGGAGGTAACTTATTCCACTTTTTGCGATAACGTGAAGCCACATACAAACAAAAACAAGCAGTGGGAAATTAAGTCAGCTGGTATCTCTTCAGTAAACCGTTAGATCCTATTTCAAACTGCTAGTTGACACTAGGGTGGTCATATTTTGTTTTGCAAAAATGAGAACATGGGAGGCAGGAAAGCAAAGAGAGGCATTGAAAAAAAGTCCAGGAAAACGAGGACATATGGTCATCCTAGTTTTGCTCCACAAACACTTGAAGAGAAGACATTTCCACTGTCAGCTCTTCCTGGAGCCAAACGCTCCTGATATGTCTGTGAGCCAGTGCTAGGGCCAGCTATGAAACATGTCTCCAAACCTAGAACTTAAACAGGCTGCCACCTTTGGCCAGCTGGCTGGAGTGAGATTTTCAATTCTGTCTGCATATTCATGCACACGCATTTACATGTATGTAACAGGTTTATTACCTTGTAAATAGTCTGTAGGGTTTGCAAAGTACCCCAACACTTTATAATAGAATAATACAATTTTACCATAAGATTTGTGTGGGCGTGAGAGTCTGAAAGTGTGAGTGTCACATCAGATGTGTGAGAATTGGCAACCCTGCTTAAACCCGCCTAGATGTCCACACACCAATGGCAATGGCAAAATGGCTTTTGTCTTATGAGGAGAGGTTAGCTGAGCTGAATGTGTTTAGCCTTGAGCAAAGGAGACTAAGGGAGAACATGATCCAGGTCTATAAAATTCTGGATGCTGGATATGGGTCTGGATGCTGTTCAGCCAAATGGCTATTTCAATATTATTTTAAATACTAGAACTTGTGGCCATAAGTGGAAATTAGCGGGAAAACATTTTAAAACAAATTTGAGGAAGCACTTCTTTACACAGCGTGTAGT
Organism: Hippopotamyrus pictus; assembly: GCA_026781145.1. Taxonomy (NCBI): domain Eukaryota; kingdom Metazoa; phylum Chordata; class Actinopteri; order Osteoglossiformes; family Mormyridae; genus Hippopotamyrus; species Hippopotamyrus pictus. The sequence goes on from JAODLC010000065.1 coordinate 12,380,926, forward strand.
T
>JAODLC010000065.1:12381026-12393749 GCA_026781145.1 Hippopotamyrus pictus
CCTCTTTTACTTTATTATTTAGCCAGAACATATCACAGATACGCCAGGCTTTACTCCAATCTATCTCTCCAAAGACACTGGTCCACTTTACACACTTATGAGTAATTGTATCTCCTGTTATAATATTTCTTAGAAATTTATTTGTATAACTTTGTTTAAGAATATCTATGCCTCCTAAAAAAAAACTTTCTTTAACATACATTACCTCAAAAGAATTACTTCCACAAGATCTTACAAACTGTATAACTGGGTGAGGTATGGCATCAAACACAATTGCATACTCTTTTGGAGTAACAGGAAAACCAAATTTTTCCAAAAATTCGTTATATGCTAATAAATTACCATTTGAATTTAAAAGTTGTTTAACAAACACAATATCATTTTCATACCAATTTTTATAGAAAAGAGACTCATTTTTATATTTAATACATCTATTATTCCAAATAATATATTTATTCGGGGAGAAATTGTGTTTATATACCAGCATCCAGGCCAATAAAGCCTGCTTGTGAAAGTTGGCTAACTTTACAGGTAGTTTATCAATTTTAAAATCACATCTCAATAATAGATCTATGCCACCCATCATGTCGAACACATGTTTTGGAATTGTATACCACAAGCTATCCTTTTCTTTCATAAATTTAATTAACCAATTAACCTTGAATGTATTATTTAAAGTTTCAAATCTAAGCACAGATAATCCACCTTGGCTCTTTTGTTTACATATTATTTCTTTTCTCAAATAGTGATGCTTATTCCTCCATAAAAAATTAAACAACAATTTGTCTAATTCTTTGTACACCTTAGATGGCATATCCAAAGCTAAAGACACATAGACAGATCTTGATATCCCTTCTGCTTTGGATAGTAAAACCCTCCCATTCAAAGATAAATCTCTTTGAAGCCAGATATTAAATCTTGTCTTAGTTTTGTTTATTATGGGCTGGAAATTGAGCACACTGCGTTCATTTTCATCTTTATTTATGATAACACCCAAGTATGTAACTATTTGTTTAACAGGAATACCATGTAATTCTGTTAAACTACATGTTTTAATTGGAAACAGCACCGATTTGTTTACATTCATTTTAAGCCCTGACACTGAGGAAAATTCTGTGATACAATTAATTGCTTTTGATATTTCTAAATCATTTTTCAGAAAAATAGTAGTGTCATCAGCTAATTGGGATAATTTGAATATTCTTCCAAATATGTTTATACCTTCAAATTCAGCTTTTTTTATATGTAGGGCCATAATTTGTGTAACTAATAAAAACAAAAATGGAGACAAAGGGCTACCCTGCTGTATACCTCGATTGATCTCAAATCTACCACTAGTACCTACTGATAATTTGACTGAACTATTACATCCCTTGTAAATAGTTCTAACAGCTTTCTGAAAAAATTCCCCAAAACCAAAATATTTAATACATCTGAACATAAACTAAGCCAGCGATGTAAGCAAGTCGAAAGCACCCAATGACCAGACTGGGGAATCAAACTGAAACGCGGACTTAATACAGAGGACTAATCACAACAACCAGAAACAGATCACATGGGGATCCCACACGAGGTTAACGAGGGGACGTGGCACACGGAAGGAGTGGAAGATCGGGGCAGGACAGGATAATGTTGGGGTAAGATCTTTATCGTTTTGGAAGCCATTAAGAAAAAAATGCTCTTCTTATTTTTTCCTGTTCATTTTTTGTTTAAATGCTAAAAAAATAAATAAATAAAAACACATTTAGGTGTAATTTTGGCGGGCCGGGAACCAGTTAATTGGTTTTCCATTATTTCTTATGGGAAAAATTCGATCAGAACTCGAACTTTTTGGATTCGATCCGGAGTCCAGAACGGATTAAGTTCGAGAACCGAGGTACCACTGTATAAGGTGCTAGATTTTACATTTTCTTTGCAGAGGAACAAATATTACTGGGTGGGGGGGTCCCACAACATATTTTGCTGGCCCACGTGCCCATCGACCCTCTGGGAAAATATCCTGTGTGGCCCTTGAGCTGTGGGGGGTCATGGACAGTGAAAGTTGTTAACTATAGGTGGTGGTAGGAATGCAGTGGTGAAAGTGTCACGCCACACCACCCCCACATTACTGCTTACCACCATCATGGCCTACGCTTAATTACACTAATACCTTTGCGTGCCACTACAGGAGACCCTGCATACCATACAACACAGTAGATTATGTACAATATTGTACTGAAGAGTAAGGCTATGGAACAGTTATCGCACTGTGATTTTAAAGTGCTGTGTATTACACAATTAATTGTTTATTATCATTCATTTAGCCTTTTTGCAGTTTAGGTTCATATTGTTTTTACTGCACCAGTGAGACAGACATTTGTTTCTTTGCCTGTATATGATCACTAATGCGGATGAGGCTGATCGATCTGGTATCGTCTGTAGATTTTATAGTTGGGTCCCCTGAGACACAGAGAAAAAGGAGCCTTATGGAGCACCTGTGCTGGTGGTCAGGGAATCCGAAATGAACGTCGCCATTCTCACATACTGTTTCCTATCCATCAGAAACTCAGTGACCCACAGGCAGATGGAAGACAACAGGTTCTGATCAGCAAGCTTCTCTCTCAACCTTTCAAGGATTATAGTATGAAAGGTGAAGCTTAAGTCCACAAATAGGATCCAGGGGTTAAGCATTGCAGCAGTGTTCCATGCTCATTGCATTGGCCTCTAATCTACTAGTGCATTCTGTAAATTAGAGAAAGGCACCAATCATAGACCTGAGATGTTAGAGATCATTTTCAGTAATCCATTTATCAATGCGTCAGATACAGAGAAAAATGTCCCTTTCTCAGAAATCAGCATGGGCAAGGCACTTAAGGGAGTGACCAGCAAAAAGGCGCTTAAGCAAGTGAGCAGCCAAAAAGCACATAAGCGAATGAGCAGCAAAAAGGTACAGCTCTTAGCACAATAATCCTCAAAACAATGTATTTTTTTTTGAGATGCAGGACCCAAGATCATTGGTGTGTCTTTGCTTAAATGTTTTGAATGAGAAAAAAAGCACTATGTAGGCCAGGGGCAACCAAAGTGGGGGTAGGGAGACACAAGTGGGGGGGGGTGCACCAGTGAGGGGGTTGTTTTGCTCCCTCTGGTTGGCAAAACGTGGGTTGCAAGTCTTTAACACTGTTATTTTGGGGGTCTTCGGCGGAAATTTGCGAATGTTTTTGACCATGTTTGTAAACACCATATCTGTATGAAAAATTGCATTTTGATCAAAATGTCCAGAATTCACTGTGGTGTTGACACCTGCTGTAGAGCACTTGGGGGTTTAAGGGCCTTGCTCAAGGGCCCAGTGGTGAAATCATTCTACTCTGGGATTTGAATCAACAACCTTCTGATCACAGCGTCCTAACCCGCTGAGCATCACACTGCCCCCAGTAATCTCAAGGGCCTGGGACTGATGGGCAGACCCCAGACTGTCTGACACTTCATCAAGCCTTACCCTCAAGACAGAGACTCCCCAGGGTCCTGTGCTGAGCCCCCCCGCACTACTCCCTATACACACATTAACTGCGAGGCTGCCTTCAGTCCCAACACTATTTTCAGGTTCGCTGACAATAGCCATGGTAGGCCAGATCGTCAATAATGATGAAATGGCCTACCTGAATGAGTTAACAAAAGACAAAAGAGTTGATCGTGGACTTCAGGAGGAAACAGGAGAGGCACTTCAACCCCTTCACAATCACTGGGGCACCTGTGGAAAGGCTTTTGCCCAACCTCGGCAGAGAGAAGAGGCCATCACTGTTGTGGCAGGGATTCTAACAAACCAGGAGCTGTCAGGATGCTTTTGATGGTAGCTGTCTAAGGATTCTGTAGTATTGGTAGGGGCAGCATCCAGTAATTAACCATCTCAAGGGATCACGTCTGCTCCACACTACTCAGCACACCAGACGTACTGCAATTTGCTTATTGTCCAAACAGATACATAGACGATGCAATAACCTTGTTAAAAAGGCAGGTCAATGCCTCTGCCATCTCAGGATGCTGATGAAGTTCATACTGACTCAAGCATCCTACACCTGCGTCTTCGAGAGCATCCTGACTGGGAGCATCAGGGAGGCACTGAAGACCATAACTGAGAGACTGAGGAACAGCTTGTACCCCAGGCCCTGCCAGGCCATTCGCATTCTGGGTGAGGACTCCCAAAGCTGACAACTCACATCATACACTGTAATTGCACATCATTTAGAACTGTTGATATACTGCTGTCTATTTTTATTGTCAATACTACAGTTAATTTATCTTTATTGTTCTTTCATTGTTATTTATTCTTATCTTTTTATGCTGTTTTGTTCTTTTTCTATTTATTGCATATTTCCTTCAAGCACAATCCAGGAAGCAGGTGGAAGAGTGTTTCACTGCGCAGTGTTTCACTGTATGATGTGGCAAAACCTTAAACAGAAACCTTTCCTGTGATTCTCATTGACTTGTCTAAATAAACACAGCCTATTTAAATCACACGGGGATTTCTGTTGTGCTCACTCTACCTTGGTAATATATTGACTAATATGACCCTTCGTCACGCTAATTATGTGTGCGAGAGGAAGTGAATCATTCATAGTTTTCTACATCCCTCTCTGACTTTTATGTCTTTATTTTTAAATATATACATATATATTTTCCCTCTTGAATGGTGCTTCTTGTTAGTATCTGCTCCTTACTGCCATCATCATTGTTATCATGGCAGTACCACAGGGTCTTCATCGCCAGCTGCCTGTATGCCAGTGCATGATGGAAAGCGTCATCCAGAATGCCTCTTCGACGTTTCTGCTGTACTTCCTCTTCCTTTCCAGACAGGCAAGTGGAAAGGGATTTGCCCAATGGGGTTTCCTGTCTTCAGAACGTCTGTAAACGCCTGGGTTCTCACCGGTTCTCACCGGATCAACCTCTTATGTCTCTGGCAGCTGTGTTTATACATGCAGGTATTCAACGTTTCTAAATAGATGTAAAAGGCACTTGCATTTTGAAAGAGCCGTGATAGATGCATGTGTTTATTTTCTCAAAGGCTGCTCAGCCCCGCTTCGGGTTGGTTTTGTGGTCAGCCATGACATATTTGCTACTTCAGAGACCAAAGGAGTGGAGGAACCACAATGTGAACTCCCTCACTGTGCAGTAAGCGCACAGCGGCAGAGATATACCTGTGCAGCTTCTCCTCTCCTCTTGCTTCTCCTTCAGTCACAGTTCTGCTGCATGAGCCCCTGTTACTGCTTTGTGTTCGTCCACCTGTGCAGATGTCTGTGTCCCAGGCAGGCTGACATATCCACACCACCTTCTCTGCAGGATGGAGTGCAGAGTGCATCCTTAGCACCCTTCTTTACGGTTCACACTCTTCTTGAAGCTCTGGGCTGGTCGCAGCCACATCTACCCACATTATACACATTCACACGCTTGTTCTGTTGACTCCTGATACAGATCTGCTGATTCAAAGCATTTAAGCATTTGATGGGACTAACTTTGCTTATCTTACTTACTTAGTGGTTAGATGTTGGCCTCCACGTGCTGCTGTCCTCATCTAGAGGACCTTTCTTCTTCTCTTTTTTGCTGTCCTCTTACAGACCTCCATATAATCATGTTTTAAGTATGTACAGAGCATTCAAAAAGTATTCAGACCCCCTCACTTTTGTAACATTTTCTCACGTCAGCCTTAATTTAAAAGCATTTATTTATATTGATCTACACTCAACACTCCATAATGACTGAGCGAAAACATGATTTTTAGATGTTTTTGCAATATTTTAAAGAATAAACTGAAACAACACATTGACATAAGTATTCAGACCCATTATTATGACATTTGAAATTTATTTCAAGTGCATCCCATTTCTGTTAATTCTGTTCTATTCATTGTCTTTGAGATGTTCCTGCACTTTGCCTGGAGGGAACCTGTGGTTAATTCAGTTGAATGCACATCATTTGGAAAGGCACATGCCAGCATGTTTAAGGTCCCACAATTGACATTGTGCAGTAATATACAAACGTTGTAGGCAGTCAAAGAAAATCGTGCTTAAATGATCTTCCTGTTAGTATAAATCCGTAATATTATGTATGTCAAAGTGTGTTAGCTTGGCCATTTAACAACCTCTCCTCAAGTCACCCGGTATTTGCAGTAACCATACTATACACCCATGTATTTCTTGACTCAGCCATTAGCCAATTATGTTTGGCTAATCAATATCTCATCAGTTTAAATACAGTGGAAACCGCTTATAGTGATCACGTCTGTCTGAGTGAAATTGATCACTGTAAGTGCATGATCATTATAACTGATTTTTCTCTTCTTCGTTATACATAATATTCAATTAAATTTCATTTATACAGCACATTTACGCAGCGTTACTTGTTTACAATGTAATTTCGCTGCTGCGTCTCAGTGGCTCGTTTTTGGCGGTTTATCATAAACTTTGATGAATTTATAGTTGTCATTAAGAGAAAATGACTTTCTTTCTCCCATCATGTTTTCTGTACACAGAATTAGCCTCAGGTCGCTAGCCAGAAACAGACGTGTTACTGCAAGGCAAAGTAAGGTGATCAAAGTAAAAGAATAATTTAAAAAATAGTCTGTACACTGTAAGCGGACTACTTGATCACAGTAAGCCAATAATTTAAACAGTATTTGTACAGGAATGATTCTGTTGATCAGGAAACGGTTGATCACTATAACTGTGATCACTATCAACGGTTTGATCCAGTTTGTGTGATCAATGGTTTCTACTGTAATTAAACTAAATTAATTAAGCGAGGTGGTGGTGAAAATTAAACGAATACATGGAATGGCTGGGGTGAGGTTTGGGAACTAGAGCGGTGTTCATCTAGCCAGCCATTTAGGTATCAGCAACTTTATTGGAGAACAGAAGAAGCGATGGGGAACCACTTTGGCCGCCACCACTGTGTAGCCCCCACCTGGACGATGCGACGGCAGTCATTCTGCACCAGTATGGTCAGCACACAGTAGCTATGGTGACGAAGGGACAGAATGAATTCACCAGTTATATTTAGGGGATGATTAGGAGGCCAAATTTGATAGGGCCACAGTGGGCTACTTTAGCCAGGACATTGGGATACCGTTCAGAGAGTCAGGACCTTGGTTTTATGTCTCATCTGAAGGAGGACACCATTTTTACTGCACAGTGTCCCCGTCACTGCACTGGGGCATTGGGATCCACGCAGACCACAGGATGGGCTAACCTGTTAGCCACATCAACACCACTTCCAGCAGCAATCCAGCTTTCCAGTGCTGTATATCAAGGCAAACACCTAGATATGAGGTTTAAAGAACCGTCCAGAGACAGGATTTTGTTTAGGCACAGATCAGAGGAAGACCACAAACATCCTGTGCAATTGAAGGTTCGCAATAGGACGATTGCTTTCATGATTCTTAAAAAGAGGATTGGAACAACCAAGACTCTTCCTAGAGCTGGCCGCGTCCGACAAAGTGAGCAGACAGGGGAGATAGGCATTGGTGAGAGAGGTGACCAAGAATCTGGTAGCCACTTTGGCTGAGCTCCAGAGATCCTATGTGGAGATGGGAGAAACCAGCGCTACAACACTCCACTGCTGTGAGCTCAGCAGAAGCCCCAGAAAGCTGGAGTTTGTGAGAAACAAGAATCTTTGATCTGATGAAACCAAGGCAGCTGTTTGGCGTCATGTCTGGAAATACTGAGGCACCGCAATACCACCCCAATGGTGACACTGGGGGTGTTTTTCAAGGAAAGAGACTGAAATTAGCCAGGGCTGAGAGAAATTAATAGAAATGAATAAATATGTGACGACCGCGGGGACTCAGCTCTCTGAACAGTCAGTATCGTACTCTGTACAAGAACTTTGGTCGTGGAAACAGCAGTGCGGTATCTCAGCACCACCCTCTCTCACTCTCTGTCTTGTTCCCACAATTGCTCAGTATTCACTGCACTAGCGTTCGAATCTCTGATTACCTGTTTTTACAGTGTGCAAAACTAAGTAATGTATATTAGAGCTGATTTCCTCTATTCTGTTTATTACACTACTGTATAAACATTTATAAATACACTAAAAATGTTATAAATGGTGTAAGGGAGACATTAAAACAATAGCCGAATATGGCTGACACCAAACCCACTATCAGTACAGTGTGCTTGAAATATCAGCAAGGTGCGGCTCCTTGCGTATCGACGAATTCGCTTAATGATCTAGTCGTAAGTCGTAAAGTGAGGAGTGTCAATTTACACCAAGAAAACTAATGATCATTTCACTTCCTGTGTAACACAGGTAATTCAGGGGCCTGTGGCGACTATCTAATCTGCCTGTAGCCAGAGCCGGCCATGTTTCTGCCTGCTCATAAGTCATTTCATTTGATTAGTTTAGATTTTTTTTTTTTGTATTGTTTTAAATTTTGTGTAATTATTCTTATTGTTTATCCTGTTTCAGAGCACTCTGGACCTCAGACTGGGCTGATGGTTAACCTTCCAACAGGACAATGACCCTAAGCCGAAAGCAAAGACAATGTAGGAGTAACTTAGGCGCAACTCTGTGGGTGTCCTAGAGGGACCCAGTTACAGTCTGGGCTTGAACCCATTCGAAGATCTCTGGAAAGACATAGTCGTCCATTGACAGTCCTCATCCAACCTGACAGAGCTTGTTAGGATTTACAGGAAATAACATCAAAAAATCCCCAAATCCATGTGGGCGGAGCTTGTTGCATCATACTCAAGAAAATTGCAATTGCTGCCAAGATGCTTTAGCTAAGTACTGATGAAGGGTCTGAAAATTTACAACAATGAGCCAAAACATTACAAACATCCCCATGTGAAGCGAATAATGTTAACTATTTCATAAAAAGAGTGCATGTCAAGGTTTGGGATATATTGGAGAGTAAGATAACATTTGGTACTCATAGTCGACATGTTGAATGCAGAAGAAATGGGCAGAAATCTGAGTGAACTGACAAGGGTCAAAATCATTCAGGCCTTGTCAAATGTTTTGGCTTAGCAGTGAATGTCAAGGTGGTCCTTCAGTTTTTTTTTTTTAGTAAATTTGCAAATATTTCTAAATTCTAGTGTCATTGTCGGGAATTGAGGTGGTGGGGGGGGGGGGGATTGAATATAAATGAGCGTAAGGCTGCAAAATAACAAAATGTAGAAATAATCCAAAGGGGTCGGAATACTTCCAGAATGCACCACATGTTAAACACATTGCCTAGAAGCTTTGGAGGTATATTGGGAAACTGAATGTGTTGCAAAATGTCTACCAATAAAATATCAGGCCTGATTCATTTCAGTGTTACAGTTTATAAGGATTTCAAAATGATTGTAGATCAGTTATCTACAACGATCTACTGAACGAGTCTGCTTCATGTTTTGAGTACAAACTCGCCTCAGGTTGAGCTTTATACAATCACAGTTGTTTGCTCAGAAATACCATCACAGTTCATATTCACACGCATGAATGTTTAGGGGATTGCTGTGTAATGACAGAACACACCATAATTTCCTCCTGGAATCGACAAGGTCAGTATTAATCTTAATATCAGTCGGCAACTTTAACTGCCTTGCCACCTGCTTGCTGATGCGCAAGGGCCAGCTGTCCGTGCTGCGCTGCGATTATGCCAGTGCAGGCCCCAAAGTAGGCTAGTGATGCAACAGCCATTTTAGGCATGCTTCCTGTTTTGGTCATGTAATTAGCCACATGTGGGAGGCCGTGTCATTTCATGAATCACCAGGATGTATCCGCCAGCCACTTCTCCAGCAGCTCTTCATCAACTACATCACAGAGGGGATGTGTCAATCAGCAGAGACCCCGCCCACATCCCCTTCTATGCCTATATGGTGAGCTGAGACCAGAACTGAGCAGCAGTTGGCCAAAACGTGCGTAGCAAGTTCCACGCAGCAGTTCCTGCAGCCTCACTTCTGACAGCACTAAGGACATTCACCTCTCCGGTAAGCAAACACTGCAGCCTCAGTGAATCCACTTTACTTATAACAATAAGTTTGCCTTGATTCGTGGTGTCCCCCATCTACAGGGATGCATGGTATATTCTTACAGTGTTTTTGACTAGAGCAGAAAGCACCACTGTACTCAATGTAGGGGAGACAGATTTATCAGGTATTTAGTTTCATGTGGAATGCCTCAAAACTATAAAACGATGGGCTTGTGGGAATAGTATCAAAGTAGGACTTTGGGGGGAAAAAATGGGGAAAAGAAGGGGTTTTCTTCCTTGGCAGAAAACTTGCACAAAGTATTTAATTAAATTTAGCTTTGCATACATATATATACTTGAATATCTGTATCTGTCTTGCTTGTCTGTCTTGCTCATTGTTGTGAGGGTGCTCACCGTGGGTGGGGTCTGAGAGTAATGTAATTTTAATTTCAATTTCAGTTGTCCTGATATGGCGGAATTGACAATAGAGACTTTCAACTTGACTTACTGGGTCTTAAGTTGCCCATTTTTTTTTCCAAGCAGCAAAAATCTGTTCTGAAGGATTTTATTCAGATTATAATGGCAAATTCATTATTAAATGCACCCAAAATAAAAAATTATAATAATTAATTTTTTACTTTTTTTAGCTTTTATTCTGTTTTTTTTCCTTATACATGTGTTTGATTTTGTGCAGCATTTCAGTCAGTCTCTGTTGTTTTAAATATGTAATTAATTTTTCATTTGATTTTGACCCATTAAATGTATTCCGTGAAAATGTTCATGGCTCAATTTATGATATAGCCCTTGAGCATGTTGGTATTTGCACACTTAGCTTATAGATAGCGGTTGGGATCATTCTGAAGCATTAGCAGGAATAGAAACCAGAGCTTTTTCCAAGGTCCCCACAATCATGCCACTACCCACGATTCGGCTCGCACCACTGATGCCTGTGACTGAATTTCGCTCTCACAGAAACGCCATAAAAGGAGGAAAGCAGCCAAGAGGAACAATGAAGATCTTCCTCTTTCTCACCCTGCTGGCTGCCTCATCACCAGCCCTGCACGCGGTAATGTATACAACGGCCAACTTCACAGCGGCAAAACATCCCCGCTGTGGTTATCACTTCCACAAATGCAGCTGTTTGTGTCATGTGCGCGTGTGCTAAAACTGGCTATTTGATGTATAAATAGTGCACAGAGAATTTCAATTAATACCTAATATGAAGTCATACTGGCTGAGGTGCGTCAGACTTAGCGCAGGCAGTAAGCCAGCTTTCTTCATAGCAGGGTCCCCGGAAACCCAAGAGGATCTTTGTCCACCGACACTCAGGTGAGTCTGCCAGCCTCTGTATAGTGGGTCCTTACAGCACCTTGGCTGTGGGGGGTGGGATTGCTGAGCACTCTGGTCTTTTTGCCCAAAGGCCAGTGTCCGTCTTTTGAGGTTCTAAGTGGCCCTTTTTGATAACAAATGGTTTGTCTGGCTTAGTGTTCATATGGACACTTAAGAAATACGGTCATTTGTTCAGTCAGACAGCTCAGAGACGTGTTTTCATGAAGACGGCCATGACTTCCAGAGTACAGTGGCAGTCTCCTACACCTGCTGGCCGTACCTTGAATAGCAGCAGTTCTGTGCTTGTCCTTCTGTCTGTGAGCACACAGTCCATGCTTTTACTTCTGTCTGTGAGCAGACAGTCCATGCTTGTCCTGATGTCTGTGAGCACACAGTCCATGCTTTTACTTCTGTCTGTGAGCACACAGTCCATGCTTTTACTTCTGTCTGTGAGCAGACAGTCCATGCTTGTCCTGATGTCTGTGAGCACACAGTCCATGCTTTTACTTCTGTCTGTGAGCACACAGTCCATGCTTGTCCTGATGTCTGTGAGCACACAGTCCATGCTTTTACTTCTGTCTGTGAGCACACAGTCCATGCCTTTACAGAGCTTGTCCTTCTGTCTGTGAACGGACAGTCTGTGTAGCTTGATTGTCACATCTTCCCACAGTGACCAATTGTGGGCAGCACAAAAAGATGCAGTTCAAGATTGTGGGTGGGAGGACCATTGCAGTGGAGTCCCAGCCATGGATAGCGTCCATCTTTTTGAAGGGTAGATTCCACTGCGGTGGGACCCTGATCTCATCATGCTGGGTGCTTACGGCCGCTCACTGCTTTGTTGATGATGAGTAAGTGTCCCGACGGACAACCACTGACACACATGTGAGAAAGGTTGACACAGGGACTGATGGACTATCATAATGCCCCCCCCAGTCACAAAAAGGTTAAAGACATAACCATCTTCCTGGGGAAGAATGCCATCAATGAGAGCGATGCCAGCAGAGAGCAGAGTGTCAAAGTGCAGAAACTCATCACTCACGAGGCTTACAATGATGAGGTTCCCCCTTATTACAACAATGACATCGGTAAGGTGACCTGAACCTGCAATGCATGCAGATGCCTCCAGGGGGCTCGAGAGGGGTGAGTCTCTCTCACAGGTTTCTTCCGTTTCAGCTTTGCTGATGATCAAAGGCTACCGTTGTGCCAAGATGACAGACTCGGTACGGACCGCATGCCTTCCGCCCCCCAGCCAGATGCTGCCGCCTGGGTCTTCCTGCCAGGTCGTCGGATATGGGAGAGATGGTGAGTCCCCCTGTCCCTTTGCCTCTAAGGACCAGGTGACTCAGCAGCTTAGGCCTCTGTGCCATTGCGTGGTCACTGGTTTGAATCCCACCTTTGGTAGAATAGTCACATGCCCACTGTGCCCTGGAGCAAGGCCATCAACTCTACCCTCCTCCCACCCCCGCCCC
>JAODLC010000065.1:12411496-12432978 GCA_026781145.1 Hippopotamyrus pictus
CCCCCCTCCTCCCCCCTCCTGCGCCCGCCCCCCCCCCCCCCCCCAAGAAGGCTGTGTGATTACTCTAGATCCACTCTCCAGTGATTTGCTCTCGCAGGAGACGTGCAAACACCATTAGCGGTTCCGTAATCTGCTTAGCCGCCGTGAATAATGCAGGTCGCGGGCCCGCGAGGACTTTCAGTGTTGTGAATTATTTAAAGAGGCCCCATCTTGCCAGCTGCAAACGCGGCCGTACGTCTTGGTAACTGCCTTTTAAACTGCTCCCGAGTGTGTGTTCTCCTCTGGGAAACGCTCATAACATTTAGCGTGGAGCTTGCAGATTGTCGGGGGCGGGGCTGCCCCACGCTCCACCCTGACTCTCGCAGTGGGTCTGTGTTGTTCCTACAGATTTAGTGCCTAGATGGCGTGTGCCTCGTTTTCTGAACAGAGTGTTTGCTTTGCATTTTATACCTCATCATTAATGCAGAGTCCTTTAGTTCATCCACCGTAATTTAATAATTAGCAGCCGGGTGGTGGCTCCCGTCCGGTAACGGGGATCCCTCTGTGAGGCTCCATGTGGATCTGCCACCGTGCGTGAAACGTTGCGGGTGGGAATACATGCGTATGCTGCATACTGTGCAGTCGTCGGGCTAGGCAGGGCCTCAGAAAGGACACAACGTGGTTTTTATAATGGTACTGTATGGTTCAGCTTCCCAGAATGCATCAGGTTAGGTTAGGTGGAGGGGATGCCCAGGGCGACGGTGCGATGTTCATTCACTGGCACATACGCACACGCGTGGCTGTTTCTGCTCAGCACGGAGTGTGCATGTACATCGTCGTGTGACGTATGTGCCAGTGAATGGCTGCAGGAAGTGAGTGTGAAAATAGAGCTTCTGAAAGCCCGCCCCGCTTTTATGTGCTCCGGCACAGGTGCGATGGTCATGTGACCTAACTGGTGAGTTTCTCTCTCTGCTGTGAAGGATACTGAGGCCATGAAGAGAGCCTTGGCACTCATCAACTCCAAGATGAACCAGGCGAAAGGCTGGCTGCGGGACCCGAACGGCCAACCAGGTGCAGCGGGCGGTCCTTCTGGGAGCCTTGTCACAGCTGATTGGAGGGGGGAGACGGCACTATGACACTGTGTTAATAAGCCCTTCTGAGTTGGACGTTAATAAAGCTTTATTAAACCCCACCTATTCATATTCTTGTCCCCATGTGCTTAATGCTGATTGGATGATGGTGCTGCCACTCTACCTGGACACCACCCTGACAGGAGATGCCGGGGAGCAGGCGGTGCGGCAGATCCTGGACGAGGCGGGCAAGGTGGGCGAGCTGTGTGCGGGCAAGGAGCGACGGGAAATCCTGGGCACAGCCAGAACCCTGGGCCAGATGACGGACCAGGTGTCGGAGCTGAGGGCGAGGTACGGCCTGGCGGAGTCACCTCACGGGAACGTTTCTCCTCATGGTCTGTTGAGGAAGTTTGGTGCCCTCTGTCCACACGCCGCTTCTTCCTGCTAGGGGACAGGGGGCCTCACCGGTGGCCATGCAGAGGGCCCAGCAGGTATCCCAGGGCCTGGACATGCTCACAGGGAAGGTGGAGAACGCGGCTCGCAAGCTGGAGGCCATGACTACGTCCAAGCAGGCCATCGCCAAGAGGATTGACGCAGCCCAGGTGCGTCTGCTTTGGGTGTAGGTGTATTACCTGAGCAAACTCGGTATGTCCGACGTACCGAAAGGACTGGAAGAAAAGTGCTTGACGGAGCTTCTTTCTGTGGTGTTCCTTTTGGGGGGGCCTAATTGGTTTGTTACGGTCATGAGGGCTGATGTGGCATGCGGAGTGCTGCTCGCATTCACATGGGGGCTCGCATTCACATGGTCCGGTTGCGTGTGTCTGCGCAGGGCTGGCTGGCCGACCCAAACGGCGGCCCAGAAGGGGAGGATAATATCCGGGCGCTGCTCGCAGAGGCCCGGCGCATCGCAGAGCTGTGCGAGGACCCCAAGGAGCGGGACGACATCCTGCGCTCTGTGGGCGAGATCGCCGCCCTCACCGCCAAGCTGTCCGAGCTGCGCAGACTGTAAGCGGCCAGGACCCCCGAGTATCACTAGCTCCAGGGGCCCATTAGGGGTCCGCAGACACGCCCACCCCCTGCTCCGTGTTCCCGCAGAGGTAAAGGTGACACTCCTGAGGCCCGCGCCCTGGCCAGGCAGATCGGCGCCGCCTTGCAGAACCTGCAGTCTAAGACGAATCGAGCCGTGGCCAACAGCCGGCCCGCCAAGGCCGCCGTCCATCTAGAAGGCAAAATGGAGCAGGCTCAGCGCTGGATCGACAACCCCACAGTGGACGACCGTGGGGTCGGTGAGTACCCCCAACTGGCACCAGGAACTCTTAGTGATAATAACAGCAGTTCATACAAATGGCAGATGTCAGAGTCACACACTAGTCCTGGCTGGGCTGTGGCAAGTGGTGGGGCCTAGTGGGACCCCCTGGGTTTCGGGTAGGGAAACCCCAGGCTGTGCCACCCAGCCAGCCCATATCAGCGGTGATTGTGTAATGTTCAGTTGGCCAGCCTGTAACAACAGACAGAACTGCAGGCCCTATTTATACCAGCCCACGGAGGAGGTGACTCATCCTGACCACTGTGGTCACGGTTTAACATTGCTGAGATGACCTTAGGCACTTCCCTCACTCGGCGAGCTGAAGGAGTGCGCTTATTAACACAGAGTGGCGATTATCTGTGCTGGTGGATAACGGAAAAGAGAGAGGAGCTGTGGGCGTCGCCCAGCGCTCAGCAGTGTGGCCTTCTGGGTCCTGCTTGGTTTGCGCAGCCTCGTTAGCACCACGGCGATTCGGTTTCTGCTTTTGCTGTCGCCTGTCTGCACGGCTGAATGGATGCTGAAATCTTTCTGTCTTCCACCTAATTCGTTATGCCGCCTGCTGTACATTGGTACCATTGTCCCGGTGGGCACACAAACGCCTGACTCCTCTCTGGATGTTGCCCAGGCCAGGCTGCTATCCGCGCACTAGTGGCGGAGGGCCGGAGACTGGCCATTGCCACACCAGGCCCGAGCCGGCAGGAGCTGCTGGCCCGGTGCGAACGTGTGGAGCAGCTGATGGGCCAGCTGGCGGAGCTGGCAGCCCGCGGCCAGGGCGACTCCCCACAGGCCCATGCCACGGCTCAGCAGCTCCAGGAGGCCCTCAGAGTGAGTCTTCCCCAGGCGCTGTGGTCAAGGGCTCCCTCTGCTGACATGAGCATTGCTTGCATCTGTACATTACGGCTCCTAAACATTAATCCCAAGAAAGGGCGCCACTGATTAGCCAGCAGTCCCCGAATACTCGGCTCAACATGGACAGATCCATCTGTTTTACCTGAAATTAGTGTGAAGTCTAACAATTACTATCTCATGTTCATGATTATTTGGTGTCCCATAGTCTTGATTGACCTACTTTTTTCTGCTGAAAAGCATAATTTGTGGGCCGTATTTACATTGTAAATAAGTCTTTTTTGAGTGACTCTCACCGTCGTCATACTAACTTCCATTCCAATTCGACATCCTCGCAGGACCTGAAGAAGAAGATGCAGGAGGCGATGACTCAGGAAGTGTCTGATGTCTTCAGTGACACCACCACGCCCATCAAGCTGCTTGCGGTGGCAGCCACCGCCCCGCTCAACACCCCGAACAGGGACGAGGTTGGCAGTGGGCTCGGGGATGAGCGGCGTTCGCAGTCAGGGCGAAGTCCCCGTGTCTCTTCACATTCTCCTGTGTGCCTGCTTTGGTTACCTGCCACAGGTGTTTGACGAGCGGGCCGCGAACTTCGAGAGCCATGCCAACAGGCTGGGGGCCACGGCTGAGAAGGCGGCCGCTGTGGGCACAGCCAACAAGGCCACTGTGGAGGGTATCCAGACTGCTGTGAAGTCTGCAAGGGAGCTGACGCCCCAGGTCTGTCTGTCCGTGTCTTTGTCTGTCCGTGTCTTTGTCTGTCCGTGTCTTTGTCTGTCCGTGTCTTTGTCTGTCCGTGTCTTTGTCTGTCCGTGTCTTTGTCTTTATGTGTGTCTCTCTGTCTGTTATGTCTGTTTGTCTTTCTCTCTCATTCTGTGTGTGTATATGTGTCTATATATCTGTATGTCTTTATGTCTGTCTCTCTCTCTCTGTCTGTGACCTTGTCTTTGCCTGTCTGTCTCTGTCTGTATATGTGTCTGTGTGGGTTTTGGCTGTTGCTGCGGAGTCGGTACATGGACTGAAAGTGAGCCAGCTGTCTTAGGGGGAGACCGGTCGTTTCTGAGGCGTCTTTATAAAAGAGGCTGACTGTAGGAACCGTTACTGGTCATACTTCTCTCTCGTGTGCTGGGGAGGTAATTAACGGCGTGGGATCTCCTCAGAGAGCTCAGCACTGGGGCTGAGAGCCTGCGCTCTCTATCATTACTCCCCCTCAGGTGGTATCAGCCGCCCGCATCCTGCTGAAGAACCCAGGGAACCAGGCAGCCTACGAGCACTTCGAGGCCATGAAGAACCAGTGGATCGACAATGTGGAAAAGATGACAGGTAGTCGGTCTGCAAGGGCTGCCGCCTCGCTCACGACGTCACACGGGGTGGAGGCCGACGTGACTTCACAGAGTGCTGTATGTGCTTCACCCGCTCTATCGCAGGCCTGGTGGATGAGGCCATTGACACCAAGTCCCTGCTGGACGCCTCCGAGGAGGCCATCAAGAAGGACATCGACAAGTGCCGGGTCGCCATGACCAACGTGCAGCCGCAGATGCTTGTCGCTGGGGCCACCAGCATCGCACGCCGCGCCAACCGCGTCCTGCTGGTGGCCAAACGGGAGGTGGAGAACTCGGAGGACCCGCGCTTCCGTGAGATGGTGAAGGCCGCCTCGGATGATCTCAGCAGGACTATCTCCCCCATGGTGATGGAGGCCAAAGGCGTGGCGGGCAGGATCCAGGATCCAGGTGTGGGGAGGCTGTTGGCTCGTGTCAGGCTTCCTGTGTCCATGAGCCGTAAAGCAAGAATTTTTGCTATAGATCATAGCTAGCAGCTGGAAAATGCATAGTTTGTCAGTGGGCTAAGCCTCTGTGCTTGTGTTGGGAAGGTCACTGGTTTGAGCCTCGCCTTGGCACATCTGTGGGTCCTTGAGCAAGGTCCTTAGCCACCTGGGCTCTGCGACAGGTGGCTGCCCTTCGCGGCCAGCTTGCTCTCACTTGCAGAGAGCAAGTTGGGAGAGACGTAAAGAGAATTTCCCCATGGGGATCAATAAAGTATCAATTATTATTATTATTATTATTATTACCTAGGCAGCAGGCTCTCTGTCATTTACACTAGTAGAATAGAACAAGCGTCCCAACAGTTCAGCCCACAACCCCCAGAATAACAGGGCCACGGACTCTAGACATGCTGACACGGGGGGGGGGGGTCGGGGGTCCACCTTAGTAGATTTTGCTGTCTGGGGTGAATCACGACCACCCATGTTGGGAATAGAATGCCTTTATTGTCATTGTGGCCAGAATGGAACTCAATGAGTGTGTCTCCCCAGCGATGCTTTGAGGTAGATGTGAATAAACCAGACTACATTACGTAAATATACAAACATGAATGTGAAGTACTAAACATTTAAGAATATGTGAAAGAAGTTTGAGAATGTGATTGTGTTTATGAAAGAAGCATGTTTAGTAAATGTATACATACATAACATACACCGCTCACAGAAAGTCTTGCTTACATCAGTACATTTACTGAATTAAGTATTGCAGATTTATTGGTTTTTAACAAAAGTGGTGCCACTTTACAATAAGGCTACCCATATAAAGAGTTTATGAATGGTTTATAATCTGGTTATTAGTTAGGTTGTAACTCTTTGTAAATTATCAATAGACAATTTTGAACAAGTTATAAGTTTTCTTTTTATTAATGAGTTACTACCATTTACAAGTAGCAAAAGGAAGCCTTATTGTAAAGTGGTACCACAAAAATGATCACTTTATTAATTTGTTTGAAACAACCAGTAGTTTTAAGTAAAACATTCATTTCAATTAGTAATAAAATGGAACCAAAGTTCTAAAAGAGCAGTTCTGAGTTAAAAAGTTTAACAAGCGATCTCTCTGGGTGCTTTTTAATTAGTATCACTTTTGCAATAACAGAAAACACCAAACATATGTGTTAAGTATCCATTTGGGAGCCAATGACTATAATTGCGATTAATAGTAAAATGGCAAGAACAGAACTGAATGAGTCAGTCGAAAAATTTGCCAGGAAATGGTTCTGTAGAACATAGGTGCAGATATACATTGCTTGTCAATAGACTTTTGTGAAGTCTGCATTTTTTTTTTGCATTTTTATAGAAATGAGCCTTTGTGTGAGCACTGCATGAATGTAGTATGAGGTAAAGGTATTATAGTAGTGCAATTCTCAATACAGTAGTGCAGCCATGAGTATGCAACAGTACTAGAACAGTCAGTGTTTACATAAAGTGGTTTACTTTTGATTCAGTAAACACTGTCTGGTAACAGGCAGACCTTTAATGGAGTTCTCTTTTCAAAGAAGGACTTTAGCAGGACTTTTCTTCAGAGGAAGGCAGAGTCAGGATTTTGCATGATCCTGCTGTCATCTCTCTCCTCCCTTTTCTGTGGGGCCGCTGTAGATCTGATGTAATTCTGTTCCCTCTCGCCGGGTTGCGACGGCAGCCCTACAGAAGAGCTTCTTGGACTCCAGTTACCGCATCCTGGGTGCCGTGGCCAAAGTTAGGGAGGCCTTCCAGCCGCAGGAGCCGGACTTCCCCCCTCCACCCCCAGACCTGGACCAGCTGCATGTGAGTCTGCAGGCCTCCCGGAGCAGCGCGTGTCACCCTCAGATCTGCTCCTATCATTTCCTTGTCCAGTCCATCTGTTGGGAACTATGTTCCTGAATTGCTCACGACCAAATGATGTTGTGCGAGCCAACTGGGATCTGCCCTTTCCCACTCCCAGCTTAATGATGAGCTGGCCCCCCCCAAGCCACCGCTCCCCGAGGGGGAGGTGCCCCCTCCACGCCCGCCACCGCCAGAGGAGAAGGACGAGGAGTTCCCCGAGCAGAAGGCAGGTGAGATGGTGAGCGAGCCCATGATGGTGGCGGCCCGGCAACTCCACGATGAGGCCCGCAAGTGGTCCAGCAAGGTGAGCCCTGTCCTGGGGGGGCGTCCTGGCTCCTGCTCTGACAGCATCACTCTCTCCTACAGCCCACCCCCATAGCTTTGTCATGGTACCTTCTTAAAAGGATTCAGTCACACAGAGCATGCTGGGATTTGCAGTGTCCTGACATGTATGTATGTTGTGTCTTCATATGGCACGCACACCCAAAGTCCAGCGGAAGATTGAAATGAAAGCCAACTTTGGAAACTTAATGAACGTTCTAATGCACCGATTGCATTTTAGATCTATCTTCTTCCTCCTTTTTGATTTGGCGGAGACAGATCCATGGTACTGAGCTCGGCGTGAGCTCACTTAAGCACGGTACTTTTTGAGGCCTCTCTGATAGCTTAAGCTCTTTCGTAAGAACTTAAATGGCCTCAGTTACTACAGATCATTACTGAAATCATTGTCCAGTGTTTCCCAAACACTGCTTGTGTGGCCTGTTTCCGCATGCCTGTCTTTCGTTCCCCACCTACAGTGGAATATACTGTCTCTTTGTTACTGTTGCTTTTCTGACTTGTGTTCGTGGTCTTTCCTGTTCCTCAAAGGCCTTGACCTTGATGTCACAGCTGCTTTCTCTCCCGCGCTGTCTGCGGGCCGCATGCTGAGACCTTACGGCTCCAACCTGTGTGTGTGTGTGTGTGTGTGTGTGATCTATGTTTGATACTCTTTGTGAAGAGCCACGTGTTTCAACCAAGGCCATTGCCAGGATTTTTTAAAAATACAGTGTTAGCCCTTCCTAGGTGTGCCCCGTAATGGATCATGGTCATTAGAGTTGCAGAAAAAATACTGAGGACTTGACATCAGTGTCCTCAGAGGTAAATATGGACATGGTTTCAACTGTAGCTCTTGATTTGAATGGTATTTCTTAAACCTATAACACTAATAGATGGATGGTGTCCCTACAGTCCTGCAGATTGGCTTTGGTGGGCTTCTTCAGTGCAGGTAGTCTGTCTTTACGATGCTGATGTTTAGCATCTATGAATGTGGACCTGGGTCCTTTCTCATGTGAGTTGCTCCAGTAATTCCTGTGAGAATGTATGAAAGCCTACAAACAGCAAGACGGGGCCATCTGCTGTGTCCCCACAGCCACCCATAACACCCCCTAGGGGGCCTCTCCGACACTAAGATTGGACCTGAATTTGTTTTTGTTTAGCCAAATTCCATGCTGTAGGTCTCCTTTTTTATAGATGCCCTGTAATGTAGGTCTCCTTTTTTATAGATGCCCTGTAATGTAGGTCTCCTTTTTTATAGATGCCCTGTAATGTAGGTCTCTTTTTTTTTTTATAGATGCCCTGTAATGTAGGTCTCCTTTTTGTAGGTGCCCTGTCCTGTAGGTTTCTTTGTTTTGTGAGTCTCCTCTTTTGTAGGTCTGCCTCCCTCTCCTTTACATTCCTCTCACTTTCTCCTTGTAACTTTCTCTCTCCTTAACCCCACCCTCCGGCGTATCTCCTCCTCCGACGTTCATCCCGCCCCTCTCATACTAACTTTCTCCTTGTTTTCCCCATGCTGCCGCCCTCCCCGTCCTCCTACTGCCCCTCCTGCTCGTCCTCCCCAGCCCGATGTCCCAGATGAGGGCTTTCAGGCCACCAGGCCGGATATGTATGTTTATGATGAGGATGATGCCGAGTTCACAGACCATGAAGATGATTATGAGCCTGAGCTGCTCTTAATGCCCACCAATCAGCCCGTTAACCAGCCCATGCTGGCTGCCGCTCAGGCTTTACATCGGGAGGCGCGCAAGTGGTCCAGTAAGGTACCTCCTGCGCCCGTCATTTGGGACCCTGGCCTGCAGTTGTTGCATCACCTTGGACTGTGCCGCCAGGCGACCCCGATTGAAACAGAATGCCAAGTGTGGACAAACTGCTGCTGGCTTCACAAGTCCCTCCCCTTCCTTCTGGATAAACCAATTGAATGTCAGGGCCACAGTTGGAGTCAGTCTCTCTCCACATTACTCCTTATGTCCTTTCCAACCTGTGAAGCCAAGGATGACAGTTTCCCCATAACTGAATTAACCCAGATGACACCATGTTGCCTGTGTTGTGGTTGTTTCCTACTTGTTTGTTCTCGGCAGACCAGATTTAACCTTGTGATGCTTGTGACTGGCCTTCATGGCTGTTACTCTGGTCTCCCTCCACGGTGTGGCATTTAAAGGACTCCCACAATGCATGATGCATGTGGGCGGTGACCTTTGACCTAGAATGTTCGCCAATAACATATGGGGCGTGTCCTCAGCAGAGAAGAGGACCGTGTCAGGTGGACTCTGCTTGGGGTGAGATAGAGAGTGTGACGGCCTGTTTCGTGTCTGATTCGTGCTGTTAACGTTTATGGAGTGCGCAAGCTCCATAAAGGACTGAAATGCCCGGCGCTGTCATTGACGGTGCGTGAGAAGCAGCTGCTTCCAGCCCTCGGTATCCCATGATTCTTGTCAGGAAACTGCACCTCAGATGGATTGATCTACTCAGACCCCGTCCTTTATTAAATGTCCTCTGTGTCGTTGTTCCTGGAGCCAGTTGGTGCTAATTGGTTGTAATCGGTCATTTCTACCACCACTCCCCTCACCTCCCCTAAAATCCAGGGTAATGACATCATTGGTGCTGCCAAGCGCATGGCTCTGCTGATGGCGGAGATGTCCCGGCTGGTGCGGGGGGGCAGCGGGAACAAGCGAGCCCTCATCCAGTGTGCTAAGGACATCGCCAAGGCCTCCGATGAGGTTACCCGGCTGGCCAAGGAGGTGGCAAAGCAGTGTACGGATAAGCGCATCCGCACCAACCTGCTTCAGGTGAGGAGTCCCCAGCTCATTTCTGCTGACCTTCACTCAGGATCTGGGCTCTTCATCCGGTTCCTCGCCCTGACAGTGCCGCCACTCACCTACCGTCAACTTTGCTGATTCTGACCCCCGCAGGTGTGCGAGCGGATCCCCACCATCAGCACACAGCTGAAGATCCTGTCCACCGTCAAGGCCACCATGTTGGGACGGACCAACATCAGCGAGGAGGAGTCGGAGCAGGTGAGTGCGTTTGGCTCCCCCGTGTGCCCTCGTGTGCCCTCTTGTGCCACCGGCCCTGCCCAATACGCTCGTGTGCGCATCTCCCATCAGGCTACGGAGATGCTGGTCCACAACGCCCAGAACCTTATGCAGTCCGTGAAGGAGACAGTGAGAGAAGCGGAGGCGGCTTCCATTAAGATCCGGACGGACGCGGGGTTCACCCTACGCTGGGTCAGGAAGACCCCCTGGTACCAGTAAGGCAGACCCTGCCTCCCCACCTCGAACCAGAGGTGTGAACAGTGAACCCAGCACTGCAGTGCCAGCTGACCGGATATCGCGGTGGGTCGCCGCTACCTAAATCACCATGGGAACGCCTCGGGGTTTTTCAGTATATGATTTGCTTGCGTCATCATCCTCTATGGCCGGGTGCGTTGGGTTTAAAGCTTCTCTTTGTCCCAGCAGAGCTTAACATGGTGGGTACTCTTCAGTTTTACCATGAGGATTGTTCGCTGTACAATGTATATATGCATCTCTTTCCGCCTCCTTAGTGCTTTCCGGAAGTGTGACAGCCACACACGTCCAGTCACGGCTGTGCGCACTAACCAGAGGATCCTAACTTTTTAGGAAAATGTTGCTCTTGGAGTAATATTTATTTAACAGCTGAAATGGGGTTTTACTATGTGGATGGTTCTGGGATGTTTGGGTTTTAGGATTTGTTTTTTTTTTTTTTTTTTTAATGTTTGAAACAAAGCCAAAGATTTAGTTTTTAAAGACAGATTTTTTTTCTTTGTATTTTAGCAATATCTGAAAATTGTTTGTTTACTAAGCAACATGAAAACTAAAAAAAAATTATATATATATAGATTTTAATGGGGGGTGTACGAACCCAAGCATAACTGACCTTTTTATGAGACAACTCATGTAAGCACCCAGTCGATAGGAAGGTTTACTAGTATAGCATTGCAGACACGATTTATAACCATTAAAAAAATCTGCACTTTTCACTTTGCTAAAAGCTACCCATCCTCACCTGACATATACCCAATTCTCACCTTTTTGTGTGAAGCTATCAGATGTGAGAAGAATGTATTAGGGATCCCGGGGGGGTCGTGTGCCTGAAACTCTCTGGCAGCCCCTTATCCCCAGTCACTTGTAACTTTTGAAATTCCTTCATTCAGATGATGTTTTCGCTGACAAAGTATTGCTTTGTCCATAACACTTACAAACATACTTCTGCAGACATACACTAGTTTACTCCCTAGAAACTTTGTGCCTCACAAGTAAGGATTACAGAAGGTAATGCTCCTAACGTAACTGTCGGAAAGATGGTTTAGGAAACTCTGTGACAACCACCTGGTTTTGAATGTAAATGTACACTTGGGAGTCTTGATTTACAGTGCCTCATAAGGATCTGATCTCTGTGCCTTGGAATAAAAACTAAACGTTTGATAAAAGCACCAGCTCTTTGCTTCACGGTATCCCAGTGTCATCCACCGGTCAGACTACACTGAACTGAACTATTATGGTGGGACTTGATGTCTTCCTACCCATAATGCTTAGTATGACCTGCTTCTGTCCATTCATCAGTATCAACTGAACTAAACATTAACATTCCCGTTTTTGTAACAAACCTAATTTTATTCATCTTGGCTTGAAATCATACATGGAACCATCTCATGACATACATTCTGCAAAGAAAACAAGATGTTTTGTAAAAACAACCACCTGCTGTATTTCCCTTACAGAACACAGTTCCATCTGTCAGTTTTTGGCTTGTGCTCTCCTGCTCGTTCTCCCATCGTATAGTGCAGTGCTATGCAAGTCCCTCATCCTCTTAGGATCACACGGAGGTTTGCTTATTCCTTATGGCATAGCTCTGAACTATCACACAGAACCCACCCCAGCCACCACAGATACACACTGACAGCCATCTCTTTTCATTGCGGGGACACGATTCACTCATACCATCTACGAAATAAAGCCAAAGGCAGATTTATTTTTCCTCATCCAGAGTAAAAACGAAACATGTCAGGCGCAAAGGTGGGACATCATCCATGAGCACACAGCCCGAGACGCTCCGCTGCTCCTCACAGGCCCGAGGACCTACACACAGCAACACCTAAATGTGCGTGCTGTCTTTGCTTAAACCCATTACACTTGTTTAGCACCCTGTGGGGTCTCGCCATGCTTCCAGTCCATACAGTGCAAGTGCGTGACCAAATCCGATTAGCCCACATTTTAAAGACCGAGGTGAATAAAAGGAATTAAGAACCCCTAGAAGTGTTAGATATTAACATTAACTTACATTTGGCACCATAAACGCAAGGCTGGTTTCTTGTGACCTACTGAGCACCTGTATGGCATGTACAATAACTCTGAGAAGGTCTTTGTGCTTCCACCATTCAAATCTGTCAGATTTATGTCCAACAAATCACTTCATGGCTTTAACGACCCCATGAGGTCACCTCAGGATCTTTGGTTTGGTATTGGACCTATTTACACACAGAAAAAAAGATTCCTGGTGTTTCAAGTCCGGACTTGGAACTTCCCAGCTTTGGTCAGGTACTTGACTCCTTTAAAGGGCTTGTATTTTTCTCCAAACATGTCGAGACGGTTCACCTTGAGACCTGTGGCACACAGAACAGAAAATGGTATCACTGGCAGCCACCTGAGGACAGCGGGCAGCCCACAAGTGGCACCGCGGCCTCACCTGAGATGGCCAGCTGCTGGATCTTCAGGTCAATGTTGAGGCTGGGATTCTCCTCAGGCTTTTGAGCCCCTGACTGTAAACTAAGGCTTCCTTTTAGATTTGGTGGCTTCTGCTGGTTGAGTTTCCCGATGTCCCATGCAAGTACCTGGATGAAAAATAGGGGAAAAAAGCCTTACCGACTCAGCTGAGCTCCATCCCCTTCTGATGAAAAGATGAGTGACTAGTTGAACGAAACACTGCAAGGATTTATATTATTCGGCTGTACTGTACCAGAGTTGCTAGGCAGTGGGGTCAATTTTACCATTTCATGAGGTAGACCGTACCTTTGTGACTGGGTCATAGTTGTAGGTTCCTTGGGTGGGGGTAAGATTGGCACTGAGTACCACCTTGGGCATGTGCACTGTGACAACCACGCCCTCCACTGTTTTGCCCATGGTCTGCTTGGGCCCCACGGTGATGTCCAGCCGCCCCGAAGAGCCACTCTCGAAGAAGCTGATGTTCTGCTTGACGTACACAGGAATAGCCACCAGGCTGCAGAAGGGGAACAGAGGTTTGTGGGAAGGGCTGTCGGGGCCTGTCGTCTATACCAGCTTCACCATTTTCACTTTGAGTCAAACTAACTTCTGGGCGTTGACGTGGTAGGACACCAGACGGAAGTTGCCGTCGGGGGGGATGAAGGAGAGGACGCGCTCCGCCTCCCAGCGCTTGAAACGCACGCAGGGGTGGAAGCTCACATCATCCATGAGGCGCGGGTTCTACAGCAATAGTGACATGTTAGATGTCTGATTTCCCGTCGTCCACAAGTTTTAGAACACTGAACGTCAATTCAGAAGCTACGCGTGCACAGATAAAATCAGCAAGAAAACGGATGGATTACGAAGTAAACAGAATTAAGGAAAAACAAGATAATGAAGGCAATATCCTATTCCACAATCCAGTTAATCACTAATATGATTATCACACAACTTTTCAGTGTAATGGACTTAAGTGTGTAATTAACGGATATGCATCTGCTACCTGTAGTGTAGAGAATCTGGTTCAACAAAGTTTATTTTGAGAGCTCCTTGATAAAGGCAGTGGCAATGTTCACCACCACTCAAACCATGCATTTGTGTGGTGCTCCCAAGGTTTGGGGGGCCCCCTGCTGACCACAAACAGTCACTACACTGGAGCCTCAAACTGCAAATCCACCCCTGGACAAGGGTAAGATCTTGAAGACCTGGTTGTTGCTAAGTGATCAAGGAGGTGTATTAAGGGTTGATGTTTACTTCAAGTCACCTAATACACTGTTTAGCATGCCTTAAAGGCCAACAGCGGGACCACTGAGATTAAGGAGGACTGCTGCATGTCCACATGGCGATGCTCCTACCATAAAGGACAGTGTGAGGTCTGGCATCCCAGAGAGCTTCACACAGGCGTCAATGACACCCTGGATTTCAGCAATCACTGTAGTCCCTAGAAACAAAAGCAATCAGCACACCTACACTGTGTGACACAATGATAACAGCAGTGTTTTACTTTTACTTCTATGTAATACATTGTTCTGTCCATCATATTTTTTTTTACTTCGGAATGTTGAGAATGTTGTACCTGATTTATCTATGATAGCATCTATTTCCTCCACTACATCAAAGTAGGCCTCATTGTTGGTGTATTTCACTCCAGTCCGCCTCCAGGGGATCGTAGACAGCTGTCCAGTAGGCAGGGTCTCCCCAACATTAGTGCTCCCTGAAGAGAATGCAAGTTATTGCAACAGGTGCTGTAGGTGCCAGCCTAGGAACACATGGTGGGTGGGATTAGCACGAGGAAACAAGGGAATGAGGAAGTTTCCTAAAGCAGCTGGAGACTGACAAGGGGTTTTTTTGAAGCCTTGGTGCCCCCATTTGCATTTAAGAAGGGTAAAGTATGCAATTGTACCAGACCTGTAATGGTGTTCACCACGGACCGCAGAACAGTGGGGGGCTTGATCAACTCTTTCAGGATGTTGGACTCAGTGGCTAAGGGGAACCCATTGTCCAGCATCTCCTCCAGGAGTTCATACACTATCACCACGTTGTCCTTGATGGACGTCTCAGAGCACTCGCCAAAGTAATCCTGTTTTAGAGGGAAAACAGTGTGTTTCTATCATGTCGAACATGCAGACTCAGCTAATTCGAGAGCGTCAGACTACAAAGTTTATGTACATGTACACAGACGTGAAATTCCCGTGATAATGTGGGAGAATAATTCACCTGAAACATTTCGGCCACTCGATGCAAAAACTCGATCACGAACAGCGGGGGCACTTCGGTCTGGATGACGGACACAAAGAAGATTTTGTCCCGGTAGATGTTTATCAGGTAGTGGTGAGGGGTGGAGATAACAGGTGGGACATTTTCCGGAGTCAATGCCTTTTCCTGAGCCTCGAAGAAGTAGTCGCAGACCGAGCGGCTGATGACACTTTTCCAGTGTTTTTCCAGGAATATGTCGCCGGCAGAGTTGATCAGAAACAAGCTGTGAATCATCTCGCCTCGGCTGCGGAAACAAAGTAACACAAAGTCCGGTGCCGAGTTAAACCGTGTTTACAGTAAAGATACAAATAACCCCATTAAGTTTAATGACATACATCTGAGTCTCCCGGATAGTTTAAACTTAAATCTCAGAATGGCGACAATGCTAACGGCCGAAACACACAAAACGCGAATTCTGTAAACCCTGCAGTATCGCATTAAAAGCGGAACGGACAGCGGCTGTCAGTTTCATTCTAACACAACTTCCTGGCTCAAACTGACCACGATGTTATTGCCACTCCTTTCATTCCAGTAACTTCTCAAAATGCCTTCACTGAACTACCTGTGTGGTTTTATTACTTATTACACTGGCTGAACAACTTCTCAGTATCAGTCATATCAGACATAGCTGACCAACTGGCTTAAATGGTCAGCGGGAACCGTAAGGCACGCGTAAGGCGGATACGGTGCACAAAACATAAACACGTAAAATATCCGATACGTCAAAAAAAGATCCAGTTAATCGAAAAGTACCTTCGGAAGCTCCCGTGCTGTGAAATACCGATGCATCTAGCACCGTGCAACAAAATGGCAGCGGCACTTCCGCGGGAGCAAGCACGACCCCTACCGCCCGAGCAGTACTGATCATGGGCTGCGTGGACGACCGGCACCGGTTCGCTGGGTGATTCGCTTTACAAAGCACGCCTTTCTAGGGCCGCGCGCGGGTCTCGGCTGCAGCTGCAACTACACGCCTTTTCGCTCAGGCAGTCTAGGGCGGCATCAAAGAGCCTAAACGGGCCTTCGCGTTTATCCCGAGGTTAGTCGCACAGTATCGTGTAACACATATGCGGTCTGGTTTCAATAAAACATTTTAAAAGTCTCATTTCCTGTCGTTTCTAAGGCTTATATTTCAAAGTAAGAGTCCTTCCTTCCAACGAAACTTAGATCATATACCAGATATACGCTGTCCAGGAAATTCATAATTTCTGATCCTTCCATCAGCTGGTGTAGAAATATTGCATTTTCTTCTTGTGCACGTCTTCCCCGGTGACACTTTCCTCGCAAGCCGGGACTGCTCTTCAGTCACGTGACCCTGTCAGCTGATTGTAGCCGACGGAACATGGCCGAGTTGTCAGGCGAACCGTAGGAAGCTGCAACTTGGACATGTTTTTTTAAATCATACACCCTTCTTACCGATCCATTTAGGATATATAACAGAACAATAGTCCTACAACGAAAGACCTTTAGGGTAAGATCGATAGTTGGTTTGGGAAATAACGAGTTTTCCTCTTTATGTGTGTCGTTGGCAGCTTAGCTAGTTGTGATCTGAAAAATGAAAATACATGCTACCAAAAAGTACACATAGCGAAATGGAACAATGTAGCCTCCTTATAGGCACAATTCTACAGTTTTGTATACACATAGTTTTGGTTAATTTCTGGAGGTTTTTTTATTTAGATTTATCAGGCAAAACGCGTTTGTTTGCATAATGTATAAAAACGTTAATGACGGATATATCTGATGTATGCCACCGTCGATGAGGGTGATGAATCTTCACGGTAGTGAATTTTCTTTAAGATGTCATTATGCTTCCCAGCGCAGTTGTCCCTTCCGTTCGGCTTGGGGGTTGCGCTACACTATGCTAAGGCTGTGGATGCTGTGTTGCAGATGAGTGCTCAGACTGTGACCCTTTCCAATGGCCCCAGCGAGCAGGTGTGGGAGAGGCCTTGGTCCCTAGATGAGATACGCAAAACCAGCGCCAACTGGTCTCTGGCTGCTGATTCTGGTGTAAGAAACTGGTGATTGGGTTTGTGCTGGGGGAGCCTTGGGGTACCATCCACCTCATTCCTATCCTCTTGTGAGGTCACATCCTGTTCAAATAACTCTAGGTGAACCAACCCTAGATGTGTACCAAGATGAAGTCCAACAGTTGGTGCTTTTCGTTAAAGCTGGAGCTTTTCAATTTCCATAATATTCTAAATTAATGTTTTAAATATGAATTATTCAAGTGCTCTGAATGCAGCCATCTGTCCGTCACAGAGATACACATCTGCGCTTAAGTATGCAGGCAAGACAGCACAAAATGCATTTGAAAAGCCTCGCTGGTTTTTATAGTTATGGTAATCTCAGTGTTCATTTTTCACCACACAATCCCACCTAAAATAATGTTTCTAAAGACTCTCTGTGTGAGCCTTGGCCTTGACCGTGATGCCTGCTCGTTAAATGATGTGCTCATGACTTCTCTACTGTGTCGCCACAGCTCTTCCTGTTCCTCCAGGACTTCTCACAGAGGATGCTCTCCAAAACGCATCAGATTGAGAAGCAGCTGGATGGACTTCTGCGGGACACCAAAGCTACAGACTCCTGCCTGCACACTGTCTTCAATGACTTCCTCATGCTCTCCAACACACAGTTTATTGAAAACGTATGTTCTTTTGTCATCATGTTATACAGACAGCAGGCCAGCGGTAATGTAGTTTTATGTACTTCAAATAAAACTTTATTTTAAATAGTAGAGGATCCCTGTTTGTAAATTCTGTGACTGCAGTAGACTTTTCTCTCATTAGCATCCGGATGTTTAACTCCTGGTGTCTGCCAACAGCGGGTGTACGATGAGGAGGTGGAGGAATCGGTGCCAAAACCAGAGGCTCCAGAGAAGCATCCTGAGCAGGTAAAAACTACGGCTGGCTCTGCCCCAAGCAGAGGCACAAGATTCCCATAATGTCTAATGCAGTGTTTCCCAATCCAGTCCTCGGGGACCCACACAGCATGTACTGTCTAAATCCACAAGGATCGGATCGGAAAACACTGGTCTAATAGGATCTCTGGCTGAAATATGTACAAAGTTACGGTCTAATTTCCGATGAAATTGGACCTGGTTACAGCAAATATTATATTTTAATCCCACAGGAGAAAACCCGGGAGCAGAAAGAAGCTGAGTTGATACCCAAAGTGCAGGAGGCAGTGAACTATGGCCTGAAGGTGCTGGAATCAGCCTTTGAACAGCTAGACATCAAAGCTGGAAACTCTGACTCAGAAGATGAAGAGGCAATTGGTCGAGTGGAGCCAATTCTGGAGCCTAAGGTACAGAAGACCACCTTATTCCAGCAGTTGGGACCATGTGATTGGTCCATTATAACTGAGCAATTACAAACTGTTCGCTGTAGTTTTTCAGCTGTATTTTTTTGGACTGTGATTTTTTTATTTTACAATAAAGACCGGATGCATATGCATGATTCCTTGAGATTTTGCATCCGCTACTGTTTTGACTCCCCTTTCTTGGTCTGTCTGTCACCATCTTCAGGATCTGTACCTGGACAGACCGCTGCCTTACCTGATCGGGTCTCAGCTCTTCATGGAACAGGATGACGTGGGTCTGGGTGATCTCTCAAGTGAAGGTGCTGGACCTTGCAGAACGTGCCTTCTGTGTGTCATGCTGTGTTTTTGTGGGATGTACAGGATTGTTTATGTCTTAATGCTATTCATATTGGTCATGGGCCTTACAGAACATTCACAGACTTGTTAAGCTTGGGAACTGATATTCAGTTTGCAGGGATTTATTTTTATATATTACCGTTTAACATCAAACAGCTGATGAAGGCAGGGAAAGACATTCCAATGCAGCTGCTGCCTGACCACATATTATGTAAACTTTGATCTTTTAAAAATTTTCTTACTTATCCTTTATTCAACCAGGAAGGTCCCATTCAGATATAGTATATCTTCTGCCAGGGAGTCCTGGTCAAGTTGGGTAGCAAAATAAGATTAAAAGTTTCAAGTAAAAGTTCATGAGAACATATAACACCAAAAAAGCATGTTAACACAAAAACACATGAACACAAAACATACAAAGATCAGGATCTTTAAATGTGGATGATCACTGGGTGCAGTTAATGTGTGGTTAACAGATCTTTCTTTTCTTAGAAATGTCCATCGATAGTGACCGGGATAGTGTCATCGACAGCGAGGAAGACAAAGATGAAGATGTGAGTATTGTGTGAATCACTGGGCTAAGAGGGTTTTCTTTCCAGTTGACACCTGGAGGGTCCTGATGGCAGCACAATGCACAGCTGCTGTAGTGACATTTCAGGCCACTCCCACTGTGGGACCGTTCGCATTCTCCATTATGACTAATAATGACGTTATGCTTCAGAAGTCACCTGTGTTGAGTGATGAAGATGAAGTAAGAGATGAAGATGAAGCAGATGAAGACTCGGACATATTTGGTGAATCGGACAAAGAAGATGAAGACAGGAAGGTAACTGTCCACGTTGGTTTGTCTGGGGGGCAGAATGTGATGGGACAGTGTTAGTGAGATGGTCAGCAATCATCTCTTAATGCCTCAACACAGCATATGACAGCCAACGGATGCTGCCTTATGAGTAGTGTTGGGGAAGTTACTCACAAAAGTAATCCATTAAAGACAGAGGTGGAAAGTTCAGGTCCAGAAAGTACAAATCCAGACCAAGGTTTTGCTTCAACCAACCAGTTAATATAAAGAGTCACAGTCACAGAGTACTCAACTGGTTGGTTGGAACAAACCCTTGGTCTGGATTTATAATTTCCGGAACTGAATGTTCCACCTCTCTATAAAAAGACTTCCCGACGCTTTACAAGTGAGTTCCATGCATGAGTGTTTTTCATCCTAATGCGAGCAGCCCCACCTAGCATGCTTTCCCTGGATGGGGATGATTCCCAGGCTAGCCGGGGTGTCTGGCCTCAGATCAGGTGTCTGATGGGTCTCTCTGTGTGCTCCAGACCTCCGTGGGCCCGTCGTCCTTCACAGATGAGCTGACGGCACGCATTAAAGGCGAGGACGCAGGCGGTCCCAAAAACGATGGCAGTGGTAGGTGAATGGCGGTCCCCCCCCCCCCCGCACCACAAGCCATGGGCCACCTGTTTTTGTGCGTCTTCATCTTGTCTGCTGTGTTGCAGGGTCTGCTGCCCCCTCAGTGAAGAGGAGGAGTAAAGGAGACACAGACGCCAAGGCCGGTAAGGGTGAGTGGATTGTTGGTGGGAGGTGCAGAGTGTGACACACCGACCTGTGTCATCATCTCAGCCATATCGCTGCATCCTTGCCCCCCCACCCCACAGCAGAGAACACAGACGAGCTATTCCTGCCTCCTTCCCGGGAAGATGGGGACCACTCTCCCTTTGGCGGCAAAGGCGGGCTCTTCAGCGGAGGGAGGGGCCTGTTTGACGTAGATGATGAGGACGAGGTACGTTACTGTCGGGTTTGTACTTCCTCGTCTCGTTAACAGACCCCGCCCAGCTGGGAGGACCCTTGTGTGGAACCTTAAAGCCATTTATGTCCCTGAAGTATCATTAACAGTTCTTTAATTAGCCTTCTACCACAATATTCTTCCCCCTAAATTGCTGCACATTGATTTTGATAACCTGCGCCATTTGGGAATCATCAGATAACGCAGGGTGTGCGTATGAGTGGATTTCACAATGTAACTTTGACTGGAAGCCAGAGAAACATGGTTTGGGAAATAAGTGCAGCTGCCTTATTAATCAGAATCATTCAATTTAATTATTTAAGGAATTCGTTTAGGCGCAGGTCATGGCATGAAGTAGTCAATTAAGCATACCATAAAGACAAAAAACAAAATTAAAATGGGAAAAAAAAAATGCTATTAATAACTAAACATGTAGACGTTTAAATAAAGGTGAGATAAAATAAAATAAAGGGTACAGACTCCTTTGAGGTTTATTAAGGTTATGAAAACTGTGGGTGACTGAATATGGAAAAGTGCCATGAGTGCTTTACTCTTGTGGGTCCTTTCTTAGCAGGGCGATGGCCTTTATGCTTGTGACTGTCGCTCTGCTCTCCCCAGGGCGACCTCTTCTCTGAGGGCCCCGAGCACCAGCACAAGCTGAGCACCAGTGAAGCCGCCGCTGCTGAAGGTCGGTTCCGAAGAGCAGCCATGTGTTCCGTGTCATGTGGGCCATGTGCCTGCGCCTTTGGTTCCGTCAGCCCGCCGGCGTGTCCTACGTACACTATATGGCCAATAGGGTGTGGACATTAACTTGTCCAACATCTCATTCTGAAACCCTGGGTATTAATATGAAGTCGGTCCACGCTTTGCTGCTCTAATAGCCCCTACTCTCCTGGAGTGGCATTTTATTAGATATCAGAACATTGCTGGTGG
>JAODLC010000065.1:12433393-12455087 GCA_026781145.1 Hippopotamyrus pictus
CTTCCGGGATAGGCTCCGGACCCCCCGCGACCCAGTAGGATAAGCGGCTTGGAAAATGGATGGATGGATGGATGGTCTTTGTTCTGTTGGGTTAACAGGGACTGTGTGTACACAATTTCGTTCCACCTCTTGCAAATGTGATGCGAATGACAATAAACTTTCCTTGATCTTTAATTAGGCAGTGCCTCTAATTAATAGGGGCATCCATGTACTTTTGGCCATGTACATGTGCAATGTATGTATGGTTTATTTAATCCAATTTTGTTTTTCACAGAGTCTGTCCTGCCCAAAAGTAGTAAGAAGATCCCTGTTGGTGCTGTTTCCATATTCCCAGGTAAACCAGCCAACGGATAAGGCCTTTAAGGACGAGTAACAAGCAGCTTCATCACGTTTCATGCAAAGATGTCTTCTGGCTACTTTCAGTCCAAATAAGATGAACTTTAACCTTAAATTGACCTTAATTACCGCACTAAAGGGCTTCTGGAATCTTCCCGTCGTCATCCTTATGGTGACGCTTTTCTTCTTCCCTGCAGAACACAGTTTGTTCGGAGCCACTCGGGACCCAGTCTCTTCAGAACGCCAGGAGAGTGGTAGCCCTAGCCGTCCCAAAGCCCAGGCCCAGCTCAGGTCTGAAGGCGGGGTCAAAGCTGCCCCGGGGGGTGGGCTCTTTGATGATGATGAAGATGACGACTTCTTCAGCGGCGGCGCATTCAAAAAATCACACTCCGGTACGTCTTAACTGTCGACATCTGGGTTTGCTGTTAAGGGAATGTCATGACTGAAGCTGGAGCTGTCTCTGCTGCCGTAACACCCCCTTCCTCCAGCCGGCATGGACAAACCCAGGCAGAAGAAAGTGGTGGATCTGTTTGGGACAGACCAAGATGATGATGAGGAGGGGGACATCTTCAGTGAGGGCTCGAGTGCAGGCCGCCGAGAGCACAGAAGCAGCGCGGAGGGAGATGGGGTGACCAGCATGCCTGAAAAAAAGGTATGGGTGGGGGTGGGTGATGGTGTGCTGGTGGTTATGCAGCTGGTGGCTTCCCCCCTCTCCTGTGTGTTCATTTTCCTGGTCGTCACGCTTTGCTTGTCTCGTGTGTTGTGTCGCCCTTCAGCTACCTGCAGGGGCCACTTCCATGTTTGGCCCTGAGACCACCAACCTCTTACAGGATGCCCTGAAGAAACGCCCATCTGTCCCTGATAAAAGCACCAACAAGGTAAGTGACCCCCAGCTCTGTTCTCCACCTCCACCCTGTCTGTCGCGTTGGATCACGGCCGAGGCTCCTTGCCTTGCATCTCGATCTCCATGCTGTCTGCCTGCAGACGATCCCACCCCCAGATACGGCCAAGCCCACCGTGAAGTCCACAGACAGGGGCCTCTTCTCTGATGACGAGGACACGCAGGTGGGGCCTGGTCACCATGTGTACACACACGCACACACACATATTTCGAGAAACTGTTCCAAATTAGAACCAGTTTTAGATTTCTAGAAACCGGGAATATGAGACATTTAGACTATACTTCCATGTGCATCCTTCACACACAATTGTAATCAA
Organism: Hippopotamyrus pictus; assembly: GCA_026781145.1. Lineage (NCBI taxonomy): Eukaryota > Metazoa > Chordata > Actinopteri > Osteoglossiformes > Mormyridae > Hippopotamyrus > Hippopotamyrus pictus. Next base: position 12,434,948 of record JAODLC010000065.1, read on the forward strand.
AATGTAAAGGTTAATGCCTTTGTACTTGAAGATGCTATTTTCACAATTACAAACCAGAAACGTGATTATTAGTAGAAATACTATTTAGGTATGAGTGGTATAACAGCAACACGGTATGGAGTGGTATTTCCTTTCAGCAAAACTCTATCTTGGGGGATTTCAAAATACCGGAATAGTCTAAATACCGTATACCTCGGTGTAATGTCTGGTCAGTATGGAAAAATTAGATATTGCCTAAGCCTACAATTATTAAATATCTTGGTTACATATCATCCAAGCTACCGTTCTTACTTTGAAGACACTCCATAACTAAGACCATAAGCAAGTCTTTATAAGCCAAATGTGCAGTAAGCATGGTCTAAGTGGGTGAATGCACTTAAAGCCGTATGTTTTTAAACGCACAGCAGCGGAGGTAATGCATGTATCTGCATTCAGTCATTCTTTTATTAATTTAGCTTTATGTAACTCCTGGTATAGAGCTATGTTTTTGGTAAAACCTGACTTGTTTAATGTTTTACTTGCAGTTTATCCAGTTTAGGCAGGTTAATTAGGAGTGTGAAGTATGACTGGACTACAATTACATCAGTAAATTATTTTGTTGTTTAATCCCTGACCATAGGTCCTGGTCCTCAGCCTGAAGCACTGTTACCGTATAAGTGTGCTGTAACAGTTTAATTTTATAGCTTCTGTTAAGTTATTTTGATTTCCTACTGTGCTCCCTAGGCTGGCTCTATGAGATTAGAGGATTCAATGGTGCTGTAGTATAAATGAATCTACTGAAAATTCTTGATGCACACACTCACCTTCCTGGACCTGTACAAAGCAGAGGAATTACATAATATCAGAGTTCAGTGAAGTTAACAAAGGAGACTTCAGCAGGAGTTGCAGGAGAAGCAGTACCGCAGTTTTATCACAGTGACAGCACATTACATGCCTGAGGGCAAAATGAGATGGAGAGTACTTAAAATATAGCAGAAACAGGCAGAAATTTGTGATATTCTGTTGGAATTTGGCATCTTCCATAAAATAAATGTTGTCATTGTATATGATGCTGTGAATATGATTGTGGCAATACAAAGGCTACAGTTCATAAAACTAGGCTGCATTGCCCACACACTTAATCTTGGGGCACAAAGTGACTATTCAGTGACATCAGTGGCAAACTGACATTAAAGTTTAAGCGTGTGGTTATAAACCTAATATATTTTATCATGAATCACCATATTTTTTATTTTAATAAAATATGGAAATGACATGACTGCTTCAATTAACCTTTGTTGTTAAAGTACAAGTTGAGCCCTTTAAAGAGAATAAAGGCAGCTTTTTATTATTGAAACATTTTAACATTTTTTCTTACCGTTTTAGAATTGGAACCGAGAATCGATGGTGCCTGGATTCAATAAGCAGAATCGGAATCTAATTTGGAATCCATAAAATCTAAACAATACCCAACCCTTTTCCTCGTCGAGCAGGCTGTGAGCATCTCCTTCGCCATTGCAGATCTTTTCATCAGCTGCCAAGGATCGGCCAAAGAGTGATGGGCCAGCTCAGAAAACACAGAGCCGGGCGCTGTCTCTGTTTGACGATGAAGAGGAAGAGGTAGTCGTTCCTTGGCCGTGGCTGAAGCCACTGAGTTTAGGCTTAATGGGACTTATCCCTGTTGGTTACATTTCTGCTGCTTTCATTGACAGGACTTGTTTGCCACGGTGCCTCCCAAAGTCAAAGCAAGCCCGGGGAAAAATGAGGCCTTGCAGAAAGCAGCCAAGCCCCTGTCTAGCGCCCTCTTCAGTGACGATGAGGTATGGCACAAGTTCTGACAGCATTCATTAGGTATAACTCTCTCGTGTTTACCCATAATGCCTCTCAGCTCTTCAAGGCAACAAGAGAGCTTCTGGGAAGAGGAGGAGCAGGCAGTAAAACACCCTAGAATTGCATGTTTGCATCGTACTAATCAAACAGTTGCCACTGGTAAGACACTCAGGTCTGCATGCCCATGCTTGTCTGTTCCAGGATCAGTGGATGAGCAATACAACTGACACAGTCAAACAGGAGACAAAGACCGGAGGGCTGAAAAGCAGCGTGAGCGCCCCCTCCAGGCTCCCCACCGTCAAAGCTACGGGAAAAGCAAGTTTGTTTGATGATGATGAGGATGACGACCTCTTTGCAGCCACAAAGGAGTCTGGGTATGGCTAAAACCCAGGATTGGTCACTGTCATGTCATGTCATGGGATCTGCCCACATACATATGGGCAGTCCATCCTCCATGCCGACTCAGCTGAAGACTTTGGCTGCTCTGCCTCATCACTCCGCAGGCAGAAGCCTCCACGGGTTTCCCTTCTCTTTGAAGAAGAAGATGAGGAGGACGAAGACAAGGGCTCACTGTTCACTGTCACACCGGCCTCCAGCAGCACTGCACACAGTGAGAGGAACGTGAGTGCGTTCTTGCTAATCAAATAGCAGCACTTCAGCACATGCTAATGACAGGCATGTATTATGGCAGTACATTCTCGTTCTTCTGCGACTGACTGGATACGTCTCTCTGTCTGCGACACCCCCAGGCCCCAGCAACTGCAGACAGCCAGGCTGAGGCCCCCCCTCCCCAGCAGGCAAAGGAGGAGCTAGACGGGGCTCATCAGGGGGACGGCAGTCAGGGCAAGGCCAAGCTTGGGGGGGCCGTCAGCTTGTTTGACAGTGTGGAGGCGCTGGAAGAGACCCAGGCTGTGCTCAAGGTTGGTGTTAGTGTTGTGGGGAACGGATTTCCCCACAACGTGATAAAAATCTAGAACTTTTTACCATTTGGAGACATTTTTTCAGTCCCCACAAGGATAGCTTCAATTTTATTAAAAAAATTATAAAAGCAACAAAAAAACTAAAAATGCCAAAAGTCTTGTATTTTGTTGTATTTTACTTATGTTTAAGGTTAGGGTTGGGTAGGGGTTAAGGTTGTCATTGCTGGGATTAGGGTTTTTCCCTTAGAAATGAATGGAGAGTCCTCAAAAAAATGAATACAAACGTGTGCATTCGTGCGTGTCTGCGTGTCTGCGTGTCTGTGTGTCTGTGTCTGCGTGTCTGCGTGTCTGCGTGTCTGCGTGTCTGCGTGTCTGTGTCTGTGTGTCTGTGTGTCTGTGTGTCTGTGGTACCTTAGGCACCGCCTGGATGCTGATGTGACAGGTCGTGCCGATGCTCACTGTCATATCCACCCACATGCAGGACGCCGTCCAGCCAGAAAGCCCCCCGCTCATGGGGACCGGATCCACAACCAAGAAGAAAGTGCTGAGCCTCTTTGAGGAAGAGGAGGAGGATGAGGAGGAGGAGACTGACGGTGGTTCCGCATCCAAAGCCAGAAAGCCAGGCATGAAAAGCCCCCTGAAGGTACCGTGAGTGCAGCGCATCGTGCATCCGTGTCACCGGGTGTCACCTAAATGTCATGCGTGCATTTCCCCGAGCGTCATGTGTCCGTTTCCCTGGGCGTCGCCGCCTGTCACGCGTCCAGTGTCGCGCATCCATGTCCCGGAGTGTCCCCAAACATTCTCAAGCGTAGCCAAGCGTCACAGAGGATCCCAGCCACTCATGGCGGTCCCCGTCACAGGTGCAGGAGCGGCGGCCTCGAGCCACCAGCACCGGCGTCTTTCAGGATGAGGAGATCCTCTTCAGTCAGAAGCTGCAGAGAGACAACGAGCCCGACGTGGACCTCTTTGCAGCGTCGGCAAAACACGCGGTATGTTTTCATTCTGGAAGCTTGCAGTGGGGGGCGGTATGGGGGGCTGTGTGTGTTCATTGCTCTTGCTGATTCCTCCCAGAGCCCCAAGGCCAGATCAGCTCCCAAGGCAGCACCCCCCCTCTTCGGTGATGATGAGGAAGAGGACCTCTTCACTGTGCCCAGGGTGGGTCTGCTACTGCAATACACCATATGTCATGTTCATTCTCTTTTCAACATCGTCTGCCTGGGTACCACCTGGTTAACACATTCCCCTGTTTACCCATAATGCCTCATGGCTGCTGGATTTTAAGGTACTCTCCTGTGTTCATATCTGCAGGCCGCTGCAAAAAAGCCCGTCAAGCTCAGCACTGAGGGTGCACTGCCGCCCCCTGCAGGACTCCAGGTGAGAGTGCGCTGTCTCTGAAGTACATATTCCTCAGCTTGGAGGCTATTCTCAGAGGAGTTGCTGCTGGCCTGTCACAGCTAGGGGCAGCAGTGAAAATCTATGCTGCTCAGTTACATGTGTGTCATTATGAGTAGATTAGCTAAGAGTGGTGGCTTAATGGTTAGGGACGTGCACTTGTAATTGAAAGATTGCAGGTTCGAATCCCCGACCAGCAAGGCACCACTGAGGTACCCTGAGCAAGGTACCGCCCCCAAGCACTGCTCCACAGGGGCTGAATTAGCTGCCCCCTCCTATGTCACATTGTCACATATGGGTTAAATGCAGAGGACACATTTCGTCGTTATGCACTGTGCTGTGGTGTGTCAACAGTGACAACTAATCGCTAAATTCTAAATGTGTCTCAAAATATTTGTTTTTCTTTATCAATTTATTTTATTCATTTAAATAACCTCCAGTGATAAACAAAATACACAACACAACAACATAACCATGTACAAAAAAACTGAGAAAAAGTGGTTTCCATTTTCAAAGAAGTCCCATTCTGTCAGTCACATCCATTTTAAATAAAACCAAGCAGGTAGAGTAGCTAGTTTCATGAATATGTAGCTTAATAACCAAAAAACCGTTTTTATGTTTTGATGTTTTAGTTTGATATATTGTATTATGATTTACTCTCATTTACAAGTACAGTTTTAAAGAACACATGTGGTTGACTTGTGGTCTGGACAGTCTGAAACCCATCAGTATCCCTCTGTGAATGTGACTTGTTTTATTCGATTGCACAGAAGGCCGCGACTCCTGTAGAAACTAAAGAGCAGCCCTCGCGGATTGGAAAACTCCAAGTAAATCTTCCTGTGCCTTCCTGTGCTGTCTGGGACTCTTGCTGCTCTTCCCCGCATGTCTAAAGCTGTCTTCTCTTGAATTTGGTTAACGATAGAGAACCGTGATGCTCCAGGTCCAGGCTCACTGTGTCTCCTGACAGCTCTGTGACGCGCACTGCCAAACCTGCCTTGCTTTTTCTTCTCGTCGGTCGTCTTCTGTCCTGTAACTCAGATCTGGATCTGACAGTGGATGTCTTATTTGATTTTAATAGCAGCCTTTCTGCCTGGTGGCAGGCTGCTATGGAGTACACCTCAGCCCGACCGTCTGTGCTCTTTGCAGGTGAATCTAGCCATTGACCCATGCACCCTCCTCCCTGGGGCTGTTCCTCGGACACAGCGCCCTTCCCAAACTCGCAGCACCCATTCGCCGACCACGCCCACTGCCGTTGGCACAGATTCCACCCTCCAGACAGCGGGAGAGGGAGCCGTGAGCTTCGATACCCCCGTTCAGGTCACCACGTTACAGAGTGCCAACAAGGTGGGTCACGGGGTCACGGGCATGAAGGGACTTTACATATGGTGCCGCTCCACACTGCCCCACAAAGGAGAAACACAGTAACTACACTGACGCGTAAACCAAGTATTAAGTCGGTATTGTGTGGATTCTGTACTGTAATTTTCACGCTCTGTTTTCCTCAAAACCAAGCATAGTTAAACTAAGGTATTTTCTCACAAAACAAATTAGGTCTCTTAGGCTCTGTTCTTGGTAACTGTTTTTATATACTATGCAGTTACTGTGCTTTGCTTTCGTAATGCAGGAGACTCTGGAGCAGAAAACATGGGAAATTCTAAGAAATTTATTGTGGTTTTAACAACAAATTAGTGGTCAGGAAATGAGTAAAAATTAAACAGATATTTTCAGGCAGTATTGTTCCACTCAGTTTTGATGGCTTCAAAAGTTGATCAGTAATGGAAAAAAATGTTCCAGACTAGATGGTGGTTCTTGCGGTGTGGTCAGGAGCAATGAGTTGTTTAATAATAGCTTCTGATTGTTCCTCCTTTGAAAATAACTTTGGCGGAATGCAAGCTTATGGCAGCAATGGTTTCTTGTGCTCTGCAGCACTAATAGATGTTTCACAGCGAACCAGTACCAGCAGAAGAAAATGCTACCCATAATTTTTTTTTTTTTTTACCTTGGTTATCCACAATAGTTTTTAAAAGATGTTGTGGCTGCTGAGCTGTCTCTTTCTGCACCACCACTTCAGTGCTTATCGTTTGTACGACTTACTGAAACAGTAACACGTGGCGCGTCCTCACATTATGTGCCGACATTATACAGTTTCCATACTTTTGGTGTCACAATACACATCTCATTAATATATTAGCCGCAGTACTAACCTGCTTCCCAAATTGTGGGAGTAAGTAAACGTCCACATACGTAGTATCGAAAAGCGTTTGGACAGTTTGTTTACACAACATCTGAAGCTCTGGAGATTATTGCGCTTGCACCATATAATGTGATATCGGGCACCCCTACTAAAAACTGAAAATCAAAAGATATATAAGTTTTTTTTTTTACTGCTTTTTGAAACTGATTATAGAAGTTGCCTGAATGTGCAGTATGTACCCAGAGTATACTGGTGTGGGGGTGTAAGTATGGTTCATTGCTGTGCTGCCCTCCATCACCCCCACGCCACAAACACCTGTTCTCCTGTGCAGGGCCGAGCCAGGGGTGCTGAGAGCCGCCGGCCCCAGACGAGAGCAGCGAGACTCCAGGCAGCCCGTATCTCTGATTCCTCCAGCAATCCAACTCTGGCACCGCTCTCCCTACCCCCACCTCTCCACACTGCCAGCAGACCCTCCAAGCCAGCGTTACCAGGGCCTGCTCACAGGGAGCGAGTTCCAGAGCAAGCAGCAGCCATCGCCGACGACCCCTTTAGCGATGATGACATCTTTGCGGCCCCCAAGCTGGCCAGCAAGGCCCAGCCTCCCGCGCCGGTACCCAAGCCGGCCCCGAAGAAGCTGCCGTCTGCGTCCATCTTCCAGGAGCCGGGGAATGACCAGGAGGACGACCTGTTCCGGGCGGTCAGCGCAAAGCCGGCCAAGAAGGGCAGCACGCTGCCATTCCTGGAGGAAGAGGTGGAGGATGTCATCTTTGCAGCTGGGAAGAGCACAAAGGTGGATGTTGAAAAAGAAGCAAAGACGCAGCCCAGCCCCCCGCAGCCGGCTGCTGTTCAGGTAGCTTTTCCAGGATTCATCTGCGCAGCTGGCTTTTGTAATTCACCATCAGAATTAGAGGGACGCCTCTGACTGAGGTGGAAAGTTGAGGTTCAGAAAGTACAAATCCGGACCAAGGTTTTGTTTCAACCAACCGATTTAATGTAAAGGGTCACAGTCACAGAGTACTCGGCTGGTTGGTTGAAACAAAACCTTGGTCTAAATTTGTACTTTCTGAACCTAAAATTTCGACCTCTGCTGCGTGGCACCTGTTCTTCGGACCGTCAGAAATCACTGCCCATACCAAAGGTGTCACTTTACCCCAGGGCGATATGCTGTTGGACGCGTGCTGGTGCTTGTGGTGCTTTACTGATTGGCTACGTGTGATTTTCTGTTTGACCAGGATACAGGGAGAAAGAAGAGCACTCCCAAAAAGGAGAAAGAGCGCGCTCTGGACGTCAGCCTGTTCGACGACGACGTCGACATCTTTGCCGACTTAACTGCTACTTCAGCTCCCAAGGAGAAGAAGTCAAAGAAGAAACTGGAAAAAAAATCGATTTTTGATGACGATATGGGTGAGTTAGTTATTTCAGCAAAATATTAAAAACCCTGAAAGGAGTCCTCCTTCTGTTTTCCTTGCGCCTCGCTGGGGGCCTGAGGGTAAATTCGGAGGTTTCATGCCTATTCTCTCCTAAAAGATGATATCTTCGCATCGGGGCCCGTGAAGCCAGTGGCCAAAGAGACCAAATCAAAGCGAAGCCCACAGAGCCAGGAGCCACGGCCCAGCCAGAATCCCAGCCACAGCCTGTTTGATGACCCACTGAACGCTCTTGGCGGCAACTGACAGCTCGCAAAGGCCAGAGCTCTGCTCCAGTCAGCGGTTTGGAGTGACGAAAAGGGCTTAGGCTGCATTAACGCCATTTGTAGACTGTTTATAAATGACAATGAAAGCATTCTCAGCATGCATATAATCAACACCTTTACCTGTACTTTTCTTGTGAATTACGGTTAACTTCTAACAATCAAGCATTCAGCTGTTTTCTGGCTTAGTACTTTAAAATGTATTTCCATTAATTAAAAAGCACTTTAAAGCACATGTTCTGAAATGTTCGAAAATGAATATACTGGTTTTAAGCGCTGGTGGCGCCCTTAGTATCCCATCAGACAGCTGTATGGTATGTTCATTCCTGCATCAGGATGCCCCACAAAATTACAATATGTTTTATTTGCAGTTTAATTCAATTAAATTCCATGGCTTTGCGTGTAATATTGTTTCGTGTATATTAAAGAATATTTTGTGAAATATGTTACTCCTGTAGTGCTGTTTATTTTAATCATATAATATCCTGGGCACCGGTTTTAAAGTAACTTAAAAATTTATGATTACCAAATTCAAAAACTGACAAGCCAGTAGACACTTGCGGGTAAGCGTAGATGCCGGAAGTGCTTAATCATAAGAGGAAATTATCCGTGCCGACAGCAACCGTAGTGACTAGTGATTATTGTTGGGAGACAAGGAACATCCGGGATATATACTGACGGTAGCGCATGTTCGTCAAATCTTACACGTTGATCCCGCCCCTACACCCACCCTATTGGTTTACTGACATTTTTGCTCCATGAGCCGTTGCGTCATTGGTTAGCTGTCAGGCCGATATATTTTAATAGGCGGGTCATTCCGCGACGTTGATTAATCTGAAAGACAGCAGCAGAGGTCTGTAAAATGAGCATCAGTTGCCATGTAGCTTTGCTTTGTGTCTCGTGTAGATAATAAAAACCGTGGCAGTTGAAAAGTAAAATCGGGTAAAAAAGCTATTATTACGTTAATCGATAGTGCGCTGTTATGCTCGAAGAACTGTATTATTATTATAGTTGCCTTGACGCTGAAAACAAGGACAGAGGTACTTGTTAGTAAGACAGGCTTCTGGTTTTATCTTTTGTTATTGGTTGCTAACCAGCTGTGTAGCCGTTCATCGCGGAAAACTAAATTAAGACTGCCTCTTTATAACCAGTTTGAAAGCAGCTTGTCACCGAAGACCTGCGAATTTGCCGGTCCGTCGCTCCTCTACCCTCGGCGCTCCAGGGATGCCCTTAAGGTGAGATAATACGCTAGATAACAGTCCGCGTGGGCGAAGTGTGCATCATCCAGAGACATCTGCATGACAGCATGATTTCGGTCACGGTTGGCTGTTTTCCCACGTCGCCACCGGTTCGCTTCTAATGCCCTCATCGTCAAGGCAGTGTGTGATAAATTGATTAGGGGTTCATGACCATCCCTGGTCTTGCGTTGCCGTTGTCAACACGGGTTCAACCGCGGCTGCGTTGAGGATGATCATTTAATGAAGGTGGCAGTGTTAGAAACATCACCTGCAGTGTGCAGAGAAATCGTCTATTGGATTCTATGGAGGACAGACACTTGAATTGCTCCAGACCACATCATGTTACTTGAGTACACATAGTGCTGCAAATCCAGAGTGAACCTGAATGCTTTGGCTCCAGCCACAGGCTGTTCACAAAGATTCTTTATATGTGATATTATTTATATGTGAGTTTGTATTATGACATATACAGTTGCTCTTCTACAGAATTGGGGTAAATCAGTCATGACATGGTTAGTACATACTGGAACAGATTTGTCCTGACATGATGAAGAACTGGTATTGAACATCACTTGTCATCACTCATTTGTAAAGTAACAGGATAATGATCATCACTTCTAGCAACATACCGTGAATCAGGGGTCTCAAACTCCAGTCCTGGGGGGCCGGAGCCCTGTGTAGCTTAGTTCTTTCCCTGTTCCACCACAAATGATTCAGCTCAAGAGCTGTATGGTAATTAGCACAAGGAGTTGAATCAGGTGTGTTAAATGAGGGTGAACCAAAAACTGTGTAGGGCTCCGGCCCCCCAGAATTGGAGTTTGAGACCCCTGCCGATATTTCTCCTTCACTTGAGAAGAAGTAGTCATTTGATTACAGGTTCTGTTCCTAGATAGAATATCACTTGCTACATGATAGGGAGAGACCCAAAATCAGACCTCTGCTGTGTATTTTCCATCTTGGCCTCACGTTCATTGTCTCAGTTCAGCTCTCTGAACATGTGGAACTCCTCACTATATGCTGCCTGTTCAATTGTGACATTGTGCCCTCCACCACTAGGGGGCAGTAGGAGGGGTAGTCACCTTGGCTTTACTGCTGTAATTTCCTCCATCTAGTTCTCATTGACATCCAGTTATAGTACACAGATTCCCCGTGTTCAGCATACCCCTGGGTTTAGTGAGTGTTCAGCTGCCTTCAGCATTACTCTTTTCCTGGTAATCAAGCCACAGCCTTAACTGGCCACATGTTGCCATCGGAATCATAAACATCATGTTCCTAAATGGCTAAGCTATAGCCTGTCTGTATCTCAGGTGGAGGAACACTGAAGAGGCACTTTCCTGGTCCTCCCCACTACAACTCTGGGCTCCGCCCACAGCCCCCGCCCACGATGGAGCACAGGAAGCAGCCCCCCTTCCTCGATGAGCGTCCAGAGGCAGTCCAGAGGGCGTCCTGCTACGGGACAGTGGAGCTGTTTATTGAGACTCTGACGGGGACCTGCTTTGAGCTTCGGGTCTCTCTCTTTGACACGCTGCTGTCAGTTAAGGCCAAGATCCAGAGGCTGGAAGGTACCGCCAAACCTCTCCTTACATCTGAAATTCTCCAGGGTCCCCCATAGTCCTGAGGCAGCCAAAAAGGTTGCGATCTCAGTCTCCATGTTTCAGTGGTCTCTTCCACAAAAAGTTATGGTATCCAGCAGTTTTGGCAACGAGGCACTGCTGAGGCACTCTTGAAAAACACTGAATTGTAACACTTTTCTTACACTTAATCCTTTCATACACATTTGTGATTATTTCACTGTTATATTAAGTCACGTACTTTTCCGAACACATTGTGAGGTGATCAATAGCAGAGCAAGGCGGCAGCCTATGGAAGTGTGCTGCTCAGTAGGAATGTGCAGGAAATGATGTGTATTGCACAATCCTTTTTAAAATTGCTCACCATTTTTAGTTAGTTTATTGTAAATTTGTAATAGAATAGTGTGACTACTTACTATTATGAATTTCTAATTTTTATACTCATGTTTTAGGATTGTGCCAGTTATTTGAATGCCAGATAGAAGAGTTTTTACTGCATTGAGTTTTGTTGGAGTGGACTGTATGACATGCTCTCCTGCATGCTTCCCATATATGGGTGTCCCTGCTAAGATGAGCCTGTTACCGGGCTCTGAACGCTAACAGTATGCTACCTGTATCCACCCAAAGGTGTTCCCATAGGGCAGCAGCATCTGATATGGAATGGTGTTGAGCTGCAAAACGAAAGGCGTTTGCACCATTACAGGTGAGCAGGCCAGCCTCACACTGAGCCATACTTGCTGTGTAATTCTAAATGAATTTGTCTTACTGATCCTAACTTCAGAATAACTGTAGAGAAGGACCTTTTATAATTGCGTCGCAGAGGCTCATTGCATCACTGTGATCCCAGACATGTCCGTATGTGCTCAGCATTTCAGACGGATGCACACTGAAGCTAGTGTTGGCCATGAAGGGGGGACCCATCAGTACCCGCAAAGGTCGGTTGTCACCCTTATCGCAGTGGAGGGCATTGAGCATCGTGGAGCAAGTCTTCATCCATGACGCCTTCACATCTCTGACTCCTGCCCTCATCTTCCCAGTGCCCACAGGAGAAATGAGCCTAGAAGCTACAGATGATGTAGATGCCATTCAGGAGGATGTCTGGGAGAGGAGCCCACCCAACAAGCAGCTGGCTTTCTTGGTGTACTGCCAGGGCGAGCAGATTAATCTCTTCGGCATCGTTGACCGAGGCGATGGCATGTTGACCCCTGTACCAGAGCTGTTGAGGTTTGTTGTGACCTCCTGTGTAGCTCCTGTTCTTTCATCATGAGTAGTCCACATGCCTGCTGTGCCTAGGCACCGTGTACCAATTACATTACATTTACAGCGGCATGCAAAAGTTTTTTGTCACCCTTGCTTAAAATGTCTATTAATGTGAATAGTTATGTGAACAGAAGAACTAATCACCAAAAGGCATAAGGTTAAAGATGACACTTTTCTTTACTACTGTTAGCAAGATTACTTTTTTCCCCATCAATCACAGGTATAAAATACCAAAACAATGAAAAGGCCCTGAAGCAAAACTTTGGGCACCCCAACATATTTGAGGTATCATAACGTTTACCAAGGTCCCAGACCTTCATTAGCTCATTAGGATTATGGCTTGTTCACAGTCATCGCTGGGAAACCCCAGTTGATTCGAAGTGCAAAGCTGGATAAATTCTCTGACTCTTCAAACTTTGTCCCAACAATCAGCAGCCACGGGTTCCTCAAAGCAGCTACCTTGCATGCTGAAAAATAAAATAATTGATGCTCACAAAGCAGGAGAAGGCTTCACAAAGATATCAAAACGTTTCCGGATAGCTGCTTCCTCAGTTTGTATTGTTAATAAGAAATTACAGTTATCAGAAATGGTGGAGCTGAAGTTGAGGTCTGGAAGACCGTGAACACTTTCTGAAAGAACTGCCTGTTGGATTGCTACAAAGACAAATGAAAACTGAAAAAAGACGTCCAGGAAGATTTAGCAGACACTGGTGTAGTGGTGCACCATTCTACTGTATAGCAACACCTGAATAAATATGACCTTCATGGTAGAGTCTACTTAAGAAAACCTTTCCTGCATCCTAGCCACAAAATTCAGCGTCTGAAGTTTGCAAATGAACATCTGAACAAGGCTGATGCATTTTGGAAACAAGACCTTGTGATCTAATGAAGTCAAAATAGAATTTTTTGGCCACAATGCGCAAAGGTATGTTTGGGGGAAGAAGACTGCCGGATTCCAGGAAAATAATACCTCTCCAGCTACTAAGTATGGGGGTGGAACAATCATGCCTTGGGCTTGTGTTACAGCCAGTGGCGCAGGGAACATGTCATTGGTAGAGGGAAGAATGGATTTGAATAAATACCAGCAAATTCCGGTAGTTAAAAAGAGGATGTGTCCTACAATAATATAATTATCCAAAACACACCTCAAAATCTCCAATGGAATACCTCAAGAGGTGCAAGCTGAAGGTTTTGCCGTGGCCCTCACGGTCCCCCGACCCAAACATCATTGAAAATCTGTGGAACGTTCTCAAAAGAGCAGTGCATGCAAGACAGCCCAAGAACCTTGCAGAATTAGAAACCTTTTGCAAGGACAAGTGGATGAAAATCCAAGTAAGAATTGAAAGACTTTTGTTTCAGGCCCTTTTCATTTTTTTTTTTTGTACTTGTGATTGATGAAAATAAAAATGTAATCTTGCTAAAAATATCAAAGAAATGGGACATTTACACAGGAGCTGAGGCTGAGATCAGAGCCACACCACATGCTCCTGGTCTTGGTCATCAGACAGTATTGTTACAAGCATAGCCACACCTATAAAAGAATACTCTGTGTGGATGCTTTCAGCACCGGCTCTGTGTATAACCTCTACACGGAGAAGGCAGAGGAGGATGGGGAGATCGAAAGCCCTGCAGCAGCTCAGCAGACCTTGGAAAACACTGTCACCATGAAGAAAATGAAACAGCTGAAGGCCAAGATGGAGAACATGAACCTTAGCAGGAAGGTAGGGCTGGAAGTGCTATGTACCTCCATGTTTATGGTCCATGTCGGTGCTGCCGGGTCAGTTCTGTAGGAGCCTCATGGCATTTCAGTAGGCTGCAGAGTCTGGGTTTCGTGTTTCATATATTAATAATGAATGTCAGTCAGCGCCCTGAACAGTCAGGCAGTGCAGCCACAGACCCATAAAGTCACATTGAACCTATTACCCACTCATTTGTATATTCCTGTGACTTTGTGTTTTCTGGACTGCAAAGACTGCAAAGCTGAGAGCCCATCCTCCAGAGGGACCCTCACCCAGCAGCAGTACCTTTAGCCCTCGCCTGTTCCCTGTACTTCCCCAAATTGGCCAGCTACTGCCCCCTGCTGGGGGCCCACCTTCAACACACGCCTCAGTTGCTTGGGAATACCCTTTTCTCGGCCAGACACAGACTTCGTCTAAGATGTCCCAGCTGGAGGTGGACACCTCCAAACTGCTGAAGGACCGAGTCTTCCCTGAACGACCTATACTGGGTAGCTCACCAGGGGAGGAGTCCAGAGTGCAGGTGATAGACGATTCAGTTCTGATGGACCCACTGGCCCTTCAGCAACCAGAACCTCTCTGCTTGGACAGCTCAGCACCCAGCTTGGCCAATTCAACCCAGACCCCTAGTGGTGCAGCCTCCCTGTTGCCACTGCTTCCTGGGGGTGTGGCCTCCCCGGAGACCCAACCAATAGGTGCTGAGCGCTGCAAGCTCCCTCCCCTCCACCTTCCCTCGGAGCCGATCGTTCCCGCCTCCCGTGGCACCCGCCTTGAGTGCATCCAAGGGGGCCCCCTGCAGGCAGTAGTCATTCCTGGGAACGGAGGCCAGGACTTTTCTGAGGTGACGGGCCAGATATCACTGTGTCCGAATCAGGGGGCCACGGGGAGCCTGTTGAGGAAGGTGTCCACTGTGGAGGCCGTACAAATGTCCGTGGTGAGTCTCGACTTTGTTGCATAAATACACACATGCACGACAGGTGCTCGATAGACCTGGCTGATACGCAACCACATGCACAGAGCAGGGCTAGACCACCCTGGCAGGTACCTACTGGCCCAAGCGAGGTCACTTCTTCACACACCCATATACCTGAGGCCGGGTAGGAGGGCCACCCTCCTTAATTCTGCTCTGATGACTCTCTTTCTGCAGCCTGGATGTGCCCGAGGTACTTGCGGAGTTCCTTCTGGCCCAGTCAGAAGAACAGGTGAGTTACTGCAGCCACAGAGCACAAAGTTGCCACAGTACAGTTACGCATGAAACACCCATTATCAAAGGATAAAGTGATGTAAGTGATGGCTTCTGAGAAGGGGATGCTTCCAGGCAGAACCAGTCTCCTTAGCTGGGGGGTCGGCTGCTCCTGCCTTGGAGGTCTCTCAGTGTCGCAGTATGTTGTTAAGTTCCATAGATTAAGTCAATGTTTCCCAATCTGGTTCTCAGGGACCCCAAGACAGTCCAAGTTTTTGCTCCTACCAGAAACTGGGAGGGAGAAAAAATGTGGACTGCCTGAGGGTCCCCAAGGACTGGGTTGAAAAAAAAATAGTATTACATGATGATCATGCTACCTGAATGTGGCAAAGGTTTCAGAGCCACAACAACCAAATACTCATATTTCAGACGTATTTGAATCTGATCACTCTTTCCTGGGTGCAATTCACAATCAACAGACAGCAGTACCCAGACCCCCTTGGAAAGTTGCCTTCCTGGATGGATGCAGGTGCCCCAGCGGTGGGGTATAACCTGGTGGGGGGGAGGGGGGGGGCTCCACTGATCTTTGCTGTCGGTTGGAGGGTCTGATTTAATCTATGGTGCAGCACAGTGTCACAATACCACGATGCTGGAGGACATTGAGGAACCACAAAGATATAAACCATAAACTGCATGACTCAGATAAGTAAGTGAAGTACACTTGGATGAGGAGTGTACAGGCACGGCACCCAGTCTGCAGGGCAGGTCGCAGCCGTAAGGTAGTGACCTGAAGTGAGAACTTCTGTCCCCCAGGCGCCCTGTCATGCAGTTTGCCGCCGGTGAAGACCCCAGCAGCCCCCAAGAAGAAGAACTCCAAGCACTGCTCCATGTGCGGGAAGAGAACCGGATTAGCGTCCAGCTATGAGTGCAGGTGTGCCCCCGCCCCGTGTCCAGAGCCCCCTCCTGCCCACTCCAGCTGCACGATTACTTTAGAGGCCCAAATAAGACTGTGTTAGTAGGGGACATTATTGATGTTTATTTTAATGCCCCACGAAAGCTACAATAGAAGATCCACTGGATGTTTTGACATCCATTCTTTCAGCGTTTTTATGAAGAGACTCGTTTTTGCGTGCCGTAATGGAAGTAATTCAATTAACAGCTAATTTGTGATTATTTATGGGACTTAACATATAGCTTTTCAGGTTAGTTTTTTATTTTAATGATAGTACAGGCCAGTAAAATATCTCCTTTAGCCCCAGTCTGACCTAGAGTTTTCTGGAGACTTCATCAGGGTTCACAAGAAACTTTTATGCAATAATACTGAGAGATGAGATAAAAGCTATTTGTTGTAGCTGGTAATGGAGGAATGCGGAGCCAGCTGAGGGTTACACTGAAGGTGCTAACCCCAGGGGGTGGTGTGGTGTGGTGCAGAAAGACCCCTATAGGTCTCCAGCAGATCTGCCAGCTCAGTGAAAACAGTACAACACAATATAGTTATTTTCTCGACTAGTATCCGTTACGATGCTGTTTATGATTTCGTTAGTATCGTAGCTTGATTGTTGAAGGATGTTGGGAAGGACGAGAGGCAGATGCCCACACGCATGCATCTGTGGCTGACCTGCTGTCAATGGCTTGTCCCTGCAGGTGTGGTAACAATTTCTGTGCATCGCACCGCTATCCAGAGGCCCATGGTTGCAGCTTTGACTACAAGGGCATGGGTCGCCGCGTTCTGCAGGACAGCCTCCCCGTCGTCAGTGCCCCCAAGCTTCCTAAAATCTGAGGCTGCCGCACTCGAGTCCCTCGAGCCTCATACATGGACACAAAATTAAACAATTTGACACCAACTAACGGTTTCTTTACCCACTGAGTCTGTGCCCCCTGTAGAGTATGATTCTGTTCCTTGATGAGTCCGTGCCCCACCTTACCCCCATGGTGTGATTCTCCCCATCTGGGTCTGTGCTCCTTCCTGTTTCTAAGGTGAGACTCTGCCCCTTTGAGTCTGTGCCTCTTACCCTCTCTAAGGTATGACTCTGCCCTTCTGAGTCTGTGCCTCTCTCAGGTGAGACTCTGCCCCTCTGAGTCTGTGCCTCTCTCCCTCTCTCAGGTGAGACTCTGCCCCTCTGAGTCTGTACCTCTCTCCCTCTCTAAGGTGAGACTCTGCCCTTCAAAGTCCCTGCTCTGCCCTGTCTCTATCATGTGTGAGGTGTGACTCTGCCCCTCTTGAGTCAGTGCCTCACCCTATCCCTATGATGTGACTCTAGCCCTCCGAGTCTGTGCCTCTCCCCATTTCTAAGGTGTGACACTGCCCCTCTGAGTTTATGCCCCTCCCTGTCTCCATGGGGTGACCCCACCCTGCTTTCAAAAATCAACTCTGTAATCTATCTGGCACATGGCTGAAACTGTAGCATGACAAAGGGTGCATAGCGACAGCCTGAGTCACCTGATTTTTAAAGATTTCTTTGCGTTTGTTTAGGTTTTTCTCTAAAATGCACTTTAATAATTAATATGCATACCTCTATTTGACAGTAACTTTAGGGTATTTTATGTATTTCTTTATTTGGATACATCCCATCTTTGTCTTGGTGTAAATCCAGCCTTGGATGTAAGGAGCAGGCAGATTCTGTTAGCAGCACAGCTGTTCATTGTCTCTCATTAACAACACATGAATGCAATAAAATGACTAGTGTGTTAATGTTTGGAATGTTTTGGGATAAAAAAACCATGGATGAACCGGAAACTTGCCATATATATTTTTTTTTTATGCCAGTTTTTAATGAGTTGTTTTGCTGTTAAATAAAAAATAAACCAGGTGGCATGTTTTAACCCTGTGTTACAATCTAAGCTCTTTCACTCACCACCCCTGTTTTTATGGTAGCGCTTGGAATGCGAGGGTGCGGGGGTCAGAACAGGAAGTCGTTTCATTGCTGTGAAAGTAGCACAAAACAAACTCTGCCAGATCTTACGGCTTTTGCTGCTCAGACTCACCCATCTTCAGTCACGGGTGATACAGCCGCGATTGTTGTGATGCAGTCTGTCCAAGAACAAGCCTGCCCTGGGTGAGCACCAGTTGGTATTCTAGGGTTGCCAAGTCTCATGCATCTGGCGTGGCACTCACACTCTCTGACTCTTACTCATAAGAAATCTTACGGTGAATCTATATTATTCCATTATAAACCTAAAATTAGCTACATCAAAAGTGCTGGGGTAGTTTGCAAACCCTACTATTTACAAGGTAATAAAACTGTTACATACATGTACATGGATGTGTAGACTTGTTTCGAAATTCTCACACCAGCCAGCTAACCAAAGTTGGCAACCCTGGTATTCTGTGTGTACCTCAGTCTGTAGATCCAGGCCTGTGAAGAGTATCAATCCTGGTTGTGGTTAGGGCTCTTTAAGGGAGATGCAATTAGAAGTGCACTGTTAAACTGTATTTTACACCATATAGTCTGGTATGTGCACTGTTAGCTTTATAGTCAGGCTGTTTTTCTAAGTATGTGTGATACAGCCCTTATGCATTGTGTCAATGTACAAGTTATTGTGTGCGAGTTCTTTTTGGCACCAGTGAAATACTACCTCCCACAGCAAAGCGTGATTCATATAACCAAAACCCCATGCAGCTGCAACACTTAACACCTAAGAAGGTGCCTGATGACATTCCAAACCTCCAAGCAAGACAGGGATTACTGGTAAGCCTCTGCTTTCAATGGGAAAAGTCTCGTTAAATAGTAAATGTTTGTATGAACTACATGTGCATTCTGGGAACACAGCCAGTCTACTGTTTAGTATACTGCCAATGCTGGAATATCGTGTTTTTACAGTGGAATCTTCATTGGATGAATGTGGACAAAGTTACTGGGGAGTTTGATCGGCAGTTTTACGCTGACGGTGAACTACACGTGGTATATCTTGTTCAGTATCAGATTATTTTCAGTGGTTAAAACTATACACGTCAATATATTTTAGAATCAAACCACATCAGTTAATATGTTAATCTTCAGCTATATTCAGGAGGGGTGTAGTGATATATATAACCAGCACATAGTTACGAAGGCCGCCTATACGGCAAGCGAGGTGCTTTAGATACAGCTGACACGTGTGGGCGTACGGAGCGGAACGCGCATGCGCTCTTCACCTCGACGCGGAAGTAGCGACGCCAGCTGTTCGATGGCTTCCTGAAACAAACACCGTCCAGCCTCGGCCTCCGGACCTCAGGTAAGTCACCTTTTCTGGCTCTGTCGATAAACCCGTGCTCATAAGCCGTCGGAGTCGCTGAAGTGCGTGGTGTGTGGGAGCGAACTCCTGCTGTCTCCTCTTCCCCTGCCTTGAGAGTAAGCCCCATAATGACATTATTATAAGGCTGGGAGGAGGTGGTGTTGGGTAACCCAGGGGCCGGGGAGGCGGTGTGGAGTAAGCTGGGGGAGCTACTGTCAGTGCTGGCTAAGCCGTGATGCAGGGCCCGCTCCCCGGCAGCTCATCCCGGTACCTCCGCTTCACAGTGGCCATCACATAGAGTGAAACTACAGTGCTGCAAATTCCTTTTATTATGTCGGCTGAACTTAGATTGCAGAACACTACGCGTTTGTCTTCAAAATGCAAATTGGGTTTATTTGAATGAATTTGTGTTTCTTTAAGGTCTTTTACATCATGCATGACAGTTACATGCATTAACGTCGAGTTCAAAAACGAGTTTTATGTTACGGGATGGCCATTATATGACAAAGTTTTATCAGGTTAATGAAGTGAACGGAGATGTCTCTGAGCATAAAACAAAAATTAGAACAGTGTGAGAGGTGGGTAATAATCTAGCATCTTAATGTAAGACTTCCTGAATATATTACTGTTTAAACTGTCTAAAATCGCATTCAGAAATTTGAAACTATAATTAAGTATGATTAATAGAATCACATTTTAATTATTGTACCTATGGTGTGTGTGGATTTGTTTCATAAAGCTGCTTAAAAGTACAGTGTATAAGTTGGGTATCAAAATTGTGTGTGGTGTTTGTGGCATTCTGATAGTCCTGCTCTTACACCCCTGATGGAATTAAAGGTGTCCTGATCTAAATGGGGAGAGCTGTCTGTCTGTGTTTCACTCTACTTTGATAAGGAGAGCTGTCTGTCTGTGTCTCACTCTACTTTGATAAG
>JAODLC010000065.1:12455187-12488682 GCA_026781145.1 Hippopotamyrus pictus
GATAAGGAGAGCTGTCTGTCTGTGTCTCACTCTACTTTGATAAGGAGAGCTGTCTGTCCCTGTCTCACTCTGCTTTGTTGAGGAGAGCTCTCTGTCCCTGTCTCACTCTGCTTTGTGGGAGAGCTTTTCCTCAGTGTGACACTCTGCTTTGTCGAGGAGAGCTTTCCTTCTGTGTCTCACCCCCTTTTGTTATGCAGTGCTATTTTCCTATTAGTTTGGCTGTGTGTTTGTCCTTTCCTTCAGTGAAGCGCCAGTTTTCCTGTGACCCAGATGGTCCCGCAGCTTTCTGATCGAGGTTGACAAGGTCAGCGCACTCTTCATGTTTCTGTTCACAGCACTGTGGTTATGTGTATGAACTGCTCTGTGAGCGTAGAGCTTATAGACATATATTTGTGACCCAAAGGTCCTACTGCCGAGTAATAGGAAACACATCCATCTGTATGAATGTCAAAGTGAGGGCTCGCCGTCAGTGCTAATGCACCCTACAGGTCTGTGTGGTGTCTGCAAATAGTCACTACTCCGACTACTCCACAGTCTGAGAGATCAGGAATATGAAGTTGAAGAACTCCACTAAGCAGAACAGAAGCTTCAGTGGTTCAGAGGTATCCCAGCCCACCAAAAGTGGCTCCCAATGCATTGTGACGGAAGCTGCGAGTGGGTGCTTACTTAGGATACTATGATGGCCACACAGTGCAACGACTTAGATTATGGAATCTTCTTAAGTAGCACTGGGATTTTTGTAGGGTACACTCTACTAGAGGGGCTTGATATTAGGGCTGTCACTATCAATTATTTCAATAATTGAGTAATTTATCAATTAATTTGACAATTCAAAGAGTTGTTTATATTTAATACATAACAGAGTACAATAATTACATGGCAATTGGTGTGAGGCAGGAACCAAAGAAATATTGTAAGGTGCCCATTCAGTCACAACATTTAAGTTAATTTAGGTTACATGTTTCTGGAGAATGGAAGGAAACCAGAGCATCTGCCAAAAAGCAGTGCACACAAAAGGTGTTAGTATTGTCATGGCATTTCATGCACATGCAATTGTCATATCGCAAGGACTGCGATAATCTGTTGTGTTCACTTCACACCATCAATAAGATGCGCTAGAACATTTTTGGTCAATCAAGCAAAATTTAGAAAGACTTGCATTTTAATGATGGTTCCTTTTCAACATTTTCAAGTATATGAAAAAAAAAAAACTCTCTTAAGTTTAACGTTTTTGCATGAGTTGTCCATGTGCTCTTGGAGAAATTCATAATTCAGCTGCTTGCTTTTTGATTCACTCATAGACTGTGCGGCGCATTTGTGAGGAATTAAACACAAACAAGTGAAGAGAAGAAAAGCGAACAGGAACTGGTCATGAAACAATATTAATCTTGTGCTGTATGGAAATATTTTGTATTCCATAGAGACAGTATTGAGCAAATGCAAGTGATTTGCTTTTGATTAAGGAGTCACTCAGTACATCACACACAGACATGGATATAAGTGTAAATGCTTTGAGAAGATGGGGAGTCGTGTAATTTGACAGCTGTTCTAAGGAGCTTATTCCCAAGTCCTTCTGGAGGCCTATATTCAACATTCAGAACTGCCAGCCACTGTCATCATGGCCGTGTGTGCTGGCTTGAGCCACATGGATGGTCCTGTAATCACTGGGGCATCATGCCCTCAGCCACATGGTCTTGCCCACCAGAAATGAGCACCTCACAGGAGCATAGGCATCTGAATGTTGAGTTAAAGAGGAGGCCCCTTTCTGAGGCAGTGCAGAGTGTTGGGGCAGTTTAATGTTGGGGCATTGTTAGTGTTACTGTTGTTGTTGCTGTTACAGTTAGTGCAGGGCTGACTTATCATATATTTTGCACCTCCCTCCTCAAACCTGCTGCAGACATGACGTAGCATTATTCCAGCTGTCGTGTCACACATGGGACTCGGGCAAAGACCCTTAACCCTGAAATCTGTTCCAGGGGCACAGGATAAATGGCTGAGTCTTCACTTGGACTCTAAGTCAGGGGTCTCAAACTCCAGTACTGGGGGGCTGCAGCCCTGTGTAGCTTAGTTCTTTCCCCCTTCCACCACAAATGATTTGGCTCAAGAGCTGTGTGGTAATTAGCACAAGGAGTTGAATCAGGTGTGTTAAATGAGGGTGAACCAAAAACTGTGTAGGCCTCCGGCCCTCCAGGACTGGAGTTTGAGACCCCTGCTCTAAGCTTTGCTTTCACCTATGTGTTTCACGGTGAGTCGCAAAAGCTATACAAATCCATCAAAGTGTCTAAGTTGCTTAAACCGATCCGTTGAGTTGTGAATGTAGGCAGGTGGTGGCAGGGCACTGCTGCGTGTGGTTGTCTTCCAGGCAAGGCCAGCGGAGTGTAAAAGCACATCCCTCTTGATGGAGGAACCCCTTAGAGGAACCCCTGAAGGCTCTCCTTGTGCTGAGGCTGCCATCCAGAACGGCCAGACTGTGGGGGCGGTTTGTGGTTCAGCGCGTCAAGCCTCTGTGCATGTGATTGGAAGGTCGCTAGTTGGAGCTCCAGCTTCAGCAGACTAATCACATTTCCGTTGAGCCCTTGAGCAAGACCCTTAACCCCCCCAAAGTGCTCCAGAGGCACTTTATAAGTAGCCTGATCCTCGGACCTCAAGCTTGCTCTCAACATTATACATGTGTGCATGTCTTAATGGAGAGCATGATGGGATACGGCCGAGCATAGCACAGTCCACACAGCTACAAGATGCTAGAAGTGAAAGCCTGTCTCTAAAAGGATGGTTGTCACTTCCCTTCATGTATGGCCTCCGTTTCCTCTTCTGTGCCACCGAAGCTTCATGATTATTGAAAATTCTCACAATACTTATAGCTGAGACAGTTTTATCTAAAAGCACCGATTGCAATAACCCTCTAACCTTTGGTGTAGCGTCCCTTATTGAAAGTGGCAAGTGCTGATCATGGCGAAATCTCTTGCGGGAAATTGCTAATCTTCCAGTGCAATCATCTCTATTATTTTAGTACTTGTGTCTTCAGCTCTGATGCTGCTAACATTAAACGTCAATAAAGTTTAAATATAGGCCATCAATTTTGGGCAAGACTGGTGTAGCACTGACACTGATGTGATGCTTTCCTCATGCATATTGGCCAATACCGATATGTTGTCTGATCTATTCTGCAGCGCTCATTTCACCCACAGTGGAGGAAGATAGCCAGGGAGCAGGTGACCTCATTTAGTGGTTTTATCCATTTCTCACTGGTCACTCGCTGGTTCCCTGTGATTTAACCAGGCTATGTGTGACAGCACTGAATCCAAATGGTGGTTCCCAAGACCCTTTTCGTAAGGTCACAGTGTAAAACCACACATATGTGTGATGGAGGCACAGACGCATATCTCTGCCTGTGACTGCGCTCTCCCCGGGCCGGCCCGCGGCTAACGGCACCGTATGTATCCTTGCAGATCGGCGCCAAGTGCCTCAGTGCGGCATGCGGGCGGCACAGGGACGGCTGCCCAGTGTGTGAGCTCCCCCGATCAGCTGAGATGATTATGCCGCTGCACCACGCCTCCGTCATCCCCCGTGATGTCACTTCCTCCCGCCTGTCGGGAAGCAGCAAGACCAAGGAGCGCGACCGGCAGGTGAGAGTGAGGGGGGTGGGGTCTGTCTGAGTGGGAGGTTCCTGGCTCCACCCGACAGTCACCTGCAATCGTCCTCTCCACCTCGTGCGAGATGTGACCGCTCATATATGCCAGTCTCCAGCTCAGCTGAATAGCAAACATAGGGTGCATCCGAAATCACTTGACCGTTAGCGTAGTATGTACTATATGTATGCGTGAGAACAGTATGCATGCATTCAGACACACTGCAGTCGCCATCTTGCACATTACCGGACCTGGATGTTTACCAGTGATGTAGCTTGTTAACTGCTGTCTAATGGTAGCTAACATTGATCAAGCTGTCGTACTTTACGCTGATTTCTTTATTTTATTGGCCTTTCACCTACACATCTTTAACGGAAATAACAACTCAGTTTGTAAATTAGTTATGTAAATGAGTAATGGGAATAGTTATCAGCAGAGAGTCCCCGCAGATGGAATACGGTTAAAATGTGTCAGAGCTTCTGTGTTGTGGGTAATGTGAGAGCTTCCCTTTGTCTCCTGAGCCGTCTTTGGGCGTGGAGCGTGGTCTGCACATACTGAGCTGGCCTGCGGAGCTTTTTCTCCCGTCACCATACCCATGTGCTAACATCGCACTCTGAGGCTCTGAGCCACTACTGTGCCGGTGCCAAGTGTCCCTGAACTCTGTGAAACACGGGGCACTGTGCAGCTTTGGGCGCTGCCTAACTCTTCTTTAATTATGCTAATGCAGACATTATTATTATTATTAATAATAATAATAATAATAATAATAATAATTGATACTTTATTAATTCTAGTGAGAAAATTCTCTTTATGCCTCTCCCTCAGCTTGCTCTCTGTAGGTGAGAGCAAGCTGGCCACAAAGGGCAGCCACTGATTGCAGCGCCCAGGGAGCTGAGGGTTAAGGGCCTTATTCAAGGACCCGTCGAACCGACACAGGCACAGAGAGGCACAGCGCACTGAGCCGCACACTGTATACACTGCGGTATACAGGTCTATTCAAAAGCAGCACTTGTGGTATTTTGAAATCTTGAAAGAAGATACCAGTCGGCGAGTTTGTGGGTGGGGGGCTCCTCACGGTACAGTTTGCTGAGCAGGGTGACAGAGGTATACCATGTTACCGTAGTGTAGCTGCTGCTGGACTGTAAATAGACAGCGCTGTACACGGTAGAGCCATCGTGTTGCGTCCGTCTCACTGGTGACGTGATCTTCTGTGGCTTGTAGGAACCTGAGCACAGACTGGCTGTGCGAGTGCCTTAGCACCCCAAAGTGTTCCCTCTCCACCTGGAGCCACCATGAGGTGCATTTGGGGACCCCAGTCCTCTTTTCCTATCAAGAGAAAACACAAGCTCCTCTTTTTACTCCCTCTGGGCCCAGCTGTCGTGATGCCAGAGGCTGCTGGCACACACACTTCAGCCAATCATTTACCGATTCCAGGCAGACTCTAACCTTCATCTCCGCACACAAGTGGCCCTTTGTCACGTGGAGGTGTTCGAGCTCAAAGGTTGGCTTTCATTTCTCATGTGAATGCGGCGCGGAGGCTCTGGCCGTCCTCATGGCCATGTCACTGTCATAGCACCGGCTACACTAGCCTGTTCGCTGGTGCTTTCTGTGTGCAAACTGTAGTTAAGATAGACGGGTGCATTTGGCACCTCCAGGGAGGAGAGGGCTTCAGGATTCTGAATTAGGGTCTGCTTTCCAGGAAGGCTTCAGCCAGCTTTATTATCTTTTTTAGTCTCATGGGGTAGTACCAGCAATACCTCTTCCCTCCAGTAGGTGACACTTCACTCTGTTGAGATCATGTTCTGTGTTTGTTGGAAGGAGAGGAACCATACAGCCAATTCCATTTGCTCTTCCTGGCTGGAGTTCACTGGGGGGGGGGCTGGAGCCTCTGCCAGGCAGCACAGGGCACAAGGCTGGGCTGCGCTCTGGACGGGATGCCAGTCTACTACAGGATACACGCTAACATTGTCCCATATACCAATTCCAAAAATTTTAAATGGTATGATCCTACCATTTTTCAGGTTTTGCTCTTTGATGAAAGTGTGCTGTACATGTTTTTTGCACACTACGAAGTTACATCACATAGCGGGCCTTCCGAATCTGCGCTTTGGGAAAGGTTTGATAGTATCAATTTAATTTTGATTTGGCATTGATACAAAGGTACAAAAGTTGGTATTAAAAGTCTACATTTTGCTATCGATCTGACTCCTGCACGCGTGCACTACCAGTGATGTTTTTTTTTTTTTTTTTTTTTTTAGAGACGTCTATCAGTCTGACTGTCCCCCTCACAGAGATTGGTCTGCGTTCTTCCGACTGCCCTACTTTCAAAGTCCCATTAATGAAGCTGGAGGGATTAGGGGTTGCAATGGGTGGTGGTTGTGGGGGGGATGAGTGCAGGTCTGGTTTCTGTCATATCCTGGGGGGGGGGGGGGGAATGTGACACCATAGTGCTTAAGAATGCAGGAAGTAGGCGTGTTTGACAAAGAGCGGCGTCCGGCCCAGACCGCAGAGCTGCTGCATGAGGGTCCAGGCTGCTGCCACGTCACAGCTGTCAGACCTTCTCAGTGTCGATCCTGGCGCTCTGTGTCATGGCGACAGATCCAGTATCTCTGCCATTCCTTAAAGTGTTTGAGTGAAGTAATACACGTGTGCAAAGTGGTAAAATGCAACAAATGTAAGTAAAATACACTTTTCTTTTTAGAGTCATCTTAAAATGAAAAGTTCAGTCTCCACTAGCATGGTCAGAAAATGTTTTGCTCCATGTATCTATAATCCTTCCTTCCATTCAGCTTCTTCCAAAAAAAAGTACAAGTGATTGCGTCTTTACACACTGACAGTCACACCAACACAATCAACGTAGGGGTCTTGATCTGCACATTATTGCTAAAAGAAATAGATATTACTATAACTTCAATGAAACATTCAGTGAAACATTCAAAGTATACAATAATAAGACATAATAATAATGCATAATAAATGATGTGAATGACTTTAACACCCTGTTTCTCATCAGGCTCTGCTGTGTGTGCGCCCCTGTCAGCCTGCTGAGAGGGGGGCGGGGATGTGATACCATTGTTACCCCGTTAAACAGCTTAGTGTCAGTTTTGCAGGAAGCTTGGGCCAGAGGCTGCAGTGCCGTCTGAGTTAGGTGCTGTGACCTGAGCGCGTCCTGTTAAGTGCCCTCTGAGTGCATTCTGCGCCCCCTCAGTCCGCTTATCTCTGCAAGCTCGGGAAGATAACGTTGGCTGTCTGTCGTTATTTGCCATCTGTCTAAGTAAGGCGGCTTCTCCATCTCAGTCTGGTGAGATTAGCGAGCTCGTGAGGTCAGCCTTCGGCTCTGGACAGCAGCAGCATGCAGTGGGTGTGTTTGAAGCCTACTAACAGGCAGAAGGTGGAGTTGTCACTTTCTGTTGGGGTGTGAGCTCGTGAAAATAGCCCCTATGTCCGTCCAAGTCACTGCTGTACATGCTGCTCTGTCTCCCAGTACCAAATCCTTACTGAGTCTCTGCTCACCTTAGACCTTCTGATCACTTTACAAAACTGCTAATAAAAAGCCAATAAGTATGAATGTTGTTTTGTTACTGGCTGGATGATCTGCCTGAACTTTATGTGGCAGCTCATCTCCATGTTGCAGCTTCACCGTGGTTTTGACTTGAATGCCATGATGACAGAAGGTGCTCTCGCTCTAGTCCCCCTAGTGCCAGTGGGATGAACTGCAGGTCAGAGCTGCAGCTCGCTGCTGGCTGTTGGCTTTGGCATAGATGCAGACAGGCAGTTGGGAGACAGTATTTTACCTATCAGGCCTCACTGTTCCTCGCACGGCTGAGCAGCAAGCTGAAGAAATCGCACCCTGAACCAGAGGGCCTCACTGAACACGCCCCTGTGTGAAATCGATCATGCTACACCGAGTTGTTTGCATTAAGAGCTATAACGGCTACAGAAACGCGAAGAGCAGGTTAGCCCGGTGTCACTGAAGTACCATTGTAGAGCCATTGGCCCCCGGGGCCCTGGGAAGCACCCCAGCCCTCACGATGATGGACCACCCCTGTTTCGGGTAACCAGCTGTGGGTTTCCCCTGGCTGTTGTGCTCCTGGCCTCGCTGTGCGGGGTGGAGTGCAGGGTGTGCCTGCCCGTCCCATTCCCAGGTAGCTGCACCTCGCTTCGCTATGCAGGGTTGCCATAGTGACAAAAGGAGACTTCATGCGAGTTTAGTTTCAGAGCTGTCTGCCAGCAGGGGGCAGTGTGGACTTCACATATGGCTAATGAACAATGCCAATAATGGGGAAGTGAAACATGCTGTTGTTTCCAGTTCCTCATTATAGGGAGTGCATACAGCCCAAGCCCCAGTTAGTCCTAGGTGGAGACCTGTGTCTGCGGGTGTCTGCATGCACCTCCCCCAAGCTCTGGGGGCTGAAGGACAGCAGAGGGCTCTCTGTAAGTCTTTGTGGAGTTCAGGCATGTTCCTGCCTGGCAGAGCTAAGCAGCCTTTGGAGAGCTGAGCCACAGTTAGTTGCATTCAGAAAGGCTTTTGGAATAGTCAGCAAAAATTAAGTGCCACGCCTCCCCATCAGATGATGACCGCAGGTCATTATTCACCAGAATCATTGTTTGATTGGCTTTCAGGCAGGAAGTCCCACCTCTGCCAACGTGCCCTGCAACCTGCCTAGGACCTCCGTCACGCCGTCCATCCAGGACATCTGCAGGTGCGTTGGGACGGGCCGCTCCGCCTGCTCCCCGGATGCCAAATGTGGCCACCCAGCATTGTCCGCCGGCCCTGTCGCTCTGCCATTGTCCTGCCTGTCTGTCTTTTGCCTTCATTTTCTTTTCCCCCCTTTTTCTCGCATCCGATTGGCCCCCTCCTGCATGCAGCTCTCATGCGGCGGCAGTGCGTGCGGGCCCCCAGCAGCCGCTGCAGACTGCGGTGGTGCTCCCTCCCTGCGGGGGACCCCCGGTGACCGCTCTGTGCCCGGCCTCTTCCCCTTTGAGCCCTGACTGGCTCTCGCTGCTGCGGGCGGGTGGCCCGCTGCGTTCCTCTCGCTCGCTGGACGACGTGGGCCCCCGGCCGGGCAGCCTCTCCCACGGGCTTCGCTTTATCGACAGGCCGAGCTCCGATGGCGAGTTGGCCCCGCCCGCCCTCGCCCCCCTGCTCTCCAACACCTGCAAGCTGATCGGTGGGCTGACGGGGATACTTGCCGCCGTGCCCCGCCCCCCCAACGTGGGAAGCCTGGGCAGCTTTGCATGCGGTCTGCACGTCTCCAAGTCCTCAAGCTGCATCCTGGGTGTCAGCGAGCCGCCCAGTGATGATGACGCGTCCCTTGAGCGGCCCGTGTGGCCCCCGGTGGCTCCTCTTTGCTCCCCAGAAGGGGACAGTGATCTGGACCGCTGCTCCTCCGCCCCATCAGACAAAACTGTCCCACTCTCTCCCTATTCGCTGTCAGCTGATTGCTGCAGGTTGGTGCTCTGCTCTGTGCCTCCCCTGCATCCCGCTTCCTGCGTCTTGCTATGGCTTCCCCACCTCCTCCTGTCTCCTGCCTCCTCTGCCTGTTTGTCTTAGAGTCTGCAGTTTGCTTTTTAGTATATTTTGCTGCTCATTGCATATAAACATGACCCTGTTCTGCCCCTCTGAGTGATGAGGGTTGGTCTGTGCCCCCACCTATGTGACCGCCATGTGGATCCCCTGTGCAGAGTGAATGACACCTAACCTGCACATTACTCCGGTCTTGCAAGCACCTTCTGATAGGTGTGCAGACCTGCTTTTTGGGGGACCTCTACCTCCAAGCTGTCTGGACCCTGCAGCTAGTCCAGCTTATCAGATGTCGGCTACTATTCATCTAGTTTACCTTCTATCTCAGAGTGACCTTTTGCTGAACCTCCTCCTCTCTTAGGATGACCGCCTGCTTTACCTCCTCCTCTCTCAGGGTGACCTCCAGCTTGAACCTCCTCCTCTGAGTAACCTTTCCCTATTTCAGGGTGGCCTCCTGCTCTCTCTGGGTGACCTCTTGTTTGACCTCTTCCTATATCTGGTGACCCCCTGCATGACCTCTCATTCTCTCAGGGTGATCTCTCCCTATTTTAGGGTAGCCTCCTCCTTTCTCTGTGTGACCTCTTGCTTGGCCTCCTTTCTTAGGATGATCTCCTGCTTGACCTCCTCCTTTCTCTGGGTGACCTTCTGCTTCACTTCCCACTCTTGCAGGGAGACCTCCTACTTAACCTCCTCTCCTAGGGTGATCTCCTGCTTTGTCTGAGTGACCTCCTGCTTGACCTCCTCCTCTCTCTGGGTAGCCTCCTGCTTGACCTCCCGGTCTCGCAGAGAGGCCTCCTACTTAACCTCCTCTCCTAGGGTGACCTTTTGCTTCTCCTCCTGCTTGATCTCCTCCTCTAGTAGGGTAGTTTATAGTGACTTTGTGGATTCTAACTATGAAAGCCGACGATATCTGCTCTCCTCAGCATTCTGGGAAGAGCCAAGTGTCAAGTCAAGTAAAACACTATAGTGATCTCAGCAATGTACAGTACCTAGTGCAATAAAGTAACATTCCTCCCGAAACCACAGTGCAACATTCATGACGGGGAGGGGAGACAGAGGGAGGTGATTGTCTTATAACTTTTAAAGTGATTTTTAGTCTTGATGATGTCTCTGTTAAGCAGCCCTTACCACATTGGCGCAACTAGCTTCTTTTGGCCGCTCTGTTGCACCACTTTGCCACTGGTGGGTGCTGTAGGGCATCATGAGTTAGAAGGTATGAGCCGGCAGACCGCGCAGCCTGCTGCTAATACCTCCCCCCCCCACCCCGAGCAGGATCTGCCACTGTGACGGCGATGAGGACAGCCCGCTGATCAGCCCCTGCCTCTGCACCGGAAGCCTGCGCTTTGTGCACCAGGCCTGCCTGCAGCAGTGGATCAAGAGCTCCGACACACGCTCCTGCGAGCTCTGCAAGTACCACTTCGTCATGGAGACCAAGCTGAAGCCTCTCAGCAAGGTGAGGATTCTCCCCCAAAGGGAGGGGATGGGGCCCACGTTCTGAGCCGCACCGCTGGATCGAGGGGGCAGGGGGCACCGTGCCCCTCCTGCAGCCTCCGGGGATAGCCCGGCGCGTAGCGATTGGCCGGTCGCGGTGTGACGTGGGCACGGGCGTCTGCTTCTGTCTGCAGTGGGAGAAGCTGCAGATGGCGCCCAGCGAGCGGCGGAAGATCGTGTGCTCCGTCACCTTCCACGTCATCGCCATCACCTGCGTGGTGTGGTCCCTGTACGTGCTCATCGACCGCACCGCCGAGGAGATCAAAACAGGTCAGGCCAACGGCACGTAGCCGGAGCGCTGGCTGACGCCTGCCACCTGTCGTTCTCACTCTGAGGGCAGCCGGCCACGGCGCCCCCTGGCTGCTGCCTGAAACAGGGGCCCCTGTCATATATTCATCCCAGTATCACATGTTACCTGCTTCTCTGTTCAAATCTGGGGACTGCCATATCTGATGTCTGCCTGCTGTAGATCACCTTCTCTATATAAACTACATCTTTCAGTAATATATTAAGCTTGACCTTTTTTTGACCATGCAGCCAGAAGAATTCCAGGTAAAGGCCTCTTCTCATTGCATGCCATATCACATGCTCTCTGGGTCCCTGTAAACTCTAATGTGTGTAACGCTGCCCCCTGATGGCCAGTGAGGTCAGCCCCTGTCCATCAGGGTGGGCTGTTTCTGTAACAGCTGGAACTGTTATTGAGGCAGTGCAGATGTGCAGATGTTGATATATAGTGCATACCTTTCCTGAAAGCAGCTTTTTGAACTGCCAGGGCACCTCGGCAGCTCTGTCAGGCTGCTGCTTGCATGCGATTGGTGTGAATCAGTGGTCCAGCTGGTCCTTCTGCATGGCACTCTGTGATTGGGTGGAAAATTAAAGGGGCTGGGTGGTGAAGTGACTCGGGAACCTCAAACCTTGCCCATTACCCCGACCATGTCTTGCAGAACAGGAAGGCTGTGATTTAAGGGGCATTATTAAAATATATACTGATGGCAGTGCGTCTTGGGAATCTGACTAAGTCAAATGTAGCTTCTGAAGTTTGTCTCAGTGTTGTCCTTCTTGTAGCATTTGACCTTGAATGCTGCGCATTCTGACCTGTTTGCTATGGATTCTGCTTACAGGGATCCTGGAGTGGCCCTTCTGGACCAAGCTGGTGGTGGTAGCAATCGGCTTCACGGGCGGACTTGTGTTCATGTACGTGCAGTGCAAGGTCTATGTGCAGCTGTGGCGTCGACTCAAGGCCTACAACCGAGTGATATATGTGCAGAATCGGCCACAGGTGCCCAGGAACATCGTATTCCAGAAGCCAGCGACCAGCGAGCCTCTCTGTGGCAAGGAGGCCTTGGCACCCGTGCCGCCGGACACAAACTCGTCCCAGTACACGGAGACGGAGGACTACAGTGTGGAAATCCTGCACATCTGAGTGGCTTTCTGCAGCGCCCCCTGCTGGAACTGTACTGCAGTGGTCAGTGGTAGCACTGTGGTGGGGACTTTTGGCCATGGGCATGTTTGTGAGGACCAGGCCGTGAGCAGAGTCCCGCGATCCCAGCGCTACACATCCCTCATCTGCTCATGCACTTTTTATATAAATTGCTTTATAACGTGTATGTAATTTAAAGAGGAAAACTTGAAGTTCAGCTGAAATATTCCTGTTTTCTATGGCTTTTGTATCCCAGGTCTTTGTCAGAGAAGGGATGAAGAACAACAAATTATTCCAGAAGTGCTCGTTCCAGTTTTCAAAAATAGTGGGAGTTGTACCTGGTCAGAAATACCTGGGTCCAAGAATGATTTTTGTATTTGTTACATATTTATATCATGGTGTATTTTGACCACTTGGAACCAATCAGATCTTGTCTTTTGCTTGAGGGCGTGACAGATTTTCCACGCACTTTCCATAAAGAAGGAAGTTTCCTGCAGTTAGGATGACACAAACCTCGGCTGAGCTGGTTGTCTTCTGTAGGACGCAGGACACCTGTAACCTTTGACTTCTGTGCGTTTGTCTGTTTTTAATCGTGAGTATGTTATTGAAGATCTGTTCTTCATTCTGTTTATCTAGTTTGTGTATTTGTAAGCCTATTGATTTTAATGTTGCTAAGTCATTTCCCATAATTCATCTGTAATGACCCCTGCAGGCCTGTTGGCTGACTTCATCTGACATAACCTTGATAAGCCAGTAAGCCAGCAGCTGTTGCCCTGTATTGTTCTTTGTCTTTAGGCCCTGCTGTTGTACTCTGTGTCCAGGCTGTGAGGCCTTGTGCGGAGCAGATGGTGTAGCCTTTGGCCTCTCTGGGTGGAAGTCTGAGAGTATAGCCTTTCTCTCTGGAGGTTGTAGCCAGAGAGCCCATACTAGATCAGCGCTCTCCAGAAGCAGTGTTTTCTGAGATCAGTCTCCATAATACAGGGGCTCTATTTGTAGCAAGCGTAACCCTAACACTAAGCAGAGTGGTTTTCTCTGCATTTTCATGTTGCCTTACCTGCTGTTGCACTGAGGACCATTTCAGGCAAGAGAACAATGCTGCCATCTGTTGGAATGTTGTTATGGCGTCCCAGTATACATTGTCAAACAGTTAAAAAAAAAAAAAAAAACTGCTTTTATTGTAAATCAGTAATTGAGAAAAATCTTGGTTTGTCCCACAATCACCATAACCCGCTTTTCTGCCTCGGTAAGTGTGACCAGTAGCCTACAGACTGTGTGCTGTTAAGGTGTTTGGTTTTCTGTGCCCTCTGGTAAATGTCAGTCTTGTGAAGTGGTAATTGAGGCTTTTGATAATGACCGAGGAGCAGGGCTCCTTGTGTTGTTGGAAGGCTCTGAAGTGGCCAGAGGCAGTGAAACAGTTTCACAGTTAGGAATCCTGGCCATGTGGTGGAGCCATATGTACTGTTTGGCTTGTTTTCATGGGACTTGTACCTTTTAATAAAGTCATTTCCAAAGTAACCATTCATATTCACTTAATGCAAGCGAAGCCTCTGTGCCAGGTGACCTTTTAGACAGCTTTCCAAGCCTTTCCTATGCTTAATAACTCTGTCTTTCATATGAGACTGTGTATGTGTGTGACTGATATGTCAATCATCCGACCCTGTTAGCTCTTATTACTGTACTGATACTGTTCCACACTCTGTAACTTTACTTTGTGACTTTGAGTCCTTTGTGTTTGAGTTGAGTGTGCTATTTAAAATATTCATGTTGGCGTTATTTTCAAAATGTAATAAAGTTTAATATTAACACCTTTTAGTTCTCTATTGCTTTGAGGTTTCTCATCTTTATTATGCATGTATTAGTTTTTGAGGCTTCTTTGCAGGGTTTCTGGGCTTTTTGTGATGTGATGAGGAGTTTGAAGTTCCAGAAAGACCTAGAAATTGAGCCGCCGGTCCTTTGGATGGAGAGGAGTCAGCGGAGGTGGTTTGGGCGTCTTATAAAGATCCTCCCTAGACGGCTCTCTGCAGAGCTGTTCCAGACACGGGCCACTGGGGGGAGCCACTGGGAATCACCCAGGACATGCTGGAGGTATGATGTCTCCCAGATGGTTTGGGTGTCTAAAGGGAAATAGCACCTATGACCTGCTCTGTTTGGCATGCTGCTACTGTGATTCTCACCAGAAGAAGTGAGGGGAAGATGATGATGATGATGATGGGTGAGAGGGTTCCTGTGAAGCTGGGGTCACTGGGATATCTGCAAAATCTTTAACCGCTCAATAACCTGAAAAATGTTTAGGCCAACAGTATCTGAGATGAACTTCCTTTGTGTTCTATCGCACACTGATTCTTCCCGTTTCCTCTGTGGTTGAAGGCGAAAGTTCATCACCGTGCTTAGCTTCCCATTGCGTTTTCTCAGACTGAGGAGCCGGCGGTGTGTCTGGGTGAAGGCCTGGAAAGGGCACTTCCGTCCATGTGTCACGGCTGGGGTCTTGGCGCCAGGCTGCCCGTCTTGCCCGGAACGCAATGCCACACAGAAAGAGTCTCATTACACAACGCTTCCTTAGTGAACCATTATTTACTGTTACACTTTCTGTGATCTTGCAGCTGCGTTTCACAATATCCTTTCTATAAAAATCTATAAAAATGTAGCTCTGTAGCTGATATTAAGCTTAATGTGTAAAATGCGAACTTGCCTTGGGACACACATATACATACACACATGGTAATACTCTGATGACAGTCTGCCGCTAGCCCTGACTCTGACACGTTTATCTATGGCAGGTGGTACCCGGCTAGACAGCTACACTGTTGGGGATGCGGTCCGGGGACAGGTAATAGTACGGCAGCTTCTTTCCTTCGTTTCGGCTCTTAACGAGGCAGGAAATTTCGTTCAGCTTTGTACGGAACCTCTCCATGGCCACCTTGGGTTGCTTCTCAGTGAAGTGTTCATCAGGGTACATTCCCAGAAAGAGCTAGAGGAAATATTACAAGTATGTATTACAATTTTGTCACTGTGCTAGTCACCCAGGTAGGTGCGCTTGTCCCTGAGAGTGTCCCCCATGTAAGTGTATTTTTCATCCCTGAGATTGTCCCTCAGGTGACCGTGTTTGTTCCTGGGATTGTCCCTCAGATGAGCAAGTTTTTCCCTGGGATTATCCTGAGCATGTTTGGGTGTCAGGCTCTCCTTGTTAACTCACCTCATTTTCCTGGAACTGGCTGAGCGCCCACACTGCACCCAGGTGCCAGCAGGAACGGCCGCGGTCAGGGAGACTTTCAATGATGAACTGCAGTGTGACCTCCCCCTTATTTGTTGGCGGTGGCTTCCGCATTGTGGGTGGTGAGTTTGGGATCCACGAGCACCAGTCGTACTGGGGCAAACGGGACAAGACAGTTCACTGGTACTCCTACATGCAGAAGAGGCTCGTATGAAGACTCTACCTTTCTCACATAGACAGAGAGCCGTAAACAAGCCGTAAAGCCCCCCCGAGGTTCATTATTCGCATTTTCACATTGAATTTGGTCTCTTTTGGGGCTGTAGCTTGTGGAGACGTGCAGCGTTGTGTTTCTCTAATACACTACCAGTCAAAAGTAAGGACACACCTTCTCATTCAATGGTTTTTCTTTCTACATAGTACATTAATATTGAAGACTTCAAAACAATGAAGTAACACGTGGAATTATGCAGTAAACAAATAAATGTTAAACAAACCAAAATTTGTTTTATATTTATATTCCCGGTCAATGCCTCATGAATCTGATTAAGAGAATGCCAAGCGTGTGCAAGGCTGTCATCAACACAAAAGGTGGCTACTTTGAAGAATCTAAAATATAAAACAAATTTTGGTTTGTTTAACACTTGTTTAGTGCATAATTCCACATGCGTTGCTTCACTGTTTTGAAATCTTCAATATTAATCTGCTTTGTATAAAACAATAAAAATAAATAAAAACCATTGAATGAGAAACTTTTGACACAAAACTTTTGACTGGTAGTGTATGTGCAATGTGCCATTTGTTCTGCTGAATTCTGCATAAGATTGTCATGCTTCTTGTGCCGACATTGGGATCCAACGCACAGTAATTCCTTCAGTCAGAAAGGTTAAAGGTTAATGATTTGGGAGCAGCAGGTCATGCCCATAAACCCACAAGCCCATTTCAGGCTGAAGGGTCGCAAGGGTGACGGCACTGCGTAAAGTGAATACACAGCCCACACAACCCCTGCTTTTTGGCATTAAAACTATGCAAGTTTACAGAAAACCATACTGAGGAAATGTCTTCATGGCTGCTAAGGGTGTCTAAAAATATCCGTGGGGAGGCACTCAGTAGGGGAGAGTATTTCCTGTTACAAAGAGCATGAAATAGCCCTCGAGCACAGCACCATGCTGACGTCTCTTTATGCTCCAACAGTCAGTTCACCCTCATTTTGCTTCCTGTGTGGACATGCTAGTCTGGTACCTCATGCTAGACTGAGGATGGAAGAATGGAGGTAACAGCTCAGCCCTGGTATCAGCCCATCTCCTACCTGGCCAAAGTTGATGCTGGCATGCTGCGCGGAGGCGGTGAAGATCACCACGGTGAGGTACTCCACGAGCTGCTCCTTGGTCTGCAGGGACTTGGGGAACTCTGTAGCGAGGAGGTATTGGTGGATAGCCATGAGCGGAGCCACATGCTGTACCCGGGTAAACTGACAGGTTCCAGGAAGGTAGCACGACACCCCCCCCCCCCCCCCCCCAATCTGGGCTCACCGCAGCAGTCCTGGTCCTGCATGCCGAAGCTGCACACGTCCTTCACGAATGCCTGGATCTCCTCGTCACTCTGCACGGCCTGGTCGTCACTGTAGTAGATGTCCACTATGTCCGACACAAAGCTACAGACCACAGAGATGGGGACAGTAAATCCAGCTGCAGTGGTGGAACTCCTTAAACCCAAGCTTTAACACTGGTGTCTGTAAGCACCTGGTGTAGAGGTGTGCCTAACTTTCAAGTAGTGCCACAACTAATATTCAAAATATCATCTGCATCTGAATAACTTGTTAATAACCAAAATTCATGTGTGGCTCATAATTGGA
Source organism: Hippopotamyrus pictus (assembly GCA_026781145.1). Taxonomy (NCBI): domain Eukaryota; kingdom Metazoa; phylum Chordata; class Actinopteri; order Osteoglossiformes; family Mormyridae; genus Hippopotamyrus; species Hippopotamyrus pictus. The sequence continues at coordinate 12,472,315 of JAODLC010000065.1, forward strand.
CCACCGCCTAACCTTGTTTGATATACCAATATCATTTAAAATGGTAGATAAAATGATAAAATCATTCTGCAAGTTTCAATATTCGACGAAAATGTGCTGTACGTCGCTATTGCACACATCAAACAAGTTACGCTGAGTAGCGGATGCTCTGAATCTGCACTTTGGGGAGGATCACAGTCACACTCATTTCATGCATCTCTTGTGTGAAGAAGCTACATAGATGAAAGATGGAAACCACTGCTGCCCTCCGTCTGGCGATAAGCAAAGGCAGATATAAGTGAGATATGGGTTCTTTTGGTTTTAAAGTGAACGATGAGGGTGAATCTGCAGACCTGACAGCTCCCGAATGTGAATGTCTAACCGGGCGATGCATCTGTGTCTCACTCAGCCTGATATATATGAGGGGTTTAAAGGTGATCAGGTTTGCATGATAACAGATGTACAATGCACGACAGTGATGTAATTTAGTGGTTATTATGTTTCATGTTTCTATTTAAAATCATGTTTAGTCTAGAAGCAAGTTCATTCATATCCTTATCATGAGTGACATAGAAATAGGCTACGCTAAAAGAACAACAGAACGTACACAAATATAAACCAGACATGTGTTTACTACCTATGAGTTTCTGTAACAGATGATACCAAATATCACAATCTATGCATTGAATGGAGTTTAATTAATCTATGCATATTTCAGTGATAATGTTAAAACTATGTTGTAGGCTATTGCTGTTGGTTTAATTCATTAATCCATTCATCCATCCATTTTCTGAAACTGCTTGTCCCATTCAGGGTCGCGGGGGGTCCGGAGCCTAACCCAGAGGCTACGGGTGCAAGGCAGGGAACAACCCAGGAAGGGGCGCCGACCCATCCCAGGGCTCACTCACACACCACTCTAATTCATTAATAAACCTATTTATTTCAAAGCATTTTATAATTTAAAAGGAAATGTTTTACAGTATCGACTCAGTATTGATTTGGTATTGATACCAAGGTACCAAAGCTGGTATTGGTACCGAAATCTAAATTTTGGTATCGATCCAACTATACTACAACTCTTCTCGCAAGTAAAACACACATAACACAAGTAAGTAAACAGAAAAGATGGCAAGTACGAGTCAAGAAGGCACTCCTGGCACTGCCCCTAAGCATGGGAGCATCTTCAGCATGTCAGCAGTAATGTGCAAAAACCGAATATTCAAATATGAAAATACTCAACAGCTGCAGATGTCATCTGCAAACACTTCGGACACAGAAAACATTTTGGAGACACTCTGGTGGCTGAAGTTCCATGCTACCCTCGTACATATTACATAGTACATATTTAGAGATCTGCATGCTGCACATAATGCTCTCTAGAGTGTGTTGACCTCTAACCCCTGACCTCTGACCTCTTACCTTTTAACTGCCTCCCAAACTTTAAGGCCATCATCTCGATAAAAGTAATACGGCAGCTCCTCCTGACTGTCCAGTCCGCGAGATTTGATGATCTCAGGGAAGCAGAGGGACTTGTATGTGAAGGTCTTCATCGCCTTCTGCACCAGTTGCACATGCCCGCCACCACCGGTGCCATTAGCCTGAAGATCAGAAGTGGGCAGGACAAACCCATAAGCTGGACTAGCTGCCCAATCAGTAGATAGGAAACCCAGAGCAGAACTTGGCGGGAATGAAGTCACCTTATCGAAGAGGCCACATTCACAGATGAGCTGTTCTCTGGCTTTAGTGTTGATGGCGATCGTGAAGCGGATGTGGGGGATAAGCAGCTGTGAAGAGCAGAGACAAAGTGCGTCACACGGATACGCCACGTTCAGTACCCACCCGTAGCATCTGCGCTCCTGATTGGTCAGGACTGGATCATAAAATGAAAACATCAAGTTCTATGTATTTTGATGTCACTACTGGCGAACCATCCATAGTGTACCTTGAAGACGGGATGCACGGCAGGGAGCTGGCGAAACATGGCGATGCCAAACACCTCCGAGATCAGGTGCGTGCGTAGCAGGTGTGTCACCGTCTGGTGCACGTGGAAGTCAGACGACCTCACCCAGATCTTGGCTAACAGCCAGTCATACTTCTCATCGGTGGGGAGGAAGATGGGGTTGTCCTCTCCAGGGGTCTGTCCCAGCTGAAGCAAAGAGGACACATGGCCTTAGCATTCATAGCAATGAACTCTTTGATCATTTGGGTATGGATGGTAGGAACATGTTTCTACCCATAATGCCAGAGTGCCATGTGTGTTGAAGGGGATGGGGGATTCAAGACTGATTTGCTCCCTATCACTAAACCTATGCCCTTGATTCTTCATGTTGCTCATGTTAATACGTCAGAGTGATGGAGACAGACCTGAATGGCGATGGGGAGGATCTTGTTCTGCATGTTCTTGTAAAGCAGGCAGATGGGCGCGGCCAGGTACTGTAGGGTGCAGGGGTCCGTAGTGTTTGCCGAGACTCCCTCCATCATTTCGTAGTCGGCGATGTAAATGTTACCTGCCTGGGTGCAGCAGAATATTGGGCCCGCTTGTTAGCCGCATGGACTTTCATATCTACAGCACATCAGCATGAAGACCAGCCCATGTGTGACCCAGAACCTCCGGTTGTCACCTTCAGCTCCTCCTCCAGAGTGAGGTCCCGCTCCAAGCACTCCTCCACCATGGCATTGGTAACCGGGAACTTGTCTGGAAGCTGGGTGCACTTCTGAATGATGACCGGGTTGCAGCCATTCAGGAACTGATAGCCGAACATGAAGTCTTCCTGCCAGTGGTGCATCACATATTCTGTCACAAAGCAGAGAAGAAAGCCATTGCGTCAAAGCCATAGAAGAAGCCATTTTTGTTTTTTAAAGGACCATCCATAAAAGGTGACAGTTATGACTGCGGCTAGCTGGGGGGGGTGATCGGGTTCCTGAAAACAGGGGCTGGGGGGGTGATCTTTACACACATACCGGGGCAACTGCTGGTCTGAGTTATTTCTACATTCAAGGAATGCAGGATGGTCAGACTATAACCTGTTGTGAAATGCATGGTGGTCAACTGAGAACAATATAATGTCATAGATATTGAAAGTCATACTGTAAAAAAATAAAAGACCAGAGATGTGCAACACAGATCAAATAAAATGCAAGGTACTTAATGAAGAGCAAATGTTAAATTATAGACATCAATTAAGTATTTTGTAATCTCATGGCTTGAGGGTAGAAGCTCTCAGTGAGACACAGCAAAAACACTTTCTGGACCTCAGCCTGGTGACAGGTAATAGATAGGATGGGTTGTGTCCCTGCTTATTCTGGAACCACTATGCACCTCTACCTGACTGCTGCAGTGGGACTGTAGTTCCAGGGCAGCCATGATGAATCTGAAGCACCAGGACCACTGCCCCCCACCCCCATACTCAGGAGCATGCACACCCACCCTTATACTGGACACCATTGACAAACAGCCAACCTGAAATGGTGTTGCTGATTCTCACGAAGATGCGCTCAAAGTCTGCGAAGTCGTTCCATGACGACTGGAACATGTGCATGAAGCGATTGACGTAGAGGTTCTCGATCCTGAGACATACAAGCAAATCTGTGTGGGACAGGCAGGCAGGACAGGCCCAAATGGCTCTGAAGCTAATCCATTAAAGACAGAGGTGGAAAGTTCAGGGCCAGAATGTACAAATCCAGACCAAGGTTTTGTTTCAACCAACCAGTTGAGTACTCCGTGACTGTGACACTTTATACTGAACTGGTTGGTTGAAACAAAACCTTGGTCTGGATTTGTACTTTCTGGATCTGAACTTTCCACTTCTGTCTTTAATGGGTTACTTTTGCGAGCAACTTCCCCAATACTGTGTGTGCTGACTATCTGCGTCAAGCTGCCTCCTCCCCTTGCTTACGCCTTGCTGTAGTTCAGGATGAAGTCCACTCCCTTCTCGCTGTCAAACTGAATGTCGCGCGGCAGCTCCTTGTGTGTGTTGGCGTCGATACTCATTGGGAATCCAGGATGCCATTCCTTCCATCTAGGCACACGCCAGAAAGGAATGTCTTAGCTATGCTTATATGACACAATTCTCTCACACCACACCTGGTCATGACCCACCTGTACACCTTCTGCCGGAATTCCAGTTCTTTGCGCCGGTGCTGCTTGGCCAATCGGGTCTTGTCTTCCTGAGGCAGGTGGGCTGGTAGGACAAAAAGGGGGATTGGTCAGGGTGGGTAACCCGTGCAGGAGTCAGCATGAGGGCCACATGGCTAGTTTGTTCTGTGAAACTTACCACGGCCGTCACGCAGAATGATCTCTTTTTCATCCGTCACCCATCGGTAGCAGGGGAACTCCACATAGTTGCCCTCAGGGGTCTTCACTGTGATGTACCTGCAGTACCAGTCATCCTGCATCCAGTATTTCCGCTTCTCAATCTTCACCAGCTCAATATCCCCGAGGTTCTCGCTCACGTTCACTTCGTACGAGTCCACCTTGGATCACAACAGCAATGAGCTGAGGTCAGGATTTGTTCTCTATGGGGGTTTGAGACAGAACATTTGCTTTGCAATGCAGATCTGTAATACTATTCTCTTAATAGCGAAACTCAGTAATAATACCGTAGTGCAGTATCTCTGTAATACACCTCTGTAATGCTGCCGTCACAGTAATGAAGTTCAGTAATAATAGTGTATGTAGTACAGTGGCACCATAGTATGGGCCTGTAATGCTGCCCTCACAGTAGTGAGACTCAGTAATAATACTGCGGTTCAGTAATGCTGTAGCACAGGCCTAAAATCCTGCCCATGCAGTAGTGAAGCTCAGTATTAATACTGTAGTTCAGTATAGCTGTAGTACAGGTTTATTTTTGAGCCATTTTTTCATGTACATGTACAGCTATCTGTTAGTGATAATACAGAGTAACACTCTGTAATGCTGACAATCATTATAATATTGCGTTTACTACTGAAACACTGCAGCAGTTGGTCAGTAACTGCTCAAAGGGAGGTGCCTCTAATGCAGTGGTTCACAGCTGGTTTAGCCTCAGGACCCACATTTTTCAGTTTCCAACCATACATGGTACTGTGTAGAAGTCTTTGGCAGTCAAAGAAAACGTTTAAAGCAATTTATCTGGGTAGAAAGTATACAATCACATTGAAAAACACACAAAAAAATTAATAAGAAAAAGATAAAAAATAAGCAAGAATTTCTTCTGTTCTCCAAAAAGCTACTGATGTCTTGCTGGATGGCTACATGAACACCACTTCAGTCCCAAACCTCTCCTCAGAGGCACCCCAACCATGCCATGTGTTTGTTAAGTTTCACCATTAGCTCTCTTGATTGATTGATTGATTGATTGATTGATTGATTGATTTAATGAGGTTTTGATTAGCCAAATAAGGTGAAGTAGTGGTTAAATAAAAAAAAAAAAATACGGTAGACAATTGCAGTAAATGCTGGGGTGACTTTAGGAGATTAGGAGAGGTTTCGAAATGGCTAAATGGCTTAACCTCGACAGAGAAGATACTATATTTTTACACCAACATGAAGATCATAATTTTCTTTGACTGCACAGCACTGTATATGTATAATCCAAATATACATAAAATGGGCTCGGGGGAGCGGGGGGGGTTGCTGAAGGTAAAATTGATGACCTGGGAGACCATTCCATGCTGCAAAATATTTTTGCAATGATTTACCACACACTCTGCCCAACTGAAAATGATCCCACAACCCACTTTTTGCATCGTTACACACTTTACAGATATGAATCGTGTAAATGCAGAGTGCGATTTCAGCCAGCTTCCTGCTGCATGCTGTAACTTTAGCAAGCAGAGACCAGCTGAGGAAGTCACATAATTCTCCTTCTTTTCCTTCCCTTTCTCCCTTCCAGACAGGAATGTCCTGCCAAGGGCAAAACTGCCTAGCACATGGGCTCCCTGGGGGCTCCAGTCTCTGAGCTATGAGGCCACATGCCCGTAAACTGCAGCAATTCATGCATTGCATTCCCCTATAATTATACCAACTTGTTGGATTGCTTACCCCTACAATTACCCCACTTTGTTGGATTGCTTACCCCTACAATTACCTAACTTTGTTGGATTGCTTACCCCTACAATTATCTCACTTTGTTGGGTCACTTACCCCTACAATTATCCCACTTTGTTGGGTCACTTACCCCTACAATTACCCCACTTTGTTGGGTCATTTACCCCTACAATTACCTCACTTTGTTGGATCGCTTACACCTACAATTACCCCACTTTGTTGGATCACTTACACCAACAATTACCCCACTTTGTTGGGTCGATTTCACTCTATTGTAACCTTTAATATTCAAGTCATCAAGTGAAGCACACTCTTCTCACAAAATGGCCACTTGTGAACAGTGTGCCACAGAGAGTGAACACCCTCTTCCTGCACTCATTACAGAGAGAAGCACTGACACGTTAGCACACTGTGATGAGGACCATTTACACCCTCATGTGTTCCATATAGCACGTTATTAACAAGCAGAAAGATAAAACACAGTACTCTCCGCCACTGTTTTCTTTCAGATTTCAATGTAGCTGAATTACACCATTGTTAGAGCAAAAAAATATTCGACAAACAGCCGAATCAGCAGACGGGGGAGAACAGCAAGTGGAGAGACCATTTTAAGTAACATATTTAAACCCTGTGACCAAGAGCAGGATTAGCAGTTAGAGCATGCATGCAGAGGGTCTAATCCATGATTCACAACACAGCGGGGACCATTTTTATTGATTATTTTCATGTCCCATGAAAGCCGTAATTCGAGACTTTTTGTTTTTTTGGAGAGGCTCATTTTTGTGTGCTGGTACAGAAGTGCCAGTTGCATTTGTGATTATTCACAGGACTTAATATTAGTTAATAATATTAATTAATATTAATTTTCAAAACTTTTTCTATTATTATTTTAATGATCAGAAGTAAAAAAAAAAAGTCCAGATCTGACTTAGATGGTTCGGCAGCTGGATGATATTTGAAATTTATTTATTTAATTTATTTTTAGGATCAGGTTAGGCAATAGAGTCCATGGGGAATTTGTGCTTGTATATATTCTGAGTGAAATTATACCAGTAGTTGCTCATTTCACTCCAGGAAGGATATTGCTGCATGAAGGGAAGTTCTGTGACATGCAGAAGGGGTAATTCTGCTGTTAGACTCTTACCATACAAAGTCAGTGTAATAGTATGGCATGAATAGTGAATTTAAAATGAAATGTAGTTTTCTCCTGGTACTAATTCAACAAAAAGAGGATATGGATATTTTTACAGGTAGATGAAGGGAGGTAGAGAGAGAGCAGCATGTCTAATTCCTGAACTAGTCCATCAGAAGCTTGTAAAATATGATGCAAGTAACACAGAGGTAGCTCAACGAGTGCTGTGCTAAAAATGCAGCTTGGGTTCAAATCCCCAAAGCACACTTTTGCTATTGGTTTTGAATAAGAATGTCAGATATATTGATAAAGTGCAAATGCATTCCTGGCCCAAAGCATGGTATGTCGCAGGTGCTTTTCCGTCTCCAACTACTACCAAGAAATTTAAGCTTACCGCCCCTCGTTCAAAGTCATCATACAGTGGTTTGTCCAGTAGGGTCTTCTCGCTTTCTTTTTCCGTGCCCACCAGTGTGACGTACACGTAGTCGTCTGTCCCGGCAAACCACTGGCTCCCAGTGGCCACGGTGACGGTGTAGCTTGGCATGGCGCTGCGGGTGTCTTGCTCCTTAGCTGAACTCCTTCAGACTGTCTGCTTCAAAGCTGCAGCCTCTCTTGAGAGAGCGGCTCTTCCTCTTTTTACATCAGTCTCTCTTTTTCTGCGCACTGACTACACTAAGCAAATGAGTAAACAAAGTGGTCTCGCGGAAGGAGATAATCACTCACAGAATCAGCAATGTGTTCATATGCCCCACACACACACATACACACACACACACACACACACAAGATGACAGAAGTCGTCAGAGGTCACTCCACTGACTTTTTTAATGTTACTCTAGAGATATCTGACTAAAACATTATTTAAATGTGCCGTCAAAGACATATTATGAATCACAGAGAAAAAGTCATGACTGGCCTTTTACAAATGCACTTCTTTATAAATCTGTTCCAAATAACAAACAATCAACCAAAGATATTCATTCCACCTGCCCGCATGATAAAATGATGCAAAACCAGTAAAAGTATCTATTTGTTTTGGTATGCACTTACATAATGGTGAAATGCTGAATGACACAAGAGATCACGAATGCCTCACACGCACACGTGTGCGTCTTACATGTGCGTTACTAGCATGTGCAAAGCCAGACTGGCAATCTGGCAAATCGGCCAGCAGAATATATTGTGGGGAACCACCCCGCCCCCCGCCGGTTGAATAAAATATTATCATGGAGATCCCTCCCCCCACTCATCAAAATTCACGATTGGACCACTCCAGTCCAGCACTGTGCGTGCATCTGACGGGGCCATCTTTTCCCAAGACAGCAGTTTTTAGAAACCCCTGTGCAGAATATGACAGTAAATACAGAGTAAGATAAAAAAAGATGGTGAAGCCTGCAAACACAGTGGCTTTGTGCTCGCCTGACCAAAGAAACAAAAATTACATTTATAACAAATTTCCCAGCCAAATGAGGGACAGTATCAACCAGTGTTTCACAGCACGGCTACAGGAAGATGTATGCAAAGAAGGAGAGTCAGCAACTGGGGTCTGTAAGCAGCTGCCAGGTACTAACTACACACAATCTGCAGCTGAGCCAGTTCATTCCCTTCAGCTGCTGCGTTTGCAAAGCTCCTCCGGTGCTGTTGGTGGGTAAATTTGGTGCGAGGTGTTAAAAATGAAGCAGACGCGTTCATAACGCACATAAGCTGTGGTTGATGAGGTTTATCAGTACGGAAAACAGGAACTAGCCTGAACACTTCTATTGAGAAGCTTCCAGTACAGTGACTCAGCAGACCAGTAAAGCAATAGTGAGATAGAGTCCGTTCTGTGTTGTGAATAAAGCTGTTATCAGTCAGACCCTGAAACACATTGTGAGCACTGAACAACGAGATACTTATGAAAATATTTACAAAGGTTCCCGTATATCTGACTGGAATAAGTGGATGGATGGATGGATGGATGGACGGACAGATGCATGGATTTACAAAGGCTCAGCACAGTCTGCCTACATCATTTTACACTCATATACAGAGAGACCTGAAGACCATTTAGATGTGAGACAGCAGCAGGATCAGACACTTTGGCTCCCACATGAAGATTCAATTCAAAACCATAAACAGTTACATATTAACCACACGAAAGACACAGTAACACTGTTCATTATACCTGCTGTGCTATTCACAAATGTGGGTTTGGTGGACAAGCTGAATCACAGACCACTTAAAAAGCAGTTTTGAAATGACCAGGGATGAGTTTCCAGAAGCTTTCTTAACGCTACGTCGTTCGTTAGTTCTATCTTTTAACACTGAACTTAAGAACGACGTAGCGTTAAGAAGGCTTCGGGGAACTCACCCCAGCTCTCTCTACACTGCCAGCGTTTTGACAGCCAAAATCCCACAAACACTCCCCAGATAGTAAGGTCTCCGGGTTATTCTATACAGCTCTGGTAATGGTTTTTTGCACAACCAGATGAAAAGGCAGCTTCCTTTACTGACAGAGTTTGTTTGCTCTTAGACGAAGTACCAAAGTGTCCAGCAGTATGAAAAAGTGCTTCCTGTCCCCAGTGTTGCCGTTGTGGGGTTGATGTAAGGGAAGTCAGACCTGCTCCGCATCTTTGAAAATGATGCATAGAAGCATGTAGAATTTTAATGTTTATACATATCACTAACTGACAGCTAATTGCTGTCACTGATCACTGTAAGGAGACGGAAAGGAGGAACTTAACCGCAAGCAGCATCAATGAATCAGCCACATTCAAGCTCAGCTCGGTCCTATATGGTCACTCAGGGCCGTCTGTGTGACTACAGCCATGTCCCACCCACACGCACACAGAATAAGGCAGTATATCCACAAACAGACTCAGGAGAGGAAGGAAAGTTGGTTTCCATGTGGAAAAAGGCTTTTTCTCTTTGTAAAAAAAAAAAAAAACAACAGTGAATCCTTCTTGTAAAATATGACAGGTCATAGAAAACCTACACAACCCTCAACAGCCACCAGCCAGCTCAGCCCTCCACATCCATCACGTTCTCACATGGCTCTTCACAGGCATTATGGGTAAATGCGCAGCTCTATACGCCCATCTGCCAGCCCTGCATGATTTTGCATGGCGGCGGGCATCGCGGTGACCATAGCCAGGGCAGCACATGCAGAGTGGAGCAGGACGGGGCTGAGATGTCGGGGCCCTCCGGGTTCCTCGGTCCTGAGGCTGTGCAGCACCCCCTAATGGGGGCTAGTTGAGGTGCAAGATCTGCCTCATAAACTCATAGGTGGTGAAGGCTACAGCCTGGGAAGGCACGCAGCGGATGTAATTCAGGGACAGGCCGCGATACAGGCCTCTCTTCATGCCGTACTGCCGGTACACGTAACTCAGCGTTTGAGTCAGTGTGCTGGTATAGAGGGGAAGAAAGATGGCAACAGTCATTGGAGGGATCGCTGATGCAACAGTAGACTGTACTCTTGGCACGTGCAGAACCTGACTTACCGGCAGTTCTGAGCATCAGGCAGGACTACGCCCAGCTGCATCCGCCGACGGGCCACATCCAGGGGGTATCTAGGTGTAAACAGATCACCATGTCATGCTGTATTGGCCTGCATGGGTGGGTGTGGTTTGATATGTATGTAACTTACTGTGCTGCACTGCACATGGCCATGTGGTTGGTGTGGCTTATGTAGGTCACTTTCTGCTGCTATGGGTGTGGCCGCAGAGTGGGCGTGGCTTATTATGTGGGTCACCCTATGCAGCTTTGGGGAGCACACTCACGACACGGTCTGAGCGATGGCTCCGGCCACGCCTCCGCAGAGCAGGCTGACGTGGGTCTTCAGCACCAAGACATCCGGGTTGTCCGACGAGGGCTTGCCCAGCAGCTCCGGGGCGTGAGTCAGGCCCAAGCTCTTCAGTGTGCCGAAGGTAAAGAAGGAGAAACCTGCAACACAGGGGGAGTCAGCCAGGGAGTCGCTGCCGCAGCCACAATGAAGATACAGGCCTGTTAAGATTACAGTAGCAAGTGTAGCCTCTGACCTGCGTATGGCGCCATGCCGATGATGGTGGGAGTCAGCCCCCGGTAGAAGCCAGACACACCCCCTTCCTTCCAGAGAAAAACGACATGTGAGTGGACTAGTACAGTGTTTCTCAACCCAGTTCTGGGGATATACCCCCCCCCCCCCACCCGACAGTCCACATTTTTGCACCCTCCCAGCTACAGCCAATCAAGGACAAAAAAAGGGAGCAAAAGTGTGGACTGTCCGGGGATCCCCGAGGAGCATGTTCAGAAACACGTTCCTCGAGAACCAGGTGTCTCCCAGACCCACACACTCAGCACTGGACTTACTTTCCGGTATATGGTCTGGAAGGTGTTGAAAATGCCAGTGTACCGGTGCTCTCCTTTCACCTGGAAGGCCAGACGGGCCCGCACCACATCCAAGGGATAGGTGCAGATCACTGCTGTCATTCCTGCAGGGGCAGTGTGTGGAGGTACAGATTAGACTAGGGTGCAGACTACAGGCCGAACGAGGAACTGCAGGTGACAATTAAGATTCTTATCTTACCGGCCATAGATCCGGCCATGAGCCGGTGGATGTGTCCTGATATGCCCAGTCGTTTGCTCAGCAGCTAAACAAGGATGACACATGCACAAAATCATCACCTCCGTTTCAGTTCAAACATACATTAAAACGCCCATCAGGCATCCACTTCAACAGTACCAAATCTAAAACATCTCTGCTCCACCACGCGGACTTACCTTCTTATAATTATCGAAAGCCATGAACTGGATGGCTCCATATGGGAATATTCTCACCATCATGGCCCCATTGCCTTTGTATAAGCCCAGGAAGCCCTCTTTTTGGGGCACGGCACGCAGTGTGGCCAGCACTCCTGAGGGTGGCAAAGAATCAGCCTCACAAGCTGGCCTGGCAGCTGCAACGAGCGGCTCGGCGCACTGTGGTTACCATGGCGGCCCTGCCTCACTCACCCAGATGCTTATAGTGGGGATTCTGAGCTTGAAGGAGGATCTTCACCCTGTCGAGGGGTGCGATACTGGATTTGGCACAGCATCCAGCAACACCTGGTAATGGAAACAGGCAGGTCTTTACAGGTCTGTACAGGCAGGCCTAACAGTCTCACAGAGAGGCCATTATACCGCAGTCCTGATATTCTGCCCAGAGAACTTACTAATGGCTTTGTAAACATACCATGCTTCTGAATTTTCCATTGTTCGTCTTATGTAAATGCAGTTTCAATGCCATTTGTCGTTTTGCCTCTCACTACACTGCCACACAAGTCCTTTTGTTTCGTAAAGAACAGATTATTGCTAAAATTGCTAAACCCAGGGGTACAGGGTCCAAGGGAATGGGGGTGTGTACCCCACAAAATTTCATTTGACTTCATTAATCCCCCCCCCCCCAATTAACAGACCTCTGCATTTAAATTACTCTATGATTATTATAATTATTATTATTACTCTCCGCTACGTTATTGGTTAAACCTTTGGGCATAATGACCACCTTACCTCCAGCTAAGAACGAACGAATCCAGTAATAGTCTCTCTGGCCGGTATTGGCTATAGGCGCTGGGCCTGCCGCAGGAACCGCCTCCGTGACCATGCTGTCCAATTAGAATTCAGACATTTCCGTACCGCCTGCAAATCTGAACACAGCGAAACACAATCACGTTACGTTTAAAGAAGGATCGAAGCCCGAAGTGCACACAGAATTCGTACCATAGAAAATACCAATGAAAGCATTAGGGAGCCACAAAAACATGAAAAAGTCTCTATGCAATCTATTCCAAATGCACATCTATCTAAAGTAAAAAGCTGATTAATAAAGTACTGCTACGGCAAATGAGAACAGGACAATAAAACAGGCAACGACAGGCTGAGGTCAGTCAAAGGTATGGTCAGTTCCTGTCATTCTGGTCGCTACAGCTTCCTCCGCGTTTCACAGCTGTCGCAAGTCCTCTGCTTAAATGTCCGTTACTACTCTGTATCTGTAACGTCAGTGAGGCGTCGGATGGTCGTGGACCTGCAAACGCAACAAGGATCAAAATACTTACGGTCGTTTTCTAAGTTGTTACAACACAAGATTATTAGAGATCGAGTAGAAGTACGTGGTCCAGTGTAACTAGCTAAATAGAAGCGGAAGGTCATCTGTCAGTTCCCTATCGTTCAACGCGACATGTTATAAAAACGCAGGTCATATGTACACCCACAGCTGTCAAAGAGATCCCAAAGCACGGTCACTTCAGCGTGAGGAGGCACTCCAATCCCGAAAAAGGTGACTGCATGGCCGTTATTTCCTCACACAGAGTTCATGACAGCACGTGGGGCGGGCAAAGGGGCAGCGTCACATCTGTGCGACAACTGGGCAGTCCCGCCGATCTCTATATGCTATGGATACGTCAGGGTAGGGTACAAAACGTGGAATACGCCTATCCATGCGAGATTGAAAACAGACAATGGGCCGGTGCATTTGCTGCGCAAATCTGACGTTCGAGCTCTGTATATATACTCTTACCGTTATTTCAAATACCGCGTGTCTATATGTGTCGGATCAGAATAGTTTATGTACCCTCAAATATTACTGACCATTAAGAAGTAAAGACATAATGTTCCTGGATTAGCGGATACAATTTCGTCTTGGTGTCCTTCAAAGCCTCGGTATGCTGCGGCGCATGCTGAACGCGTCATACAAACTTCCGGACGTTTCTCCAGTTTTCTGTCCTTGTGTTAGACAGGAAAACAGACTGTACGTTTCCTCTGGCCTGTTTAGATGTGCATTCCTGAAAGACCTCTGTTGTTGAAAGCCAGTTGTTCAGAGGCAAACTTTGAGGCATTCTATAAACCTTAATCCGGTGGAATCTTCACACCCCCTTCTCTAATGGTCTGCCATTTGGTTGGTACCAAATAAATTTTCATGTAATTTGAAAATAATTTTATAATGAGATAAGTCTAAATGTTACTTAGTTGTGATTTTATTTAATTAAAGTATTATTAAACTGCCTTTACAAAGCCAAAAGTATCCCCTTATATCAACAAAAATATTGATGTTAAGGGTCTTTTTTTCTGGAGAAGAGGAAATTAAGGTGTATGTTACAGAAACTAATACAATTGTTCATAACATTCCAGTGGCTGATGTACACTGCTTTGCTGATTAGCTGCTGGGGCATTAGGAAAGGCAGGTGTGCAGCTTACTCTGGTCAGTGTTGTCCTGTTTGACAGATAGCAAGTTAGAAAAAAACGTTTCAGGGCATCTTCACTGCCGGCAGTGTTTTTTGCTTTTTTATAACCTGTCATGTTCTTACTTTGCTGCACAGAGGCACATTTCTGACTGCTCTCATCTTTACCAGAGTTTGGTCTTTTTTCTCTTTTGTTTGGAACATTTGTCACCTGTGATGCCGGTAACAGTAGATTCTGCAACCCCCCCCAGTCAGGTCCCACTAACACGAAACAGCACCTTGCAGTCACTATTTCCTTACCACATGCATCCAGATTATAAGGAATTGAGCTACTTGGGGAGAAGCTGCTGACCGTCACTGCCCTTATAAAAGCACACCATGGAAATTGAGGAAATGTAATTTGATGTTCCCTAACTGAATGTCGCCAACCCATCATCCTCCCACAAGCCTCAGGCCACCACTTAAGGCACTGTGGTTAAAGTTGCAAAGCTGTAAGAAAGAGTAGTTTCATTTTTTGGTCCGATATTAGTGGAATGAATATAAAGTGATGTGAACAATATTTTCTCCAGGTTGATAGCATTAAATGTTAAATGTAACCTCACCGCAGCCACGAGCAGCTTAGTCTGTACCCCCTTTCCCTCATTGTAAATGCTGTGGCCAGGTAAATTGGTGATGTAGGGTTTTTAACGCACATCCAGTAGCCTATAACTCATAATTTCTTTAACAGCACAAACAAAACGGATTCACAGAACATACTTGAAAATTAAGTCCCCGAGGCATGTGAATCAAAAATACTTAAGGAATATATGTAGTGGTTTTCCCATACCTTTACCTGACCAAAATTTCTTTCTTCTAATACACAAAATCCTTCCCCTCACAGTGATGTAAATACTTTTTTCACATCCATATACCCAGATACACAATAACACACAACAGTGGCAGTTCTAGATTGTAAGATACCCTGGGTGAGAGCAATTTTTTTAAGACGTTTGGAATGATACAAATAAATAATAATAACATTTAAAATGACTGTAAATAAATATAAAAACCTATACAAAAGATTCATAAATATCAAAAAGAAGTAGCAAAGGCAAATGGAAAGTAAGTTGTATATGAATTTAAAAAATGATTTTTTTAAAATATCCTATTGGCTAACAAAGATATAGGTGTTATACTAGCTTATTTAATTTCATTACATAATATACTCATAAACAGATTAAATGCTTGTATTATCTTTTGCATGCTTCTCCTCTTATTCTTTACTCTTTTTTTCTAAATGGGCCATCTGATGGCTTAGACCTTTTCATATCCGTTTGTGTTAATTTGGCACTCGAGCATCAGTACATCACCTATCCCCCAACACTGGCGACCAAGTCTGAAGACTAAACCAATTCACCTTGGTGGTGTACATACAGGCTTTATATTATTGTTAAAGATTTTGCATAAAACCTAAAAAGATACAACAGTATGTGCATGAAACATTTGGTTCATATTCTGACTGATTTTATTAATTACATAAGTAGTGTACTTAGTTAGAGGTGCGCTATTTGATGGATTTCCCTGCTCCCCCTACCTCGGTCTTACAGTGTGGTGATCTGAGGTCAGCCTAGCTCCACCCCCCTCCCCATCTCATACTTCTGAGTGGTGGCCTGCCTAGCTCACAAACTAGAATCAGGACGCCAAATCCAACAAGGTTAACTGACCCGCATAGTGCTATGATATTGATCTGACGTTCAAATGACCAATAGAAAACCGATCACACAAATGTCACCATTACAATTTTTTTTGTGTGCAGGTGCCCTGGCCGTTCCTGGCCAGATGCCACCCTGGGCGGCTGCCCACGTCGCCCATACCTAAATCAGCCAATGACATATAAGAACAGGGCCCTGTATTACTAAGCAGGATTTCTTGCTTAGGCAGATAACTTGTCAGATTTAAAGTACTCTGGTTTAAATGTAAGTGAACAAAGATGAAGTCCATTTGAACTGGGGAACCTCAAATCTGATACGTCACCTGGCTAAGCAAAAAATCCAATTTTGTGATACACGCCACATGAA
>JAODLC010000065.1:12504864-12519398 GCA_026781145.1 Hippopotamyrus pictus
AACTGGGTGATGTTGAGGTTGGGTGATGCTGAGGCTGGATGATGCTGAGACTGGGTGATGCTGAGGCTGGGTGATGTTGAGGTCGGGTGATGCTAAGGCTGGGTGATGCTGAGACTGGGTGATGCCGAGACTGGGTGATGCTGAGACTGGGTGATGTTGAGGTTGGGTGATGCTGAGGCTGGGTGATGCTGAGACTGGGTGATGTTGAGGTTGGGTGATGCTGAGGCTAGGTGATGTTGAGGTTGGGCGATGCTAAGGCTGGGTGATGCTGAAACTGGGTGATGTTGAGGTTGGGTGATGCTGAGGCTGGGTGATGCTGAGGCTGGGTGATGCTGAGGCTAGGTGATGTTGAGGTTGGGCGATGCTAAGGCTGGGTGATGCTGAAACTGGGTGATGTTGAGGTTGGGTGATGCTGAGGCTGGATGATGCTGAGACTGGGTGATGCTGAGGCTGGGTGATGTGTGTGTCTTTCCCATTGCGCAGGTCTGCACTTTAACCAAGGAGGATAACCGTGTGGTGCACAGCATTCCAGAGGATGAGCAGCTCCACGTTCTGCCCCTCTACAAGATCTCTGACACAGATGAGTTTGGCCACCCTGAAGGTCAGCGTGCCAAAGTGGAGACCGGGGCCCTGCAGGTGCTCACCGCCTTCCCCCGGGAGGTGCGTCTGCTGGCAGAGCCTGTCAAGTCCGCCCGCAGAAAGAAAATGGAGGCCACGAAGGTCTCATATAGGAACCAGGGCACCCCAGGTAAGACAAAGGCCAGCTGTATCTGCCCAGACAGAAGCGTAATGGGTCACCATAACCAGTAGCGTAATGGGTCACCATAACCAGTAGCGTAATGGGTCACCATAACCAGTAGCGTAATGGGTCACCATAACCAGTGCCTCTCAGGATAGCATTCTCTTTCCCGTAGTGTGTATGTGCCCTATGATGTACTGGCATCCCTGTCCTGTGCCCTAAGCGGCCTGGGCTAGGCTCACGGTGTCCCTGCCACACCGATCTTAGCATTGTTTCACAGTAAGAATGTTATTTCGTTGCACTGTGTACTGGACACGGCTGAGATGACAGTAAAGCTTTACTTGACAGGGATGTATAGCTAAAACTGAGAAGGTCCCAGAAGGTCTGTATTCCAACTGACAGGTATGTTTCACCTGAACAGGTAGCAGAAACACATCAGCAAAACAACAATCGTCGGCCAGGAAGGTGGCACCAGGTAGAGGTGCTGCCCCCCAGTGGTCCTCACTTCCTGTGTCTAGCTCAAGTGCAGCAGCATGCTCTGTCCAGCCGGGCCTCTCTGTCCCTTCGCAAGGGGAGCCAGGCTTTCCGGAGTCCCCAGAAAGCAGTTTGCTCCTACCGTACCATGCCGGGAACCCAGGAACTGATAGCCGCACTGGGGACCCACCTGGTCACCAGCAGGGGGAGCCCCCGCAGGGCCACCCCGGTCCCAGAGCCGAATCAGAGAAGTGTGAGCGGGGCGGGCGCAGCATGCTGGCAGGGGAGGTGTGGTCAGACAGCGAGCACAACTTCCTAGACGGAGACATTGGGGGGGTGGCGGTGGCCCCCTCACATGGCTCCATCCTGATTGAGTGTGCGCGGCGGGAGCTACACGCCACCACGCCCATCAAGAAGCCGGACCGTGCGCACCCCACACGCATATCGCTCGTCTTCTACCAGCACAAGAACCTGAATGAGCCCTGCCACGGCTTAGCCCTGTGGGAGGCCAAGATGGCCAAGCGAGCGCGCGAGTGTGAGGAGGCGGAGCGGCCGGGCAGCGACGCCCAGGGTGCGGCCTGGGGCGGGGCTCCCCTCAGTCCTGCCAGGTATAGGGCAAAGAAGGCCAAAGTGGGCGGGGCTGACGGAGAGGCCAAGCAGGAGCTTTTCGCAGTGAAGCCAGAGGTGCTGCATGTGCCGACTCGACACGCGCTAACCCTCAACAAGGACACGATGGTCACCATGGCCCCCTATGCCCTGGCCAAGATCACGGGCCCCTACAACCGCTGGGCCTGACCGTCCCGGCCAGGGTGACAGTGTGAGCCCCGGCACAGGTGCCTTACCTCAGAGCCACACCTGTCCCATCTCTCTTCTGTCTGTGTCTGTTTTTTTTTTTTTCAGGTGTTACTCTGAGCTATTTTGGTGGGTGGAGGGGTGTTTTGAGGCTTTAACTGTGAGTACTGACATATGGATAGAGACTGTACATATGTAACTTTTCTGTCTGTGGTTTGTGAAAAGAAAGGTGCTGTTTTAAATACGTTTTTATATGCAGACTGAATAAGGATGTTCAGTAAGGTTATTTATTCTGCTGTTTTTAAACGTTACTGCTGAGTGGTCCTGTTTGCTGCAGTCATGCTGTGTGTATAGCCTCTGTGAGTTTAGGCAAGAGTAGAGTTCATCCAAGCAAAAAAAAAAAATTCTGCACTTCGTGTTATTTCTGAGGTTCATGCACTAAAGAATCAGAAGCTGACCTTGGTGCTTATTTTCTAGGATAGGATTTAGGAATATCAAGTTATTTTATGGTGCCATTGTAGGAACCTCCAGTGAAACTGAACTCAGAAAAGGGACTTCGAGAGTCCTGAGGCCACCTTTGCTACTTCAGCTGTGAAGGTGGCAAAAAAAGGTGCATCATTTCATACGGCCTGAATGTGAATTATTCTCCAAATAGAGTCATGACAATGAGTAAAGCACTTTTAAAATGTAAGATCATTGTGGGAGACAGAAGGTGGTCCCTCTGCTGCAGGCTGCATGGGAAAGCCACCCCTGAATGTGACGGCATCACCCCACGGTGCTGCTCAGCATTCAGTCCCATAGCCAGTACCCCCAGCCAAAACCCTGCTTGGCAAAGCAATAACGGCAGCAGGCATCAAACCTGGCCTGGCTTTCGGACCACATTCATGATCGGGTATCCAAAATAATAATTCGGTCTCTTTTTTACAATAGACAACATTCAGACAATCGAATGATGGCTGCTCTTTTTGAGGAACACTTTAGAGCAGGGGCGTATACAGGGATCTGGCCCTACCTGAAAGCTGATTGGCCACCAAAATGCCCTCTCCCCCATTACTCACCTATTCAAAACATATCATTAGCTAGGTGGGCCCTAACTATATATTTATGGGCCCCTCAGTTCAAATTATGCTCCTACCTTAAAAAAGAATCGTAGAATCGCCCCTGCTTTAGAGTTGCTCCAGTGAACAGATAACTAGACAGTAGCCATATTTCCATTCAAGTTTTGCACAACTTAAAAGCAAATTTTCTATAAGTTAAAATGCCAAAGGTGTGTTTCCATTAATGGATGTCATGCAAATAATACTGGCTATTTATCATCCCACAAGATCAAAGGCATAGATTTGGGTATGGACATAAGGGACATGTCTCACATTTCAACAGGGAGCAGGCTTTCCACAAGTTACTAGCTCTAGAAGAATTAATTATTATTAGTTAAACACTTGAGGTCATGTGCTTTGTGTTTACTAATTCAAAAATTCGGTTTCCATCACCATTTTGTGAATTTCTTTGACTCGCCACAAAAACCACCTCAAGAAAACATTTAAACTTTTCTTGTGAAATTTGAGGGTTTTTTTTTCTATATTTTTATGTTACCATTAACAGTTTATCAGTTCACATCTTGAAAATGTGCAAAATCTAAGTCAATGGAAATGCTGCTACTGTGACTAGTGCCAGTAGGAGGTGCTCTGAGTGAGTGAGGATGTGATTGGTCTCGTTACCTTCCGGTGCTTCCATGGCTCCTACTGATTTGGCTGACCACCTTGTGGCAGACCTGTAGGACTACACTGGTGCTTAGTGATGAACAAACAGTGAAACTGCCATCTCTGAAGGGTAAACGAAAGCTTGCAAAGCAGGCATTCACCAGAAGATCATTCCTGAGCCCAGCTGGTGTCGGCTGGTTTGTGAAAGTTCTGGAAGATACTGAAAGCTTGTGTCGCTTCCTTGACTTGTTTTGGATACAAGGGGATTGCCAAGATTAAGACTGCCTCCATCTCACTGACACATTGTTGAGTTACATGTCATGTTTACTTTATATACATTGTTTCGACCTCTCTGGAGATGACCCTGAGGATGCTCATAACCACCCAGATGTATCATGCAGCTGACATCACTGAAGAGGTGCTACTGTGAGGGGTCCAGTTCACCCAGAATTCCCAAGAGCTTGGCTTGGCTGTGAAGAGGATGGCTGTACCTTCTTCCCCATCACCACAGCATTGGACTCCCTTCACATCCCCATGTGAAGGAAGCACAACGTGTCTGACCTCTCTGTCCTTGTTCACCAGTCATTATCTTTGTGTTTTCGGTGAATACGAGCAGTGAACCGCAACTTCTCTGCTTCTCTCTGAACTCAGCCAGCCCTGGCATGTGATATTGTAATGCCTGGCACTTCCCAGTACAGCTACCTACTGGGTGATCTGGCCTGGAGCAGTCTGAGGCTTGTGAGGCTGCTTCCAGAATCACACCCCTGAAGGACATCCCTTTAGGATAAACTTGAAATATCCATAAAGTGTTCAGATGAATTGACTATGATTTAACATCAAGGTGCACATTTAGTGAAGTCTGAGTGCGAGGCGCTGTTTACACGCATTCTTTTCTGTGGATGTAAGACAGGTGTGCTTTTTTGAGTTTGAGCCAAATTCAGCTTGTATATGGTCTCGCCGTGGTGCTATGTGGTCGAGATCAGAGCACAGATAAGCATGCTGTCGAACGGGAGACGGCTTCGTCGCTCACTTCAGCTATGGTGCTCATTGCCACAAGTTTGCCTCTTTATTCTGGTCAAAGGGGGCGTAACTGTACGTTTTGTTAAATCTGGTCTGCATTAGTGAAAGTGTGTGGATGAGTTTACTTGGGTCACTGGCGAAAAACAGACCATGTCATATCACAGCAGAAGCTTTCCTGTGGTTACATGGTCCCTCCTACAACAGCATCTGGGACCGAACAGGAGAGGAAAATGGCTCATCCGAGCTCGAAATGAAGGTCTGAGGGGCCTGATGATGTTGGTGTGTCATGTGACCTGGGCTTATTAACACACTGCCTAAGGTTGCCTGGGTAGTGTAATCTGATCCCAGTGCAGCTTCTTGCCTGTTGCGTGGGTGAATGAAGAATAAATGGCATGCTAGCTATATGCCAGCTCTGGCCCGTGTGCCTGGCTGTGGTGTTATGGGATCCATTCCTGAGAATTAAGCTACAGCATCAAGGCTGTGAGAAAGTGTACCAAGCATACACCGAGCTCTGTCATCAGCTGAGACGCAAGCTTTTAATGCGATATGGTGCTTTTGTCTCGCTGATACGTTTGCATGGGGTTTGTTTGTGCTTATACCACACACAGAACCGGTTAATTTTTTTGCTTGGGAAGTACGGCCTATCATCATGTGATATGAGGTGGATGGAAGGTGCCACTTTTCTCAGTTCCTGGTTTTGGCCTTCTTGACAGCTTTGGCCTGGTGCGGATGTGTGGTCTAGGCTTCACCAGACCTCCTGCATCTTGTCCTAGCCTTCTTGTGTGTCATTTTGTTTGCTAAAGGTCTTTTTTTTCTACCTTTGAGTGACATGTTGCTATTTTGACTTTGATTGATAAAGATAAATTATTCACATTTCCGTTCACTCCTTTTATTGCTTTTTGCAGTTGTATTAGAATCCCAAATGAATACTGTCTGTGTGTAAACTGTACAGTAAACGTGTAGCTGTCAGTTTGAAGTGGGTTCTGACAAAGTGTCCAAGAGAAAAGTGTTTTTCCCTCTACTCTGTCAATCTGGGGTCCTTGTTTGTGTTTATTTCTATTAATTGAAGTTTACTTCCTGTCATCTAGCATTTCTATACCTGCTAGGGAGCAGTCCAAGGTTCCTTGTTTATTTTTAGAGTGCACCTTCTAAAATATGGCATGTAAAATATATACCTTGTATATAGATAAACCAACAATATAATGATGACTTTGTGATATATAGAAATGGATGCACAGACTCCCAGAATAAGCTAAAACAGATGCAACAAAAAGATGAATAAAAATGAAGATTTTGGTCTAGGATTTAAAGCCTTTCATTTTCTTTGCAATGAGCCTGTTCCTATGCTTTCCTATGTTCCTATGGATTTATGATAGTCAGCACTGAACAGGACATCAGCCTTGATTAGGATTTAACCACAATGCGGCATTATCAGTGCTTAATACCACAGATTTTCCAGCTTCGAGTCATGTGATGGGCTCCTATCTCCCCTGCTGCTTATCCCTACATTCTGTATAGACAGCCTGCCTGTGGGCCCTGTAAAATGCCAGTGCCATCCAGCAATAGGATGCTGTTCACTTGCTCCTATCGACACAGCATAAAATTGTGATGAAGTAAACAGATAAACTACACAAAACATCAGTGACAGTGTATGACTGAAATCTGAGTCTTCTTTTTCCATTCACTGTAAAATACTTATCTCATGGACACTATTGTAATTACTTGCTTTACTTGAAGAAATCTGAGCTGTACTTGTGTATAACTTGAAAACTGTCAAAACATAAGTGGACCTTTCCAGCACCAGCTTTTAAAAAGTCTAATTTTAGTGTAACTGTAAAATAGTCTAGGTCATTTAGTCAGTGACAGTCTGCAGTTTCTTCCATTCTTTCAAAAAGCAGTCTTCATCTTTTGGGAATGCTTACACTGAATTACTGTACAATAACATTAAATATCAGACCTGCAAGTCATTCAGTACAAAATGTACCATTCCCATTTATTGCCCACCTTTTGGGTGTTTTTTAAATAAATATATATTTATATTTTGCACTTGATCTTGGTCTGTTGATTCTGTGCTTGTTAGTGGTAATTCCTGTCTTTTATGAGTTGGCAACCATCCAAACCAGTCATTGCTATAGGACTGTCAGAAACCTATATTTTGGATATTACATATACATATATAACAGCATTATATATTGCAACAGTTTACATTCATGTGGCCAGCTGAAGAATCAAGTGAAGGGTCCCATAACCTCTCACCGCTTATTATACCCGGTACTTGGATATCCATTAGTAGGTCTGCTAAAAGACTACAACTGCAATAGTGCGATGGTCATGACCACGTGTTATAGAGGCTTCATTAGAAATGCAGACACGTAAGGAGAGTACAGAAAATATGACGTTTATTGTGATGTTTAATATGTTGTTTAAATATAGACGGAGCCTCCTTTCAACGCTAACCCTTTTTTTCTTCATGTCCAAAAAATTAGTAAAAGATTAATTTAAAAAGTGTAATAAAAAGGCAAGACTTGTGCTAAAAATCAGGTTTTAATGTTAATTTTCACAATTTTCACAAGTAGCTGTGATCAGATTCATTTATCCAGTTGGATGAGATTCCTACATGATTTCTGTCGTATGTTTTCGTATTGTAACTACATGTGCTGCTGCCAAAACTTCACTTACTTACTCGTCACCATACGGCAAGCCGTTTTAGCTTTAGTTCATTTCTAGATAATATCACAAATTTAACTCTAACTAGTTAGAATGGAGATTCTTGACATTAGAAAGTCAATTGTAACTATTTATAATGTAACTATATATAATGTATAAGTTATTATATAACGTCAATAATTGGTATCGGAAATTCTATTTAGCTAGCGAGAAAAATTTCTCATTCATTTCAGCGTTGTAAGTTGTAATTTGAACTAGTTAAAACTCTAATTTCTGATATCAGAAATTCTGATTAAACAAGATAAAATACCAAATTCTGATATCAGGAATTATAATGTAACTGCATGGTCGTTAATGCCGGTATTTGATATCAGAAATAAAATCTTATTATAACTGATCTGAAAATCCAATTTCTGATAGGCCTATCAGGGATTTAGTTCTAACTATTTTATGTCAGTTTTACATTTACAATTAATGGACAAAATGTAACTAGAGTTAATATAATGTCTTATTGTGGACTAAATGCCGCAAGGCATTATACTTCATTTCGTCATTAAATAATTCTTCTTGTGCCACAATGTGTTTTGTGCGCGAAAATGAGCGCTTATTTGGCACTTAAGTGGCCAATTGGCGCCCCATACTCATTCCACCATCTATAAGAGGAAATGTTTAAAATTCATTCCCAAATATGGCACGTAGCTCGATCGATCTTTCATTTTCCACGGAATAAAAATGTCATTCCGCCAATCTGTGCCAGCAAGCTCGACACGTCGATTCACCGCATTTTCTGAATAAAAAGAAAACATATACGACTCATTTGTCCATATTGTGCTGCACTCTAAACTTATAATGCTATATTCAAACCTGTCTTGAGTGAATTTAAAAGAATTGGCTGCTATTGTAAGATCAATATACATTTGAATGTTTATAGTACAAGGTATTTATTTATTTTTACTGGAGTAGTATTTTACTGGATGACTGAATGACTTGAGTAACATTTTGGAGTGTTATTCGGACTTTAAGTAGGACAATTGAGTACGTCTTCCACCACTGCTATTGATTTATTAGTTTAACTTATCGATCGACACACGTCAAATTGCATTATGAACAAACCATACGTTGTCTGGCTGGCAAATCTGTCTTGTTCAGAGTATCAGAGTATTTTATATTGTATGACAAGGCTATAAAACTTCAAGATACAAAGAGTATAATAATATCGATAAGGCCATGGGAATGAAAGTTATAGATTTGCGTCCAGGCAATCCAAAAAAGTGATGCGGCTTTTTTTCATTATTCAATATTCATAATTTTAGAGTTTTCATTATTTTACTTAGAATTTAGATTTTACCTCGAGTTTTGCCCCCTTGTGTACTGGTATCATAAAATCATACGTAAAATAGAAAAAAAATAAAGAACTATGAACCACAGATATTCAATTAAAGTATTATTTATTTGGTCTCTTGAATAAACATTGGCACTTAAGCCCTCTTCCTATTAGCCTAAATCAGCGACAAGAGTGAGTAGACATGTCGTGAAAAGCCTCATACAGTGTCATTTTTAATGGGAAAGACATTTTGTGTAACAGTTTGATTTTTTTGTGGAAATAATGAAAATGTTTGCCAATAATGACAATTTTTAGCGACGGCTGTCAAGACATGCGGGCCGTGGACGCAAATCTATAACTTTCATCCCCATGGCCTAAGGGTTATAGGCTTTGTTCGCATGAATGGACATTCAGAAATAAAGAGCCCCCCCCCGCAAAAAAATAAAAAATAAAAAAAAATTAAAATCTTGCACTGGGGCTCATTACATTTACGCCACTGTATCCACCTGTAAAGGTGGGACTATCACAATGTAACTTGAATTTAACGTTCACATGTTCATGAAGGAGACGTCTCCCATTACCTCCCGCAGAACTCTTTGGGTCGTGCGGGCTTCCGTAGTTTTGTGCGTGCTCGAGTGACGCACGGGCGCCTATCGAGCAGGACGGCGTTACAGGCAAGATGGCGACCTCGGAGCCGGTAAGAGAGACGGGGGTACGGCAGGGTGTATGTCCGAGACACGCGCCGGCAGAGCGGAAGGCACGCGGCCGCCCCAGGCTTAATTGCACTGACGTGCACGTGTGCTGATTAACCGTTAAATGGAACGCGCGGCGCTCGGAGCCGCTCGGACCGCGCTTTCCGAGATTCAGCATGTTCCACTAAAATGCTACATGCTAACGACGACTGAAGGGGCGGCCAAGAGGCGAAGGGGGTGCCGGGGACCGAGACCGCCACGTCATGGTGCTGCTTTAGCGTGCCGTATAGTTTCTGTGATGTTTGTCGGTACGGTGGCTGCATGATGGACTTGCGGATTCACGACTCTATCGGCTACCGCGCCGCTGGACACCCAGACACGTGTGCCTTACCAGCTGGGTAGCGAGGAGTCCCGGTGACAAGGAGCTCCCACCAAAAACGAACATAATCGTGATGCGCATTTTCAGACCTTATTTTTGTCCGGCGTATGTCTGAATTAACTCTTAAAGCACGCGGGGGGCTCGGTCAGACCACGGAATCTGAATGCAAAGGCCCTGCCAGATTATAGTCTGACAGTGTGACGTGTCCGCAAAGAGCCGGTCAGATTACGTTTAAACTACGGGTAGAATATGCAAAGGCGCAGTTAAATTGCGGTCTGACCATGGTACGTGTCCGCAGAGGGCTGGTGAGACCACGAAACATATATGCAGTGTGCAGGTCAGATATTGATGAGACATGTACACAGATGTCTGGTCGTATTATGGACATATATGATGTGTATGCAAAGGCCTGGTAATTTTATGGTCTGGCCACAGGTCATATGATAGAAGACCAGCTAGACCATCGGACATGTACGTAGAGACCCAGTTAAACCGAAGGATGTGTACAAAGGTGTTTGGTCAGATTATGGTCGTGACATGGGTTCGCTATGTCAATGGGTACTTATTTCGGTATGAACATTTTTATTATATTCATGTAATAGCAGCTTCTAAATTTGCACTATTGCGCAGGACAATTTAAGTAGGCAGCATTTGGCAGTTACTAAGCTGAATTTTCCTTTGTTAAACTTTGTAAGGAGTCGTTTACTCTGGTTGCATTTCGGTTAGGTATTGAAATACTTTGGTAACAGTTAAGAAATGTTTATGTCCACAGCTGAGAAAGTGATTTCCCCAAGAATTTGTTTTGGGAATGCTTCTAATTTTATCACATTGTATGTCTGAATGAAAGTGAATTTCTGATCAGCTTCTAAAGTAATACTTCGGACAGTGACGATTCTGCCTCTTAATCTAAGCAAATCTTATAAATCGCTACAGTGTTTGATACCAACGGACAGATGAGTGGGCCAGCGGAGACCAAGATGACAACAGGGATGAATAAACGATCTCTCTTCTGTTCTATTCTTTAAGGAGTATAAATGTTTTTTTTTTTTTCCTCTTCAAGCAGCGTGGACCTGAAAGTGAGGAAGGCAGCAGTGAGACTTCTTTGGCTCCAGTGTCCAACCCTGAACAGTATATCAAACACCCCCTGCAGAACAGGTAGATCCCCCTGACTATGGTGCCCCCCCCATTTTTGTCCCTACCTAATGTATGGAACTTATCCTTCTGGTTTATAGAGGGGAATACACAAAGGCCAGCATGAATGGTTGTTGTATATTAATGAGCATTAAGGTGATTGGCTGGTGGTTCAGTGGACAGCTTTCCTTCCACACGGTCGCTGTCAGCAATATCTGCTGGCTGAATGGACTCCTCCAGAGCTTGACCCTACACTATGCACATCATCTGACACATCTCCCATCTCCTCAATCAGCCACTCATCTACACTGACTGTTGTCTCTACCGGGTCAGGACACTCAAGTGGATCCTGTGCCCACTGCCCCAAGTCAGTGTGGCTCAGTGCTTACAACTCACAGGCATGTGTGTAGGTCATGACGTGCGCCTGCTTGTTTTGCCTAAACCGCAGTGGATGGTGCTGCTTCAGCACCACGGCAGCCTGTGCGCCCGCCCATACCCACCCCCCCCCTCCCCGCAATGCCAGCTTCTCAGGCCTCTCCTCTCCTCTCCTCTCCTGCAGATGGGCTCTCTGGTATTTCAAAAATGATAAAAGCAAAAGCTGGACAGAGAACCTGCGCCTCATTTCCAAGTTTGACACAGTGGAAGACTTCTGGGCGTAAGTATAGCTCCATCATCATCATCATCAGCTGCAGCAGCAGCCTTGGGTAGAGCCCTGAGAGGACAGGGCTGAAGCCTGAGGTATTTAAGCAATAACATATGAGAGGGACTGCGGTTGTACTCCAGTATCTTGCAGCTATTATTTAGTTGCAGGCATGAGGCCGCAGGCTTATTGCCGATGATATCACAGCTGTGATTTATCGGAGTACGACTGCACGACATCGAATATGTTATCGCTTTTATACAGCAGTTCATCAAGTAGCATTTATAAGGTAACAATAATTAGTCACGGCAAATATTTTGCTTGATTGATTATTTAAACATTTATAGGCCTCTGCAAAAAAAATATATATATATATATTTTTTTTTTTTTTCCATCAGTCAGGGACTGTTGACTGTTGCTAACCAACACAAATGTTCCACACAACATACTGCTTTCTCCCAACTACTTTGCGCCATTGAAATTGAAATATCACGGTTTTTAGATGGACCTGTAAAGCAGAGTGAAACATCTGATGTGAAATGTCTGAATACGGTTATACTCTGATAACAGCACTCGTAGAACGCCTCTTGTCAAATCAGATATCTTGGTTGGAACTAGCTGTTGTATAATATCCTTTAACCTTGGTTTGTGTGCTCTCTTCCTCTTCCAGGTTATACAATCACATACAGCAGCCAAGCAAGCTCGCATATGGCTGTGACTACTGCTTGTTTAAGGTAAGACTCTGGTGCCCTATATGGTCCAGATAAAGTGTCATGGTCAGATGTTAGTGTGCTGGTGCGCTTCTCCTTTTACCCTGTTATTTCCTCTCTGTTGGCTCCTGCCTTTCATGGTTTAGGTACTATGGCAGTGCTCATAGTCAGAATTAGAGCTGCAACAGCTAATCGATAATGTTGATGATAATTGGTAATATTTTTTTGTTGACAAAATGGTGGCTTTTGTCATTGATTGGTTGCATATTTTTTGCCGGATGCGTATAATGACATGACCACCTCACAAGGTTAACGTCGATGTGTCAAGTCTAGCCCGTAGACGGTTGCAGTTGGTGCATGTGTGCAGCAATGATATTCCACCAGACCAGCAGATATACTGCAACAAACCCAAAAACCAGCAGTGTAGTGAAATGGGTAAACTTTTATGAGCAGTTCTGAAGTAGTTACTAAGCTTGGGTGGTATTGTGGTATACTGCAGCAGTTTCAAGTCTTGCTGGCAAAATAACCCCCTTTTAATATGACTTTTAATATAGTAATACCTCACTCTGTGTCAGTAATTGGGTCCAAAAGACACAAAAATAACTTAAGTCAAAAAAGAACACGAGAAACACCTAAAAATAATTAGTAGAATTTAATTTGTATAAACTTATTAGTGCTAAATTGATAAAAAAAAAAAATGTACATGCTTGATGTCGATATTTCCTTATACTGTACTGTATTTTTAACAAAAAGACTGACCTAAAGTTGAATTTGTTGTGCATGATGTGCAGCCAGATTTATATTCGGGCTTCTCCAGCCAGCTATGTCCGTCCTCGTCCTCTGCCTGTGCTTAGCATGCTATTGAATGTCTCCTTGTCAGGACGGGATCAAGCCTATGTGGGAGGATGAGAGGAATAAGCTGGGTGGCCGCTGGTTGATGACCCTTAGCAAGCAGCAGAGGCATAACGACCTGGACCGCTTCTGGATGGAGACGGTAAGCTGAGCCCCTTCTCTGCTCTGCGTGCTGCCATGGCAACATCAGAACCCTGTATGTGGTGTTCTGTGTGTGTGAGAGAGGGTGGGGATATGTTGGGTGATGTTTTTTTTGTTTGTTTGTTTTTAAGCTCCTGTGCTTAATTGGGGAGTCGTTCGACGAGGCCAGTGACGACGTCTGTGGCGCGGTGGTTAATGTCAGACCGAAAGGGGACAAAATATCCATCTGGACCGTAAACTGCCAGAATAGAGATGCCATCATGACGATAGGGTAGGTGCAGCTCCAGTGACTTTATCCTGCTCATTACCTGCGTTGCCCTGCCTGACCTGCACAATGAGGAGCAGCAGGAAAACATCAGAGGGCCTCATTTATCGAAGTACCGTACGCACAAAAAGACACCCAATATGTGCATACGCATTTTTTTGCACAAAATTCTGTATTTATCAAACAAAACTTGGCAGGGAAAAACGTGTATATTATAAAAACTCAGGAGGTGGCGTATGTAACATTTCAGACAAATCGGGAAAAGGTGACACCCATTTTAAAAGCAGGTGACTGCAAGTAAACCAACAAAATGACCATGCGCATGCCAACAATTCCTACCATCAAGCCGCACCTTCACGTGAAAAACCGTTAATCTAAAAATGTGACCTATTTTAATTATTCTATTCTATTTTTTTTTCTGCTGGGATTCCATTTATTTGTTTAAGCCAAAGACTATATATTTGCCTTT
Organism: Hippopotamyrus pictus; assembly: GCA_026781145.1. Classification (NCBI taxonomy): domain Eukaryota; kingdom Metazoa; phylum Chordata; class Actinopteri; order Osteoglossiformes; family Mormyridae; genus Hippopotamyrus; species Hippopotamyrus pictus. Next base: position 12,518,860 of record JAODLC010000065.1, read on the forward strand.
GACAATTTTAATGTGCTATTTCAAATGGTATATCTTGTCACCTCTTTCAGTGAATTTAAAATGTAAAATTTTTGAGTTGCATTAAATGTGAATTAGGCTTCAGACATTAGCATGCATGGATCGACTTATAAAAGGTGTTCGAGCTAGTGTGTATGTAACCCGAAAGATTAGAAGGGAACAAGTTTTCATGGACAGTCACGATTATTTTTACTAATTTGATTACTTTTTGCACTATGTCTTTGCACTTTGTCTGTTTTGCATTAAATGTAAGTTTCCCTGAGCTGTGGGTGAGCAGGTAAATATGCAAACTACATTTGCAGAAATTTTACAGTTTTTCAAATGTAATCAATAGGGCTGCAACAACTAATCGATTTAATCGATTAAAATCGATTATTAAAATAGTTGTCAACTAATTTAATAATCGATTAGTTGGGTCTACGTTATAAACATAAGTACAGTGGTGACCTCCTAATTTGGGAGCAGTAAGCTAACCAAAGCCGCGGTGGCAGTAAAGTACCATTAAGCTGGATGCCGACCGC
>JAODLC010000065.1:12522335-12541837 GCA_026781145.1 Hippopotamyrus pictus
AATCAAATTGCAACTTTTGAAAATTTTGATTAGCAAAACTGCTAATCAAGTTGAAAATCTTATTTGGAACCCTGGATCGTCTCTGCAGATAAGCCTAAAGTCGAGTAACTGGGGTTGTGTGTTAGCTGATTATAGTCTTGGAAGGTTAATTGATTGTGAAGTTTCACACTGTACACTTCATACTTAAGAAAGAACTGTGTTATGTGTCTTCGATTGAGCATTTATTGTGCTTACTCCGTATTTCCGTGGTTGTGCATCAGCTGACCTGAGCTGGCACGTTCAGCACTGTGCATTGTGTGTTAGGCAGTCAAAGGAAAGGTTTAAGGCAATTTTTCTTATCTGGGTAGCAAGTGTATATTTGCTCAGAACAAAAAACACGATTTAACATTAAAACATATGAAAAGTAAGCGTGACACAATAAAAAGTAATAAGAATTTCCTTTATCCAAAAATGACTGAATATTGAATGGGTAGATGAACACCACTTAAATTCCCAAACCCCTCTGCTCAGGGGCACCTCAGCCATTCCAAGTTTTCATTACAACTTTCACCCAGTTCACTTAATTAGTAAAAAAAAAAAAAAAAAAAAGTCAGTGATTATTGATTAATCATGCAAGGTGTGCTGGTGGAGTCAAAAATACAGTGATGTATTGACTAGTTGCTGTAAATATCGGAGTGACTTTAGTAAGCACACTTTTACAGGCATCATAGTTTTACACCAACATGATTATTTAAACAAAATTATTTGTGCAGTGTACTGTATTTGTGTGAGTGTTTAATAAATAAATAATAAACTCATGACACTTTTAGGAAAATCACTCACCTGTTGATGGGATAGGTCCCTGTTCTGGTTTATACATTACACAGGGACTCATTTAAAAAGTTAGTTTCCAAACCAGATTTGGGGAATAGCAGGTTCATTCACATATGGGCACACCTGTAAATTCACTGAAGTTTAATAAAAGTATTTGTGTGACTGTTTGCTCATGGTTTGGAGTTACTTAATGAAATGTATGCAAATGGCTATAGTGTAACGTAGCGTGAAGGAGGTTGCCTTTAAAAGCAGGAAGTTCTCAGCTTTCAGCTTGATTGTTGGCCAATGTTTAAGTCATTGTGATTGGATGAAAAAGTCACTGCTGGCCTATGGTTGACCTGTGTACCCAACCCCATGTGTAGTCTGTCTGCGTTTGTGGACTCCCTGGAATGTTCATTCTTCCTGGCCTTAAGGTCCTGATCATACATACATGTGACCTCACCTGCTATCCGTGCACAGTCCCGGAAAGGTTGTCACCTAAATAAGCTCCCTTGGGGCCAGTATCGAAACCTCATGAGCCCTTTTAGCAATTAAGTAGTCTGTTGCCAAGCTCCTTATAGCTAAGCTGGGCAGGTGTGGCCTGCTTGTGGGTGCAGGTCTGGTCTGGCTCGTCTGCTTGACGTTTTGTGATGCCAAGGCTGCAATTGCGTGACACGCGACAGCCGGCGGGCTGCAATTCGCCACAGTCGTCGCATAAATATTTCTGCTGCTCCGTTGCTGTCCTGCCTAAAATTACCGTACGGATCAGGTAATTCCAGTAGAGTCCTGGTTCTTCTCCTCGCTGCAGGAGCCCAGGACGGCCCGGGCCGTTACGCTCACCATGCCAGGGGTGTGTGCTCCCCGTCACCGTGACCGTGAGACATCGGCTCCTTCAGCTCGGTGAATGTTTGTTTAGCAGGCAGCAGGACACAGTTTGCTGATTAATTGCATTACAAATGGTTTAATAATAAATCACTTGCCATTCCCATTTCTCTCCCCAGTACTCCAGTTCAAATTGTACAGTGAAGATTTTCAAGTATTGGAAGCATAAGTGCTGAAAGAGATAATTAACTATAAAATTACACATAATAAACAGTGACATTAGTCTTTATCTGGTCTGGGGGTCAAATCCATCTCAGCCACGGTATAACATAATACATCATAAGTTCATAAATAAATCAGATAAAAACATTCCTCATTTATACATTGCAATCACTGCTTCATTGAAAAATATATAATCTAAATATATCACACATTTGTTCTTTTTTGCATTCCTCAGAGAAAGGCCTGGAGACACTGGGGTTTTCCATGCTTGGTCTGGTGCTACCACCTTCTACATTCAAACAGCTTTAGCATCTGTTTCCAATCAATATCACATTTGCATAAACAGGGACTTAAGGTAATCGGCATTAAAAGGTGACTGATTCAATAAAAAGTTACACTGTAAGTTTAAGTAATAAGACACTTGAGAGATGAATCTTCAGTGTTGAGGTATTGTTCTGCCTCCTGGTTGGCTGCTACTGGTGCTACTTTTACAGAAATGTAGGTTTCAAGAGCAATGCCAGCGTTGGCTCTCAATGTCTCCTAAAGGCTGTCTCTTAAGGCAGCACAAACTAACTTAATTATTCAAACATAACAGGATAAGTGGTCATGGTGATCAGTTTGCTATCTATCTAGTGGTAGGTCCAAGCTTCCCTGTGAAAAGCTGATATCGATGATCCGGAGAAGTTCCGCCTGAGGTAAAGGATAACGAAAGCTCATGGTTATCTCACTAAAATGTGAAGGCCTTCCCTGTCACGGTCTGGCGCATACTGATGTAATAAATCAGAGTCTCGTCTTGGGAAGGTCATCAGGACATAATGAGGGACTTCTCCTCTTCTTTTGTATAAATCAGCGAAGACAACATGGATGATGAGAAGACGTAGAACTCAAATACAAAACTCAGTTCGAAAAGTTCCAGGTTCATACTAAGGATCCACTCAAAGACAGCCGACAGGTGCTTCAACAGGTACGGCTCTTGTGCAAAGAAGATGCAGTCTGGTTGGATTTAGTTAAGGCTAATAATACATAATATAGGAGGACTAACATCAAACTCTGGAAGTAATAGAAGTCCCCAGAAACATCTACTTTTGTCCTACAGTCAGAAACCAGCCAGATGTGTCACTATTTCAGGAACAGACACATCTTAAGGCCACATGTGGTTTGGAGTCGACACTCAAAGGATACAAAAGAGAGTAACAAGGACCTGGAGGGTAGTGGACAGGACGCGAACGGGGTAAAGGACCTTCTCCTTGCCCGTGAGCAAACAGTTACCCGTCAGCACTGTCAACAGGAGGCAGTAGAAGCAGATGCAAATGAAGCTGACCGCTGCCCCCAGGTAGTGTAGCAGCATCAGGTATCCAGGCTGGAGCAGATGTTAAACGCAGTGTTGTTCTGTCAGTGAGCACTCCCACACACTCCTGCCTCCCAAGCTGAGACCTACGGCTTTCTCCATTTACGTAAAGGTTTTTTCTGCAGCAACAGTTAGCAACTACTTATGATCATTGCCAGGAGATCATGGCTGATGATAGGTGGATGGATGGATGCAGGGGTAGGTTTTATTTCAACACTGGTAGGGACTAAATCAGCCCCAAACCTCCCACCCCCCCCCCAAACACACACAGTACTCCAACCATATTGGTAGGGACACACATCCCTACTGTTGATACCCAAATTTATGCCCACGGATGGATGGATGGGGGGTTACACACCATGGTGCAGGCCCACCAGGGACACTGAGTGTATCTTACAGGTATATCAGTGAGCAGCATATTAGCTGCTGCTTGACCTGATCCAGGTCCCCTTACCTGTGCTGTGGTGATATCAGCTGTGAGGCTGGTATTCGATAGCAGAGCTTACAGGCAGAAGGCGTACTTACGTTGCAGTTTCCAGCCACAAAGGCACCAATGGATGCTACACAGCCGAAGCCCAAAGCCAGCCGGCTCAGGACAGCCTGAGTGCTGCACTTGTTCAGAATGTGGGCATGGTGGAAGACACAGAAGACCAGGACTGGAGAAAGAGAGGACATCGGGCATGTAGGCTTGGCCAATGTCATATGACATTACCCAATCAGGTGCTTCACCTGTCATTAAAATGCACTTACACAAGAAGGAGCCTGCATTGATGGTGGCTGTAAACAAGGAGTTCTCTGGGATACCTTTCCCACTTGTGCTGCAAGCAGGGAAAGACAGTGGTTAGAAGGAGCAGAAAGAGCCTATCTCCCCTGGCGGGGCACAGAATGGCTTTCTGTGTGAGTGCACGGCGTATCTGGTGCCAGACAGGCTTTGTACCACGCGTACCTTATCGTGGGCACACGGCTGTCCGTGCAGCACAACTCGGACATGTTCAGCTCACAGGAATTCCTGTATTGCCTGAGAAGAGAGACAAAGAGCACATCTCTACAGGATCAGCCATTGTCAGCAGCACCGCCCCCCCCCCCCATCAATTCAAATTAAATCACTGGGTAATAATAAAGTTGACCCCTCTATATGAATTATGGCCCCTCTTATACCCCTGGCCATTCTCTACTGCAGAGCAGGACAAAAGCCACCCCTCAAGGCTATTTTTACTGGCCCACACGATCATTAAAATAATAATCATTTTTAAAAAGGGCAACGTTTGCTGCTTTTCATGTCAAGTCCTCTGAATAAATGCAAATACAATTTATATACTTCAACACAGGCATGTATAAAGAGCCTCTCCAAAAAACAGAACAATTGATTTTTCAGAAAGAATGGAAGTGAAAATGCTTTTTTACATGGATAAGTTGGGCCGTCATTTTCATAAGTTATGTTTAATATGTGAAATTGACTGGTCCTGTTTATTTCTGCTTGCATTTTAAAAAGGGCAAAGTAATTGGTAACAAGTCTTCTATTCTGGCCTTCATGGGATGTAAAAATTATCATTAAAAGTGGCCTTTGCTGACATGCAAATGCTCAGATTTGACCCTCTCCAGAAAATGACTGCTCTTTGGACTTCAGCTTGTCTCAGCGGTGGAAGAGCTTACCAGTCGCTAAGGGAACAGACATGACCGTAGCTGAGTGCCAGGCCGTACCTGCAGCAGAGACACAGAAGGCAGGGACTTTAAAGAAGATCCACATGATGTGCCAGTAGGGGGTGCCGCACCATGAAAGCATGAAGGTCCCCAACCCAGTCCAATCCAATCATATTCCAGGCCCCCGTCACTTAGGGGCCCTTGGAATTGCCCTAACATTGCGCCCCCCCCCCCCGCCGCACTTTACCCACCCCCATTAACATGATTAGCCTGCCATCTGAGCCTGTGAGCTGACACACCTGTCCATCTCTTGATTTATGAAAGATACTTTAATGTATACAGAGTTGAGATTATGTGGATTATATGTCATCGTGAAAAAGCAGGGTTTTCATTACACACCTGATAAAGATGGGTGAAACACGCTTAATCTGTTAGTATCACAGACGGGAGTCAGCAACACTTTTTCCAGATCAAATAAGGACATATTTAGAGAAAATGCAGTGCTTTTAGTTTGTTTTGCTCTTATTGGTCAAAGGCTTGCGGTAAAAATCCCTAAGAACACAGCTGTTCTTCAAAAGAACTGAATCCAATTCTGGTAACCAGGCACACCCAGTATATTACCAGCATATTGGAGTTAGTGAATTAATGAATTTTCAACACCTCCTGTTTCGAAAGCAAACACCTTTACTAAACAACTACCTTGGTGACTCGTCATAGAGGGCTGTGGTTTACTATGAATCAAGTCAGAGGTGAGGAGGCTCCGTCTAAGACTGACAGACTCGAATCACTGAAGAGGACTGAAATCAGGAGAACTGTACCCAAGTCTTACTGCACTCAACGAGTTTTCCTGACAGAACAATTTTCGTATACTAGTGATGTTATAGAAGACTAGTAAGGACTCTTCAATCACTGCTAGTAATATTTAAGTATCTAATGTTGAAACATGTAACACAAATGTTCTCTCTTACTGCTTTGTTATTACTGAACATATTTATTCAACTTTTAGATGAATAGATTCAATGAATTAAAGACTGTAACCATGGGTCTTGGAGTCTGGAGGTAACACCTTATAAACTCAGATTAGCTGCACAGTAAATTTTTGTGGCAATCGTGTTGCATAAACCTTTATTTGTGTTTGACAGGGGCAGGGATGGATCTGTGCCATATTGTGGGTGTGTTTGTTTTGGCTTGGTGGGGCATCCAGGAACAGAATAGCTCAGTAACACAATCTCAAAAAGTGTATTGATAACACTTTTGGCATTTTGCTTCAATCCATAAAAATGATATCAGTGTACTTCTGGATACTATACATTTTGTGATGAACTGAAAGTGATGCTATTTATCAAGGGCGTCTGTAGCAGTTTTCTGATGTAAATACGACCTGCAGCTTTTGACTCCTGCGGTTTACACAGGTGATAAGTTTTCCATAGAAAATCATACAAGTGATCATGCAGCTTTTCACTGTGTAACCTGCAACACACCACAGCTGTCTGAGACTTATACTCTTTTTCATAAATTAAAGTGAACTATTTTTTTCTATTTTCAGGCTTAAGAGTTCTGTAACAATGTTCTCGGTTCTTTCAATGACTGCCGTCATCTGTGTTCTGAATAGAATTTACGTCTTGTTTTATGGCTGTGTATGAAGTTATCACACTGAATTATTTCCATGCAAAGTTTATGTTTGAAGCTACAACACTGAAAAGCAAGTGAAATAATGAGTTGCGGAAATTATTTTTATCATTTTTTTCAATATTACTTTTATGAATCCTAAAATATGTAGTGTAGGAGAACATATTCAGTGCACCTGGCATACATAATGCCTGGGGATAGCTCCATCCAAAGCCACACTCTTGTCATACTGAACTGACCAGATACCTAATTATAGATGGCTAGAACACACACTGTGAAATAAAAGCAAATCAAAAACAAATCAAAAAGTGAATGTGACTTACACTGCCCAAGACCCAATGAAGGACACCACTGACACAGCGATGGGTATGAAGATCCAGTAAACCATGACTTGTGGAGGACAGGGATGAGAAGCAAGAGAGTCCCTTAAGATCAGAGTGAAGATGCAGACATGGGAGACCCAACTTCCTGTAGACCACTGAGAAGATGCTTCTTCACGTCACGGAGCTATAACAGAGCCGTCTCCATCAGGCCACACTTCCCCGTAATGCCTTTCTTGTCTCCTGTCGTTTTAAATGGAAATCATTTGTGATTCTTCTACAAGCCCTCATACCTGGCAGTCAGGTCGAGTCGTCTCCTCCGCCTGCATTCCTCCCCTTTCACGTCAGACCTCTGGAAGCCCCGGGTTCTTTATAGCCACTCCCTGCCCCAAACCTGTCTCAGGCTGGAAGGCAAGAGGGGTATAAATTCAATGCGCTGTATCAGTGTGTTTGTTTAAGCCCCAGTTCCTGGAGGCTCCTTGCCAGCAAGCCTGCTTAACCATTCCTATACTTCCTGTCTTGCTGCGTGGACATTCACTATTCAGGGTGAAAATGACCACATCCTCAAATTTGCAGATTTAAAGCCTTTAATTTTTTTTTAAAAAAGTGATGATTGGTGCCCAGTGTTTGAGTGTTTGCTATATTAGTTCTATGTTAAATGACGTTTGGCTTGTATAAATCACAGTTGTTTTTTTTGTTTTGTAGTATTGTCAGTACACTTATAAGGCTCTTATATAGTAGGGTGTACACTTAGGACAGTACTACACCACTCCACCTGCAGAGGGACTGAGACACCTACCAGGCTGGGTCTTCTGTATAAGCAGTGTGTAAATTTCGTTTGACAGCATTGCTCATCCTGCCAAAGGCATTATATCAACTAAAATGCAATTTTTAATATAACCCATATTAATATAATTATATACCGAATATTAATATAATTATAATATGATATACATTTCAGCTATTGCTTAATTCACGCTAGATGAAAACTTCAGACCAAAAGGGCCCCAAGCTGTTTCAACGAACACACTGAAAGAAAGAAAGAAAGAAAGAAAGAAAGAAAGAAAGAAAGAAAGAAAGATGGATGCTTAATCGCTTTGTAACCCAGACATTCCGACTTGGACCTGTTTATTTCAGGTGACCGGTGGGTTATAGCAAACATCTAAGAAAGTGAAATGAAATCTACTGGCTCAAGTTTAAATGTAAATAACAGCATACACAAGCATACATGTAGTGAAATGTTTTTCCACCAGATTCCAGAATTGTTTGAGCAGAAAGATAGTATAAGATAGTATAAAACAAACCGAATAAGATTAAAAAGTAAACAATAAAAAGAACTATGTTTGTCACCATATTTACGCACTTGGTGGCACAATATACCCAATCAAAAAAAATATGTGAAAAATAAAACTATTAGAATAAGGAACGTATTTATATTGTAGAAACGAAAGGGTAGACTGCTTTATTTAACACTCTCTAGACTTTTACCCCTATATCAGTCAACTGATACTTCTTTGCTCTAATGAATAATATTACGTGTTAAGATAAATCTTAAAGCGTTTAGTTTAGTTTAAATAGTGAAGCATCACAGTGCGATGAGTCCCCCTCTTTTCCCAAGTGCATAAGCCAAACGCAGCATTATCCGTCAAGGTGCTGTAACCAACGTGAACGCGCCCGAAGAGTCTGCTATCACGTGACCTTGCGTGCGCCCGCATCGGGAACGCGCCCGGCTGAGGTGGCGGTTGGCGTGCTCGGCAGAATTAGCTGAAATGGCGGCGACCAGAACATGGAGGTTTCCCTATATTTCGCTGCTGCGCGCCCTTCCTCATCTTACAAGGTGCTGTGTCCGGGTTTCCCCGATTTCACCGCCTGTGTTCGTTGCTCACCTACCGCTTACGTTTCCTAGCTGAACCGCTAGTTAGCGTGTACGGGGGCGGTGTGGCGTGCGTTACTGAGCGTGTGGGCTAGCCTATGAAGAAGGCTTTCGGCTAATTGGCAGGGTCATTTCTGGTGATGTTTAAAGGGAGTTTAGCGGGGTAATCCACGCCCCCGCCTGGTGGTAATGTCGTCGGTATCGCCGACAGGTCTTCAGTCCTGCCTAAGCACCCCCCGTACCCCAGGTGCGCCGTACAGACCTGCACCAAATCACTGCTGCGGTGTAGGGCCGCTGTCAGCCTACTGCCAGGTAATCTGCGATTTTGCAGCCGTGCAACCATGTGTGCAATGATCGAAACACGCAAAAACGATGCTTATCACATTATCGTGTAATCTGCTCTGAGGTGGGAATGCTAGTTTCCAGAGTAAGAATTCAGATTGAAGGGCGTAAGTTAAAATGGTTCTGAACCACCTTTTTCCATACACATATATCTGTACTCGTGAGGGCGAGAGACAGGAGTCTGCCTTAACTTCCATTCCATGGGAAGTTAAGCTGAGGAATTTTGGAAGTATTCCAAGTTGGAAAATTTCCTTGAGAATTAACAGGAATTAACTGGAAATTTGAGAATTTATACAATCTGTATCATATGCAAACATAAATATAAACTTTTTTTTTGTCGTAAGCAGACATTCATATGAACGTTTCTAATACAATTTTAAAAAATGACATTTCTGACTTTGAAATTCAACTGAATTTGCTTTAAATCTCATTTTAACCAATATTATGCTGCAAGATGTTTTTTAAACTACATTTAAGTTCCTTGTTATAGGCCAACCTGTATTTTGCAAATTACCAGTTTATTCACATTAATTCCCATATATCCCCATGGAAAGTTTCCAACTTTGAAAGTTCCCGAAATTTTGAAACCTTGCTTTCCAATGACTGTTATCCTAGAGAAAATGCTGCTGACCTCATTTCATCAACAAGGTTGAGTCTGCATGAGAGACCACATGGGTGTCACTTTAGGTCAGTATGAAGCTATGCGTTTTTGTGATTGGTCCATTTTAGTGCGGCAGCTGTATGTTCAGACGCAGGACACGCCCAATCCCAGGAGTCTGAAATTCATGCCTGGCAGAGCTGTCCTGGGCACCGGGACGCTGAGCTTCCCCAGTGCCAGTCATGCTAAGACCTCACCGCTGGCCAGGTCAGCATCTTCACTGAACCCTGCCATCACCTTGACTGCAGGTGTGCCAGTGTTGACCAGACTCTTATGTGTTTTAACAGTGAGATTTTTAAGGTGGAGGGAGTGAAGGCAGTTTTCTTCGGTCCTGACTTCATCACAGTGACAAAGGTACCTTTCTTGAATGGACAGCCTTTGACATACTAGTGTGAATTAATAGATCGGGACCAGACTGCCATGGAACACAGCACAGCAAAATTACTTACACAAAAATGTTCTGAGGGCAGAACGAAAAATGATTGGTTCTGAGAGATGATCGGTTGGCCTCAAATCTGATTGGGTATCATTCTGAACCAGTGATTTTTCATTCCGCCCTCAGAACATAAAACTCCCATGAGCGATTGGGTCTGTGTATGATACCAGAAATTAGTTTAGTAGAACTAGGGCTGAAGGTAAACAAGTATGCAGTCTTATGGGGCCGGTAATTGAAGTTTTCAGGTTTTTATTGTTAAATGTGTTCTGAGAAACACAGTGAAATCCTCATGCCGCAGTTACAAGTTAAGGGACAGGTGTGGGTGGGAGGACAATAACGCAAACAGCAGTGCAGTAAGAGAAAAGACAGTATAGGAAGTGAATAAATAGATGGTGGATCAGGGAAGGATGTGCAAATAACTGCAGAGGTAGTGCAGTAATAAGGCAGAGGTGAGGTGAAAGATCAGGCTTATCAGCTGTCATGGCCTGGCCCCCTTTTTTTCCAGATATAGGCTGTGTTTTTATCGTATAACTTAAGATTCCTTCGACCTCGGTTGCAGTAACATCATATGGATCACACTGAAGATGCAAACCAGAGAGAAGCAAACTGGAAATGTATAGAAAATGAAACTGTGAAACTTTGAATTTCTGTAGATAATGTCAAAGAATGTTGCAGAATTCAGCTGAGCATTTAAAGCAGCATGAAGACTTCATGAGTTTAATGTATGAGGACCTGGTTGTTCTGTTTGCAGAGGGATGATGACGTGCAGTGGGCCGACATCAAGCGTGGCGTCATCGGGGCTATAACGGAATTCTTCCAGAGTGGAAGCCCCATAACTACGGGGGAGACACACACACACAGCGGTATGCAGTAATCTGGAAGGCTGAACTAAGTAAACATACCCTACAGCTGAATGCACAAAGCTAAATGTTGCTTAAGATTCACCCTGTCAGTTCTCAGTGACATTCTGTAAACTAATCATGAGCTGTTCTAACAGTGTGAATGTGTGATGAACCAAACAGCCATTTTATGTGGAATGTGAAATATTTGGATCACTCAGGTTCATGAATGAGGTTCAGTTAGACTGTGATGTTGTCATAGTTTTTACCTATTGAGCCACATACTGTTTACATTGGTTTCCACACTGTGAGGCTGTCTTTACCAGTTCAGGCAGGTGGAATGAAAAAGTCAGTACTTAAGAAAACTCTAACATCCCTGACACAAGGCTCATCATCATGGATGTTGTTTTTTTAATAAATGCTGACAAAGACTTTACAGTTCCACAAAATACAAATGAAGATTTTTAACTGATGAGTAGTCAATACAATATATAACATAGGTGTGATTATACCCAAAAATCCAACACAACTGACACAAAATAACAACTGCAAATCCACGTTTTGGAGCCTGGATTTCTGTTGTTTCTGCAGATGGCCATGATCCATTTGCTTTTCTTTTCGGTAGTCTAAAACGATGGCAACATTTTCTTGTTAAATCGATTTGTACAATCAGTCACATAACTGAGACAACGTATTACTGCCACCATGATAAAATAAAATTGCCCATTTTCTCCTTTTTCTTATCTTGTGATAATGAGAAACTGGGCAAATTTAGTTCTATCATGGTGGCAGCAATATACTGCCATACACAGCAGGCCTTTCCAATTTTAGATGTATTTTTGTGACATTCAAGCTGAACGCTAATGCTGCCACTCTGTATTTGCCACTCACTGGCTATGAGCACAGTGACTCCCGTCTTCTGTGACATCATGTGCATACCCTCTATTACAGGGGTGGGCAATCTTATCCTCAAAAGGCCAGTGTGTATGCAGGTTTTTGGGATAACCTGTAGGTCAGCTGTTCAAACCCAGGTGTGAGGACTCTTCAGCCAATCAGTCCTCTAATTAGTAATCTAATTAGGGAATTGCAGCGAAAACACGCATACACACTAGCTCATTGCGGATAAGATTGTCCACCCCTGCTCTATTAGATTGGATTGGATTATCTTTATTATCCCCTAGGGACAATTTGGTTTGCAGACAGCAGTGAACACAACCAACACACACACACACACAAAATTACGTAAATAAATAAAGACATAAATACACATAGCATACAATAGATGACCTTATACTGCAATCGCAATAGCATATAGAAAAATAAAATCGATTTGTCCTTGTTAAAACCTATATATCCAGTAGCCAAAGGGCCTATAACTTATTTAAAACACAACAGCCGACGGAACAAATGATCAGGTACCTGTTTGATCTGGTCCTCCCAGAAAAAAATGTACATTCTCCCTGATGGCCTGAAGAGGGTGTTGAGTTTGTGCCAGAATGACCTTTGCCCTCTGAATGACTCTAAACATGGCCAAGATTATTCAGGTTAGTGCCAATAGTCTCCTGGCGCTAACTTAAGGATAATTGGAAGGATAGTATTCAGTGTTGAGTATATGGGGGGAAACATAGTTGTGACAGTTGTTTGGGGGGCACCTAACAGGCAGTGTATACTGTCGTGTTCTCTATATCGCAGCTCCTTTGGAAGAGGATGAAGATGAAGTGGTGTCTATGATCAAAGAGCTGCTGGACACTAGGATCAGGTATAGCTAATATGGAACCTGCGTTTGAAGTTTCGTTGTTTTGAGGTCAGGCCTTTCCTGTTTCATACACCAATACTGTGTTATGAGGCACATCATCATCTTGGGAATGGACATGAGGTACCATTCCTTAGTACCAAGTCTCTGAGTTAAAAAGCTTGGGAACTGTATCCACAGGGACATTATGTTTGCAGATGTATGCAAAGTACCTCAGTTAAGGCTCTCGGAGTGAATGAGGGTGTGACTGTATCAGTGTTCCTGGATCAAACAAAGCAGAGCCCAGTCCCTGAAAGCAACACTGATCTTTGAGATGATGACTGTACTGCGTTACCTCTAGGCCCACAGTGCAGGAGGATGGCGGTGATGTCATCTTCAAGGGCTTTGAGGACGGCACGGTGCGGCTCAAACTACTGGGCTCCTGCACGGGCTGCCCCAGCTCCACGCGGACGCTGAAAAGCGGCATCGAGAACATGCTGCAGTTCTACATCCCCGAGGTGGACCACGTGGAGCAGGTTAGGCCCACGGCGTCTGCATCGGCAGCCGCGGCCCCGTTCAGTCTTTGGGTACAGGTCATTCACCCTCTGCCTGTTTTTAGGTGGAGGATGAAGTGGATGAAATCAGCAACAAGGTGTTCAGCGAGCTGGAGTGCAAGTTAAACGACTCGTAGGCGGCTGCTGGACCCTCGCACCTTTATTTTTTCCCTCAAAAAGAGGACTGCCGTGATCTTGCTGTTTATGTTGCACATATTTTGGTTGTGGACTGGCATCCCATCTAGGGTGACCCCCGCCTGGTGCCTTGTGCTGCCCTTTTTGTGGTCCAGCTACTCCCAGCCTCCCCCTGGACCCTGAGCAGGATAAGCAGTTGGAAAATTACATGTAAGATAGCATCTGAGGTGAATGTACTTCAAATATGTTGTATATATTGCAAAATGTATTCTTAAAGCCTTTGTTTGCACTGGATACTGTAACAGCATATGTAAAAAAAAATGAAGTTGATTTAAATAAATTAACTTGGAATGACTAAATTAAAATCTTGTTAATAGGGCTGAGTGATACAGCATTTTTTTTATGTCAGTCAGTATGGATATTTACCATGATATAATTCAGTCTTTATTTCTTTACTTCAAGGCTCCATTTTTGCCTAAAATTTCCTTAGGATACCCATGAAATTCAATTCAATTCAATTCAATGTATCCTTATATAGCGCCTTTCACAAGTGTCGTCCCAAGGTACTTTTCCATGAGTGTGTGACACCTCGCAACATCATTAAAACTGAATAATACAAAAACAGGGGAAAAAAGAACGAAAGGAAGAAAGCCAGATGATAATGGAGGAGAGGAACCAAAAACTCCCACACAGAGAGAAAAAAACCTCTGGGGGTCTGAGGTCAACTGGCTACCCGACCACCCCCTGGGCATGACAACATTATATAAAAAGACAGAATGGACCTGCATGCTAAAAGTAAGGTGTGGACTGTGGTCAAGGTCAAAGCCAAAGTCCATCAATGAGTCAGTTCTCCATGCCGGGCTGCGTGGGGTGGCAGATTGAAGTCTGCATCCACAATGTTACAATTTGTAACTCACATCCATTTTTTCACACTTCTATGGGACTGAACCAGGCCTCCAGCTCAGAATGTGCCCCGGTCACCATCCGGATATGTGTAAAGTAAGGCAGAGAGCATGGATGGTCAGAACATGCATAGACACTAATGGAGGCGCATAGTAGATTAAAATGGCAGATTCTGAACATGAAGAAGACTACGTTGAACAAACTGAAATCTTATTTTCATGAATGGATCACACAAAAGGGTAGAACAGTGCACAGTGGTTAGGACTGTTGCCCCATGACTCTGGCACCTGGGTTTGAGTCTCCACTGTGATGGGTTGGTGCCCCATTCTGGGTAGTTTCCTGCTTTGTGCCCATTGGCTCCTGAATAGGACAAGTGGTCACAGAAAATGGAGAGATGAATAGATCAATCACACAAAAAATTATTTTATTTGTTGTAGGGTGGTGTTACCATAGTTTTGATTTTTTTTTTATTTTTATATGTTCAATTTTCATTTGATATCCAGTCTGTTAGTTTTCAGTGTAGTTATATTAGTTTTTGTATACTGTATTTCTATTTTGTGTTTTAAGTTTACAATACACAGCACCACTGTTGTGCGTCGGACTTTAAATTGCCAAAGTATTTCCACACAATATCTCTTTTTAAAAAAACATGTCATAGCTGCTGTCACATTCTTCACCTATACCTGAACTTTCCTCTGAATGGGCTCTAATCTCTGCAATGACTCATGTAGGCCTTTAATACCAAGACAGTAGCAAGCGATGTGCTCTGTTCTGTCAAACTTACCGTGCGATTTTTCAGAATATGGTGTTCGTGCTTAGAAGAAAGCTACCATATGATTGGTTGGATTGCTGTGATGTCATAAGTTGATGTGAAAGGGCATAACTTTGGGTTGAGCATTGGGGGTGGTGGGGGGGAGTTGAGTTTAAAGGCTCCAGGGGGTTGTATTGGCTGGTTTTGATTATTGGGGGGTTACCCCCATGCTGATGTGTGCTATGAAGCAATGTACTGTATCGACAGTTTACCAAAGTTTCTCATTTTCTAACATTTAAATATGACAATAAGTTGATATATTGTCTGTATCAGGGGTAGGCAACTCTGATCCTAGAGTGCCAGTATCCAGCAGGTTTTCTATCCTACCTGATGAGTTACTATCTGCCTGAGATCAGGTGTGGTTCATCAGAAACCAGGTAGGATGGAAAACATGCTGGATACCGGCATTCTAGAATCAGGGTTGTCAACCTCTATATTGACCAGCTGTACCACATAGAAATAAACCTTGTAGAAGAGGTGGGTCCAAGCAACTAGAGGAGGCAGAACCAAGACATCTGATTTGTTGGTTTCACCTCCTCTGGTTGCTTGGACTCACCTTCAGTTATCTCTCTAAACCAATAATTTTTTGTTCCGCCCTCGAAATATTTTTCTGTAAGTAAAAGTCCTATGAGCTCGATGCTCAGTGTGTCACACTAGAATCAATGGCTGCTTATGTCCAGTACACATTTATCCATAGAACCATATTGTTTCTAAAAACTAGGATATTTGTTTATCCAAACACCAAGCGTTTAAAGTATAATGTTTTCAAACACAATATTATCTTCAGCGCAGAATAGATTGAGACGTTGAAATATCCAAATGTACAACAAAATGATGCAGATTTCCATCCAAATGCATCTCATTAATTAATGCCTGATATGCACGACCCACAGCAACCCAAACGTCTACGGAGGGCGCTGCAAGGCCACCCCACCGAGATGGGGAAAGCTGAGCTTGATGCTGCCAGAGGGGGCGATGCAATTCAGAGGTCGTCAACCTGTCAGTGCACGGACAAACGTGTTCACGGCAAAATGTTTTGCCTAAGAAGAAATTGCAGGTTCGTTTTTAAATATGTCCCTGGTCAAAAGTGCATTTTGAACAAAATATCCGTTAGAATTTGGCATGGTGTTGACCTCCGACCCAGTCTAAAAGGCGCCATATCCTCCCTAACTTTCTCATAATTTGCAAGTGCTTTTGTGGCAAGCTATAGTCAAGTTTAGTAATGAAAATAGTTCAGTCCACAACTGCAGAGAGGTCAACCACAATGCACCCCCGTGTGTTTAGATCTAAGGTCTAAATATATTCCAAGACGATCCACACATTACGCAATTCCCCACGCGTCAGCCATATTGTGCGCAATACCAGCCATGGAGATATGACAGGGTCTCTTGCGGAAACAGTAACTTCACATGATATATTTTGTTTAAGCACACCAAAAACCGCGGTGCAGAGTAATAATAAAATAAACGACACGCAAGAAAACGTTCAAACACAAAAACCTACAGCACTCAACCAGCTCACGACACCCAACAGAGCTCCTACGCATGCGCACAACACTACTTCACAGTTCTGACGCATGTGCACTACTCAGCTTTAATGTAACCTTAACGCATGCGCACCAACAGTGTTCTCCGTGTATCCGCCGGTCCGTCTTCGGAGAGTTGAGGTAGGGGATCGTAGTATTAAATATTGATAAAATGGTTGAATACAGTGCTTTGGTGAAGTTCAGAAATACGCTGTCATTTTCTTTGTTATAGGAAGCGCAGAGCAATACGGTGGAAAATATTGAGTCGGTAATCAAGCTTGGCTCTCTGGGTATCTGTTAGCTCGGGCCTGTCCTACACTGCATGAAAACAAAACAAGTCCGTCATGATCGATGGTCTCTGATAATCTCCGCTGGCACAAAATGATGGCTACTGGGACAGCATGCCTACAGTCTGTCGTCTCCTATTATACAGCTGTAAAGGATCTGAAGTCCGTAGTGAATTCATATTACTGTATGCCCACCATGCGTACAATCTGGTTATTTTGCCAGCTAACTTAAGTAAACGTGTTATGTAATCTTACAAGAAAAATGGGCCGGAATGGAAAATAAACATCGCTGCGCCTGTTTAACATGTTTATGTCGCAGCTGCACGTGACGAACATGCTCCTGACCACGGTTATGGGTGAATGTGTGAATGTTTCGGTGATCTTTTCCTGATAGACCGCACAGGTGTCGTCGTTAGGAAGCCGAAGCACGGAAGGCTGTGATGGCTCAGTTTGGGGGACAGAAGAACCCGCCGTGGGCAGCTCAGTTCGCCGCGACGGCCGTATCGCAGCCAGGACACTCGGGGCAGCCGCTGGATCTTAACAGTCTGCACTGTCAGTACACGGATGCTGTCCTTCGCTCATTTTGCCCACGCTTGATTGTGCATCATACGAATTGGGCTCAGACTGACCGACGTGGGTGTTTTTCACAGCATTGGGTGTCCAGCAGCCATCTCTCCTGGGTGCCTCCCCGTCTATGTACTCCCAGCAATCGGCTCTGGCTGCCGCCTCGCTCAGCTCGCAGTCTGCCGCCAACTACCAGCTGTCCCAGCAGACTGCCACCCTGCAGCAGCAAGCGGCCGCAGCTGCTGCCGCCCTACAGCAGGTGAAAAAGACAGACTATAGTCTGCAGGGGTCCCGTCTCTCTACTGGCTACCGTCCTGTCATTCTGTGTGTCTGTTTTCGTGAGTCCTCCCCAGTGGGCATGTGATATCCTGGGTGACAGCTGATTTCAGTAGCACCTTGTCTGTTCCTTTCAGTCGCAGATCAACACAGCCTTGCAGCAGTATCAGCAGCAGCCCCAGCCCCCTCCACCGCAGCAGACCCTGTACAATGTCCCTCACCAGGTAGTGTGTCCGTATTGCGCAGATGCATTATGGGAAGAGGGAATAGCGAGTGCCACTGCATGCAGATGCATTTCTTCAATTTATCCCAAGAGGTGTAGGTGGGCTGTTTTTTTTATACATTGCCCTATGAGTGTGTGCGCCCTGCAGTGGGCTGGCATCTCGCCCAGCATGGACAGCCACAGATTCCAGATTTTCTATGAGCCTGCACTGAATACATGGGCAGTGTGGCTCAGCCGGTTAGGACACTCTGCCTATAATCGGAAGGTTGCTCATTCAAATCCCAGAGTCAGCAGAGTGTTTTGACTGTCCTTAAGGGCCTTGAGCAAGGTCCTTATCCCCCAGTTGCTCCAGGGACTCCGCTTTCAGTTGTACATTGCTTTGGATAAAAGTGAATGCTAAATAAAGTTGAACCTGCAGTGTTTATGGAAAAAGGATGGTTCATGTTCTCTAGCATGGAAATCTGTACTGAGCGATGCAGTGCTTATAGTGAATGCTGCTAGAGGCCCGGGACTTGCAGGGTGTCGGCGTGGGGACTGGCTGTGACGTTCTGTCTGTCTGCCTGTCTGTCTCTCCCCTGTCCCAGATGCCCCAGCCTCAGCCCGGCCTGCTCTCTCAGGTAAGTGCGAGACCGCCGACGCATTTCTGCGGCAGACAGCCCCCTGTGTGTGTGTGTGTGCGTGTGTGACCGGTGTGTGTTTGCAGCCCCCGGTGGCCCTGCCCAGTCCCCAGCCGGCCGCCCAGATCACCGTGTCGTACCCGACGCCGCGCTCCAGTCACCAGCAGCAGCCACAGCCTCAGAAGCAGCGCGTGTTCACCGGCGTGGTCAGCAAGCTGCACGACACCTTCGGCTTCGTAGACGAGGATGTCTTCTTCCAGCTCAGGTAGGGGGCGACAGGCGGGAGGGAGCCGTGCACAGGGGCTGCGTCCCTGAATCGTGAGGCAGCATGTGTTTCTGAAGGACGCTTTACGTGTCAGTTTATTTTTGTGTGGCTCATTTATTACAGTGCTACAGGTTTTTTTGGTACTGCAGTTTATTACAGTGAATTTTGGAACAGCTAGATTATTACAGTGTCGCTAGTTTATTTGGGTACACCTGGTTTATTTTGGTATGGCTAATTTCTTAGTGTCGTGGTTTATTTTGGTACAGCTAGTTTGATACAGTGTGGCTATTTTTGTATGGGTAATTTGTTACACTATCACTTTTGCCATGGAGAGTTTCTCACAGTGTCACTGGGTAGCGCAGTTGCCCGCTTGCCTGTGGCTGCTGTCCTCTGATAGCCGGGCTGCACTCTGACTCTGCACCGCTTTGCAGTGCGGTGAAGGGAAAGACACCCCAGGTGGGGGACCGGGTGCTGGTGGAGGCCGTGTACAACCCCAACATGCCCTTCAAGTGGAACGCCCAGCGGATCCAGACGCTGCCTCAGCTGGCCAGCCAAACTGTGAGCGCACGCCGACGTCCGGAGACGCAGACCGCCATGTTCGCTCATGGCCGTGCTTTGGTAGAATGGTGTCCCTGGCCTGTCTGTGATAGGCTGAGCTCCTAAGCCCCCCCCCCCCCCCCTTCTGTTA
>JAODLC010000065.1:12545786-12570739 GCA_026781145.1 Hippopotamyrus pictus
CCCGGCCCCCCCCCCCCCCCCCCCGCAGGAGGAGGAGCGCAGGCGGCTAGAGGAGCAGGAGAGGCAGCGGCGGGAGAGACGCTACATCCTGCCGGAGGAGCCGAGCATCATCGTCCATCCCAACTGGGGGGCCAAGAATGGCAAGTTCGACTGTAGCATCATGTCCCTGAGCGTGCTGCTGGACTATCGGCTCGAAGACAACAAGGAGCACTCCTTCGAGGCGAGTGACACCCTACACACCACCCTTAGGGGGGTCAGTGACTGCTGGCAGCCCCAGCTTCGTTTGACACATCGTCAGACACGTATTTGCTGCTTCATTGTCCTGAAAAACCAACCTGTTAGTGCTGAAGGACATTAAATAAGATCTTCTCCTTAAATTGCATTTTACAGAGGTCAGCTACCGATCCAACTAAGGTTCTTAGTTACAGATCAGCTTGTCAGTTTCCTGTATTCACTGTGCCGGACTGTTAGTACCTGTTGGGTGGCTGAACCGGGGTAACCTATTCTCCTCCGATGTTATTCATTCGGTTTTCACGTGCTCATTTGGGCGGTAATTTTATTTTTATTTTTTTAAATGTCGTTTTTGTCTTTGCAAATTTTTCCGTCATATATTCTTGCGTGTGGCGGCATGGTGGTGCTGCGGTTAGCACTGTCGCCTCATACCTCTCGGACTGAGGTTCGAGCGTCCTCCCTGGCGTGTTTGCATGTTCTTTTCGTGTGGTCGTGGGGTTTCCTCTGTGTGCTCAGATTTCCACCCACAGTCCAAAAACATGCTAAGGTGAGTCGGAGTTGCCAAAATTGCCCGTATGTGCGAAAGTGTGTGTGGCCTGCCATGGCTTGGCGCCCCCTCCTGGATTGTTCCCTGCCTTGCATCCTTAGCTTCCGGCATAGGCTCCGGACCCCCCCGCGACCCTGAATAGGACAAGCGGGTATAGAAAATGTGTGGATGGATATTCTTGCATTGTGTTATCAATATGCCTTTGCCCATGTGACATTAGTGTTTTGTTTATATTTTACTCTGCTAAGAATCACAAGTATAACTATTTTTCATATCTTAGAAGCATATCTTTCATCATCGGAGACTTGCCTACATTTGTCTTGATTGGAGTGCGCCATCATTCCGATTTGGTCTTGTCCTATGTCACTTAAAGCAGCATAGCCACCCCCCTGCCCCAGTGACACTTCCTCTCAGTGAGAGTCACCCCCTGCCCCATCGGCGCAGTTCTCCAGCGCCAAAGACCCGTGCCATTTGGCATAGCGCACACTGGCGTCTCCCTGACCACAAACGGTCAACCTTCTGGTGGGGGTGCCAATCCGCCGAGAGCGTGCGGACTAAGGAACCGCAGAGACCGCGATGCTTTCCTCCAGCACGGGTATGGCGTTTTGTAAGGAGACACTGGCTGCAAAAGATGCAGGGGAGCAGCCCCCCCTTGAGTGTCTGCAGGCTGGGAGGCGCTAGTGCAGTGGAACCAGAGGGTCCCGTCAGCTGACTCCCCTCTCCTCTCGCCCGCGGGACTCGGGTGAATCACGGTCGGCAAATGGCGTAACTTGGGCTCAAACCAGAGCCACAGAGCTCAGTGTTGCTGAGCCACTTGAGAATCCAGCATCTACTACGGCCAGTTATAGCAGAACTGCAGTGATGCCGAAATGTTCATTGTCTGTTTTTCACAATTATATTTTGTTTTTTTTTCCAAACATTAGAATTTTATTAGAATATGAATTATATTGAATATATAAATTAGATAATTAGATTATGTATATATTACGTATATTTACATTATTTAACATGAAATTAGATAGCATAAGAAAGCAGTGTTATTTGTAGTAAACGTCTTTTATTTATCATTACACAATGTGACAGAGACATCTGTACATTGAGATGCTAGTGGTGAGGCTCCTGTAATCCCTACACAGACAGACATGGAAAATATACAGAATCAAGAGTAATGAATGATGTAAAAATGTAAACAGTGTGTTGTGTTAAAACTCGGAGCCACTTATCTAAGTGTTTTCCGTATGCTCATGCGTGCGCTTATTGATTTTTAATTTTTTTGTCTCACTGTCAAAGACGCATTAAGAACAATTAGGACATCGTCACTGTTATTTTCTTATTCCGGCGTAATTTCTGGTCGTTATTTATGGGGGAGACATGGTTTTATTCTTTGAATAACTCGCTCTTTTAACATTTTCTGTTACTTCATT
Organism: Hippopotamyrus pictus; assembly: GCA_026781145.1. NCBI lineage: Eukaryota > Metazoa > Chordata > Actinopteri > Osteoglossiformes > Mormyridae > Hippopotamyrus > Hippopotamyrus pictus. The sequence continues at coordinate 12,547,989 of JAODLC010000065.1, forward strand.
TGTCTCCATGAGTGGAGTGTAACTTTTTAAATTCATTTTCTGATTTTGTTGTTCTTGCCATTTCATGTCTAATTAGATGAAGAGAAAGAGAGGCTGGTTTCGTTCTCAAAATAATCCTGCCATCGGTTATTTGTGCGTCTGATTTCAGACGTCGCTTTCCGTTTACTGGTATATTGTGCAGTGCCAGTTGTCAGTTTCTGTTTTCGACGCACATTTGTTTGTGAGACATTTTGAGAATGAAGTAGCAGCGTTTAAGGAAATGGAAATGCATGACAAATACAGGTACACAACCTTGGATAATCAGACAGACACACTTCATCCCAGGGGAATTTTGTTTATATACATCACCAAAGAACGTGACGTGCACAGATATATATATATATATATATATATATATATATATAGTCATACATAGTTTTGTGGGTCGTTATGTTTAAAATGCTGTCCTGACATGTTACGGTTGATGCTGTGCCCTGGCATGTCTGAAGGGGGCATTGTAGTGTCTGAGGTGTGTCGATTGGAAGGATCCTCTGTAGTCCTTCTTGGCACCATTGCGGAATGAGCCATTGGATAAAGGTGCCCCGTGGAGGGGGGGGGGGTGCCCCGTGGAGGGGATGTCCAGAATTGTTCAAGATGTTCTCCAATTTTTCCAGTACCCTCTCCGCATCTGTCTTCAGTGGGCCCAAGCTCAGTCTTGTGATGGAGTTGGTCAGATGTTTGCCGCCTCTGACATCTCTTGTACGACGTACGACGTAATGTTTGTGTTCTTCATGGGCAGTTGCCTCCGAGACATACGAGTGGCCGATGCATTTAAATGATCTCGAGTCCCTCAGATTGAAGCCTGGAGATTGTGTTTTTAACAGGCCGAGTTTGGCTTGAGGAGGTGTGATTGATTGTACTTGATCCTGTGACTCATGGTGCGTGCGGATGAGGTGCAGAAGCAGAGGAAAATACCAGTAGCTTGGAGATCCTCAAACAGGACCCACAAGAAAGACCTGTCCAGTATAATAAAATATTATGCAGGTTAGTCATCAACAGGGTTCAGGTCCTGCTGACGAGCCTGCGTCTGGTCTTCAGTAAGATGTTTGACTAATCAATATCTCATTGACTTGACTTTGAGTGAGCTGGTTGACAAATGTAATGAATTCATGGAATGGCTGAGGTGCCCCTGTGGAGAGGTTTGGGAACTGAAGCGGTGTTCATCTAGCCATCCAACTAGATATCAGTAACTTTTTGGAGAACAAGAAATTTTTGTTTTTATTTGTTACTAATAATTGTTTCTTTTCCTCTCAACACATACTACCCTGGTCAATAGCTTTTTTCCTTTTGGCTGCTTAGGGCTTTTGTGTAGTACTGTACATTCAGGCAGTAGTGCAAAAAAATTGACGATGTAAAAACGCTTTGATATGCAATACGAGCACTGGATTTAGTGAGCAATTAGCCTTTGTTAAGGAGCACACCTGTGTAGCTACACATCCCTGAATCTTGTTTGCTTACGGCTACGTTTGGCTTGACATAAGTTTCATTCCACGCTGTTGTTTCCAGAATTGCTCAACATAATTTTGGTCTGTTAGTTGTATCTATCAGGAACTTTATTGCCTGTGTGCTTTCGTTTAAATAGATTGTGATTGTGACGCCGGAATTTCCTCGTCCTGCAGGTGTCCCTGTTTGCCGAGCTGTTTAACGAGATGCTGCAGCGGGACTTTGGTTACAGGATCTATAAAGCCTTGGCTGCAGTCCCGATCAAAGAGGACAAGCGGGACAAGAGGGACAAGGGCAAGAAGGAGGCAGAGAAGAAAGACGCTAAAAGAGACAAGGAGGAGGAGAATGGAGAGCCGTCTGCGAAGAAAGGCCGAGAGGACAGGAGGGTGGGTGGAGGCTGCGGCCGAGCAGGGTGGGGCAGCGTGGGTCGGACCACGGGGCTTCGGTCGCTTGAATGTTCGTTTCACCGTCATATAAGGAGGAAGACAAGGAGAGAACACTGAGGAAAGAGGAGTCGAGAGATGAGGACGAGGACAGCACCACGAATGCGGAGGAGTATGACCCCCTGGAGGCCGAGGAGGCAGAGGATGATGATGGTGAGGAGGGGAGCCATGACGGCTAGCGTTTATCCAGCGTGATGTAGAATAACCGCCGTCTCCCCCCCCCCATTTAAGACGACGAAGACTCTGATGGGAGAGACCGGAGGGATGACCGTCGAGATGACAGGAAGTCCAGAGAACGGTCCTCCAAAGACAAGGTGCATACTGACCTCATCGTGGGCCTTCCTGCGTCCTGTAGACAAAGGCTGTAATGATACACGTATTTGTCATGTAACGTTTGGTACGCACATTAAGACAAATGAATGTATTTATTGACATGGGCGGGACCAAAATTCACAAGTAGATGTTCAGCGCAGAAAATGTTGTGCTAATTGCGCTGTTACGGCTAATGCTGGTCACGGTCAGTCATAATCGGCAGGTTCCCCCACTAAAGACTTTCTTGACTTTGCAGGAAAAGGAGAAGAAGCAGATGATCACGCACGACAAAGATCTCCTCATGGCCTTCGTGTACTTCGATCAAAGCCATTGCGGCTACCTCCTGGAGAAGGACTTGGAGGAGATCATGTACACACTGGGGCTGCACCTCTCTCGTGCTCAGGTAGCTCATGACGCAGAGAATGCTGGGATTTCACTCTCACCAGTTCTTGCACTAACTTCTTGTGACTCACTTGCTTGGCATCTGTGTACAGGTCAAGAAATTGCTAAATAAGCCCCTGATCAGAGAATCGTGCTTCTACCGGAAGCTGACCGACCAACCAAAAGATGAGGCTGCCCCGCCCATCAGCGAGGAGTCGCCTGACAACCTTTCTGGTACGAGCTGAAGCCAGGTGTCTCCTACTGGTGCCCAGTGGCACCCGGTCTACACGCCTGTACTCAGTGTTCCTTGTCTGCACAGGAAACAGGGCACTGCTGCCATCCTGCAAGGTGAAGGGGGAGCCGAACGAGTCGGGCGGCTTGATCGTGTACAACGGCGCCATGGTGGATGTCGGCAGCGTACTGCAGAAACTGGACAAGAGCGAGCGAGCCAGAGAGGAGATTGAGCAGAAGCTGATGCTGCAGGACACTAAAATGGGTACAAACAGCTGTCGCGGTGTGTCCTGAGTGCCACTCATGACCATGACTAGCGGTGTTTCGCTGAATGATCAGAAGGTCACTGGTTCGAATCCCAACCTCAGCAGAATACAGCCTCTCCCTAGGTTACAGTAGGCTTACGTTCTGAGATGCCTATCGTAACGCAAAAATGCATTTTAATACAATACACCTAACAAACATCATAGCTTAGCCTATAGCCTACCTAAAACATAACATCTTATAACAGTTACTTTAGCCTACAGTTCTGCAAATTCATTAACACAAACTTTGTTTTATAATAAAGTGTTGAACATTTCATGTAATTTACTGAATAATGTACTGAAAGTGAAAGACATTTAAGCATTGTAAAGTCAAAATAACGTAACACGGACCATCGTAACCCAGGGGGCGTCTGTAGTCTCAACTCCATTGAGGCCTCAATTCTCCAGGGGCATCGGATAAATGCTCTGACCCTGCAGTCAGACCCCAAGTTACACTCTCATCTGTATATACAGTACTGTGCAAAAGTCTTAGGGAGTCAAAGAATGTGATTGTACCTTTTAAGGTACAGAAATTGACTATAAAGAACAATTTTGTACCATTGGGGGCACGTTAATGTTGTTTGTACCTTGGGGATGTTCCTCTGAGTCCATTTATCTACCTTAAAAGGTAGAGTTACCTACAGCTAGGGTACAATTGGCAAGCAGAGGTACAAGTTGTTTTTTCTCTGACAAGCGTGGTGCAAATGGAAAATCAAAGCATAATTTCATTTTCTACGCCTGTTTCGCAGAGGAGGATGCAAAGGTGATATCGCAGCTGGAAAGTGCCAACGGCAGCCTACTGCGAGAGGTGGAGGAGCTGAAGAGCAACCTAGGCCAGACTCAGAGGACGCTGGCGGCCACAGAGGAGACGCAGAGCTGCCTACAGGACCAGCTGCAGAAGACCGTGTGCAGCCTGACAACGGTGATGAAGGAACTGCAGGGCGTGTTAAGAAAGGTGAGTTTCCCCAGTCAGAGGTCTGGGGTTACTGGCTTATCGGGGTAACTTGACGGATTTAAGGTAGTCTGGGCAAAATGTAAGTGAATGAAGTCCATTTCAACTGGGGTACCTTAAATCTGACAAGTTACCCCGATAAGCCAATAACCCTGCTTTTTAGTACAGGGCACTGATGTGAACGTCACCATGCTGCAAATACACTGACGGATGCCTTCTGTGCTCTAGGACCTTCCTGAGGAAGAGAGCGCCCCAAAAGTACAAACCAACGGCTCAGAGGACTGAGCCCTTTGTACATGTGGGTTAGGTGTCACTGCTGTGGCCATGTACAGAATTTTGTTTACCGATACAGTTCTGTTTCCAGATTCTTCTCTAACGATTTTAACTGAACTGGTTCTTTTCTTAACTATGCTAAGCAACCTTTGCTTTGCAGTTATTTGACCGTACACACTTTTTGTTTGTGTGTAGAGCTCCACTTTAGCAATAAGTGTGTTATTTATGTTTGTGGTGAAACTTCCTGAGTCTTTAACCAATAATAAACTGATGGGAAAAAAGTGTTTTGTCCTGTGCCATCGTGAACTGAACAGCCACAAAGCAAGCACTTTACAGCAGTGGTTCTTTTTGCACCACGACCCAATTTTTACCATGCCAACTGAGTCTTGACTCTTTATCAAGTATAGGGTTAAATTAACGCTATGATTAAGCACACAATGTAATGAATTTTAAATTCAGTATCTGTGGTTTGGCTTCCTGGATTGATTGAGTGTTCACCAGTTTTGCGCTAATCAATTACAAACCCAAGACCAGTTTATATAGGTTAATTCTACGGGATCTGCTGCCCCCTTGTGGAGATGATTCAGTAAACAGGAGATAATATGATCGCAGCCCCTATTTTGTAACGCGACAGGAAACGGAGAGTATCTGATGCAGAAATCAAGCGCGTCTACGGTAAGTTTTTGTCTTCCGTGCGTGTCATGAAAAGTGGTGGTGGGGGGCCTGGCTTGAAAGCAGTAGCCGCAGATCAGAGTGAGAGAGATGGAGCCAGGTTTGCAATAGAAAGTGCTGCGGTTTCACACATGCAGTGCCAAAAGATACAAAAGGACAGTAAACCAATTCAGCTTCTGAAAGGGTATCGTACGATACTACGTTTGCTTCAAAGCGTCATTCATTTACAGCGCTGGCGCTTTCATTAAGAAATGTCTTAACGACTACAACACGTAGCCTATGGTTCATTTTTTATCAGTTTGTTGTGATTTGACCTGGACATGATTTGTATTAAAACATTACATGTGTTACCTGCTATATGATGTTTGGAATACTTGAACCTCGTGGGGGGTTCAGTGCTGGTCGAAGCCCTGGTGGCGCTCTAGGCAAACTTTACCGGGCAATTTTACTTCGTCTCGGACAGTGTGTGGTGATATTTGCAATGCGATTTGCAAAATCGACTTCCCTCAGAAGTTGGTGGCCACCTGAGTTATCTGACTGGGTTATCTGGCAGTGGTGTGTTTTCATATGCACACTGTCGATGTATCGCCCTCTTGTGGTCAAAAAGGGTACTGCGCACGCTCAGGGCTGCCTTTCTGCGGGTTTCACGCTACTCCGCTTACCTCCCGCACTCAAAATGGCCTTTGCGGTTACGTCGGCGTCTTTAAAACTGCCGCTGCCAAGCGGTGTACTATTCCTAAACCCGGAGGCGACCTCTGGATCACCGCCACTCTGTCGGGGAAAATCGGATCTGCCAAAGCCGTTTGATTTCATTTCTCATAACTGGAGAGAAAGTATAGTATCGATTTAACTAACAAAAGACTATTGACTGAGTAATGGAGTAGAGTACAGACATGTTGCGGCATTTATTGTAGAAGAACCTAAAGGAGGTAAAGATGTGTTTGGTACTGACTGCACCAGTGTGTTTGATGAATCCTCCGAGTAATTATCGTTAAATACTGCTAAACCAGAATTTTGTGTTTCTAACCCCCCCTTCATGCAGACAAACCATGATTAATTGTCAATTTCGTAAAAGGTGTTCATGGTAAATGTAAGTACGTGTACCGTGGTCCAGGCGTGTTGCCGGATTGGTACAGGAATATGTGGACTTGTGAAGCAAAGCCGCTCTGTTATACTTTACGTTAAAACAATAAGCAAAGAAAAAACGCACTAAAGAACCAGTGGGGGGTGTGGAGGACTTTAAATCAATCAGCTTTTAAGGGTCATCACGGTTACGCTATTTTCTACTCTTCTTGGTTAATAAACTACAAAATATATTAATATTATAATGAAAATTGATTGTAAAATTATTTGAATGACGGTCAGCCATATAGATTGTTTACCTTTGACGTCATGGTTGATGGAACTGTCTGGGAACACGGCTTTGATTAGCACACTAAAAAGTGCGTACTAAGCCCATCAAGCACGTTTGCGGAGCATGATGACGAGATGAGTCACAATACTTAATTGTCCTATTTTATCGTGTATATACTCGTTATTTCATATTTGTCAAATATGCATGTTATTTAAAATATACGATCTATTTCAAGAGTAAAATCAGTATATTTATAATCTGTAAAAATTTAATTGTTCTAGGCGGTCATAAAATGGTTGAATGCACAGACGTGGGTCTGTGCACATTTGTACTCCATGTGTTACGAGTGACTGACGATTCCTTTATGTTGTTTTTCCTCATTCAGAAGTAAGCAAATGGTGAAAGCAGTGAGCTGGACAAATGACTGCTCAGTCTAGGACAAGTGGGGAGGGGTTATTGACTGGGAGAGGAAGATGTGGTGTGGTCCCCAGCAAGACCACCCTCTGGCCAGGCTGACTGTCGTAGTGTCTCGTCAACCTGATAGCCAACTGCAAGAGCAATTAGCTGGATGGATGGGTGCAGCGAATAATGAAATAATTTACGTTTATTTCGGTCACCTACATGCACATACATACATTTTGTTACCAGAGAACAGTACGATATTTATAATGAATTTTGATTCAAGATATCTTTAGTTTTGTATATTTCAATAGTTTTTGACATTTTTTTTAGTTTTACTCTATAATTTGTTTTAATCACAATTTTAACTTGATTTTTGATTTTCTGATTGCTAAATATTATTAAATTCATTATACTTAAATCTAATACCAATTTGCAAATATCAAACCATTTCTTTAAGACTTACAATTCACTTTTCATTATATCCAGAAGCCGTTCCAAACTTTTCCAGAGCAATATATATTAGTGTCATTGGCAAATAAAACAAATTTTAACAATTTAGTCACTTTACAAACTTTACAAATATTTACAGTATAAATAACTTTGGGCCTAGCACTGAACCTTGTGGAACCCCCACAAGTAACCTTCAACAAATTTGATTTTACATTATCATTACATATTGATATCTACTGTCAAGGTTGCTTCTTAGCCAAGAGTATGCTACCCGTGTAATACCATATCTCTGCAATTATTTTCATTAATAAGCCTTGATCAATAGTATCAAATGCTTTTAAGTCTAGAAGCACCCCCACTGTAGATCCATTGCAGTGGATAACTCTTCTACCAGTTGCATAACTGCCATCAAAGTGGACCTATTTACTCTAAAACCAAACTTATGGTCACTCAACAAATTGGCAAGTGGGACAAAATCAACAGCTGGGAAGATGACAAAGAATACTCCCCAGAAACACCTCCAGCTGACTAGGCTGGGAAGTTTTACAGCGTAAACATGCATGAGGTGATGGTGACTGATCTGGAGGAAGAGAAGATTATAATAAATATTATAGTCATCAAACTAGGCTCAGAAATAAAGCACCACTGATAAAGATCTTTGAGGTACAGATAGATTAAATTTAAATGAAAATGTCAAATTTGAGGTGGGTCAGGTACAAATTTTGCGGACAGTGTCAGCAGAATGGTGTCAATGTGGAGACTGCACTCACTCACAAAACTGAATGAAGTATTGCAGAAGCGCTGGCCAAGAACGACTGGGAAGCAGGTAAGGTTAAGGGGTCAGCGGCGAAGTGAAGTGTGCTGAAGGTGGAGGACGTGGCAGATAGGAGGTGGGAGAGCAGAGAGTCAGACCGCCGCTGTCACCAGAGCTTTGGGCTGAAGTTCAACATCCTTCTCAGACTCTTAAATGATTTATGCAATTTAAAAAAATTGTAAAAATTGATAGACTAGCATCAATAAAATATTTAAATATAATTACAGCCTCTTAATGAAAACAATTTTTAATTAAAAAAAAAAAAAAAAAGTTGCTTATGCATCTTCCTGTATACTGATTATACAACACAAAGGGAATCTGGTGTTGATTCCAAGTAGCACAGAACAAAAAGCAGGGACTCTCCTGGTGCTTGCTGGACTTCACAACAATTGAATCTCTCCTTGAAGTTTTTGATGATCTGATAAATGGTTGATTTAGGTGCAGTCTTTTTGACAGTAACATCCTTGCCGTTGAAGCCCTTTTTTGTGCAATGCAATGATGACTGCACGTGTTTCCTTGCAGGAAACCATGATTAACAAAGGAAGAACAATGATTTTAAGCACCACCCTTTCAAAGCATCTATTCTGCTATTCTAAGTCATCAGCATTACCTTGTCAACACTCTCACCTGTGTTAATGAGAGAATCACTGAAATGATGTCAGCAGGTCCTTTGTGGCAGGGCTGAAATGCAGTGGAACTGGATTTTGCAATTAATTGCAGTCCATCTGATCACTCTTCATAACATTCTGGAGTATATGCAAATTGCCATCATAAAAACTGAGGCAGCAGACTTTGTGAAAATTAACATTTGTGTCATTCTTAAAGCTTTTGGGCATGGCTGTACATAGTAGAAGTGGGGTTTGAACCCATAGCTTGGGAAACGGGTCAATATTGCTAGCCACTGAGCCACCATCCTTAAATAACATATTTACTAAAGTGATTTAAATGTAGTAAATCTAATCAAAACCTTCCAATCAAAATGCTTAACCTGGTCAGGGTTATGCTAGAGTGTGAATTTTATTACATTCTTTGTTTCTCTTCAACCTTCATGTTTCCAATTTTACTGTATTCTGGGTGACTTCGCCATCATCATCAGTTGATAGTTCAGGTCCAGAAAGTGACAATCCGACTCTGGCCACCATGATAATAAGACGCACAGCAATTTATGCAGCCACACTGTAGCCTAACAAAGCAAGAAACGCCACGTAACATACTTTACTGAAGCTGCACTCAGTATAGATGCTACAATGTTATGCAGCCCAACAGCAGAAACACACACACATGCACACATCCCCATAAACAAACCCAACACAGGTTTGTAACAACAGATGTTTATAGACTGTCTCTCTATTATCTGCACAGAACACTGCAGCATTTCAAAAGATTGGACTAAGTTAGTTACAAACCACTGGCAAACTGAAGGCAAACTGAAGAAGCTCAGTAGCTCTCTCGGCTCACCCTCGATCAGCGTGTTATAGTCCATCAGTGCCTCTTTCTTGGTGATTCTTGGCTGTTGACAATGCCTGATACCTAGGGAACAGGACTCACAGACAGCAGTAACAAAGAGGGCTTTGTGTGGGAGGCTGTACACGTCCCACACTGACGCAGGACGTGTACTGTTGTAAATAACACTCTACTCTCTGCTTATCTAAAAACAACTAATAGTTTACAAATAAATAATACATAGATAATACCACACCATTAGTGTAGTGTAAATTCCAAAGCGGCGAGGGCTGCAAACGCAAAAACACAGTATGCAATGGCATTGTTCCACCAAGGACAACACGAGTATTAGTAGTTGGGAACATTACACAATAAGCCACTCGATACTTCGCAGACCCTGAACGCCACTATGCACCTGACTTCGGGAGCTTACGGCCCCGCCCACGCCCTATCTTCAGCTAACGATTGGCTGGTGTCTCACGCCTGGCACCGCCTCCTGCGCGTCATCCCCGTTACCTTGGAAGCGCTCGCGCGGCGACTCAGTTGCTGCGTTCCGTAGGTATACGAGCGAACTACGAGCGACGGCCGAGTCTCGCTATGCGGGAGGCGCTCCGGACGTTCCTGTGATCCCACGCGAAGTTTATTTGAATGTGATCGAATGTGATCGGTGAAACAATGTCGCAGCCTCAGCGGGTTGTGCAGCTGTCCGCAGCGTCACTGGCGCTGGTCTTGGGCCGGAGCGGTCGGCGCGCTGGAGGCGGTGTGGAGGCGCAAGGCACTCACGCCCGGAGCGGACAGGACATCTTCGAAGACTTTCAGGCGCAAAACTTGCGCAGCTTTTGGAACAAAAGGCTTGTCAAAGCGGTAGCGGGTGTGAGCTTCCAGGGATGGCTGGAGAATCTGGTGCTTTTGGTGCAGGGAGCTGCGGACCATGTGGAAGTGCTGCGGGAAGCATGGATGCGCCGGGCGCTGAGGTCTCCGACGGGATTCGTCATTAGAGCCGTGGGTATGTCCTCCAGCGCCGCCTCAGTCTGTTTCCTGTATGAAAAGCAGTGCAAGTTCAGACGGGGGGGGCGGTGATCGCGGGGTGAAGCACCGATAAACTGTTTTCGCCTGCAAGCTGACCAAAACACGCCCAGTTGTTGGAGTTGGGAAACTTGTGTGGCTGGCGCTCTAGCCGCTTTCATGTGGTGATGAAATTCATACTCCAGCGCTATAACAGGTAGTGTTCGTGCTGTTTGTTCAGTCTGAAGAAAGTCCCCGAGGCAGGAGTGGCCGCATGAGGGTCACATCAGGGGCTTGCATGGCGGTATGAAATGCAGGACCCATGGCCCCGCTGTGTCTACCAGGTGGTCCACCGTGTTGTGTTAAGTGTCCATCGCCTGTGGGGGAGCGTAAATGGCTGGAATGTGGGGGAGGGTGACGGTGGGGGGGCAACACCTTGCTGGACTCAGGCCATTCCCATGCCTTTTGTGATGCATTAAGCAGGGGACAGCATGCACATTTACACTTTGGGGTCACCCCACATGGGAGGGAATGTGTGTGCGCCAAGGGATTTGAATCCACAACCTTTTGTTATCGTAATGCTCAACTTGTTGAGCTACAGGAGAGTGTTTGTAAAGCGGTTAAAGTTCACCAGTCGTCGCATTGACTGTGAGTGGACAGCTCTCCATGTCTGTGGCCAGCGGAGTAGACAGGATACCATTTTCTGATGATGATGATGGAGACATTGTCTTCAGCCGGGGCCTTAAGCCTTCCCAAATTCTAGAATCAAGGGTTAAACACAAGTAAAACACCATTACATCTATATGTTTAGAGACCCCCCGGGGCAAGGAATGGCTGATGTGTGTTTATTTTAATCTGCAGACGTTTTTATCCAGAGCGACATGCACATGTTAGGGAGAGCAGGGTCAGTCCCTAGAGACTGCAGGTTAATGGCCTTGCTGAAGGGCACAATGATGAGATCACTCAGCGAGTCGTCTGACCTTGGAATTAGAACCCACAACATTCAGGCTCAAAGGCTAGTTTTCCTGCCACTCCCAGTTGCCCCCTCCTCACCCACACCTGCAACTTGTTCCAGGCAGTTAACCATTTCTGATAGATCTAGAGAATAAAAGATGTCACCTCTGTGAATGTGTAAGCTGCTTTAAGCTAATTCCTGCCATGGGACTGTTCCCGCCTCCCATGGCCTGCAAGGAATGCCAAGCCAGTGCTGTCAGATGGGCAGCGCAGGAAGTCGCCACCCAGTGGCCCTTGCCTGGCACAGCGCCCTGTTCAACCTGTTCGGCTCCCACATGAAGACCGAAACCAGAGCTGATCTCCAACAAAACAGGCGGCCAGCCGGCCCCAGGGAGGGAGTAGCAGCATTTTGCCAAAACAACCTCCACGCACCGGTCTACATAAGCATTAGGATTAAGTTCTGAGATCGCAGTTTGGAGATGGGCTTCCCCTCACACTGATCAGACTTCCCGGTTTTTCCCTGGCCTCAATGTCACTTCCTGCTACACTGGTGCCATTAGAAACCTCATACTTCATCTTCAGCAAGATTGCATCAAACGCACCGAGCAGACCAGAGCTGAGCTGGCCAGACCTCACACACAAAGCTGGGGAGGGGGTCGTGGGGGCCTTTTCGTGGCTCCTGGCATGACGTGCGGTTGCCATGGCAGCCTGCAACCACTCACTGCATGCGACAAAGGCCCTGTGTGTGTGTGACGCACGTCCTCGAGTTACCAGCAGCGCAGAAAGTTAGCCACGGGCCAGTTAGACCCCGTCATGACTGCTGCCCAGACCGTCACAAACAGGATGCCGTTCACCTGGAGGACACGGTCCCCTCAGCACACTGGGACAGAGCCTGCTTTGAAAGCACACTGCCCCCCCCCTTCTCCCAGTTCTAATTCCTGGGGTTCTTTTCATCTCCAGTTTTTCCTTAGAATCTCTCGAACAATGAGCGGAATTAGAGCAGGATATCCAGTGACAGCTGGGAAGCCCCGCCCCCCTCAGTGTCACTCTAATGGCAGCATGAGTCCCTGTCACTGACCACCACTACCACACACGCTGTCCTGGGCTGTGTCCCCCTACAGGGAGGCAGATTCCCCTACACCTGTTTGTGTGCCAGCGTTTCATTTCCAACTAAACACCTAGCAGGGGAGAAGATGAGTGTAGTGTGAGGTGCGGGCACACTAGTGTGAAAAAAATATTCATGTCTTATTCAGATTCCCCACTTCTGGGGCAGCAGAGCAATTTCATCTCAATTGAACTTTGACCCGTGAATCCACACATAGCTCGACCAATCAGGTACAGTGTGAGTCATACTTTCAGCTTCACCAGCGGTGGAGCGACCAATTCTTTTTTATCAGTCGACTGCCACATTATAAATCTGTAAATTGGAGAAAAGCTGTATGAGTGGCAGAGAGCATTCAGACGGGTCTTGAAAGGTAGAAAGCGTGTTACGGTGCATTTTATGACATCGCTAGTTAGTGTGCATCACACCTAGCTTAAGTGGATTAGAAGGCTACTATTAGCATTTATTCCACTGTACACTACTGATTTCACCAGTACTAACTGCAGATGTGCAAGAAAAAAAATAGCAGTTTTCAAATATAATCTGCAAGACCTTCATATTTTCTGCATGTTAGAAAAAAAAAAACAGCTGATGTACATCCTGTTCTTACCTCCTTTGACCTGGTGGGGGCAGCGAGCAGACTGAATGTCCATGTTTTGCAGAGGAAGTACTTCCTGTATCCCATGACCTTTGACCCAGCCATCTTTGCATTGTCCCCACAGGCGACTTAAGCCCTGTACAGATGAGCCCCATAACACAGTCCCAGTTCATTCCTCTGTCAGAGGTGCTGTGCTCCGTCATTTCGGACATGAATGACGCCCACGTCACCGTTACCCAGGAGGCTTTGCTCAGCCACATGGCCAGAGCCCACCCAGGTAGGTGACACAAAGCCGCCCGGGGGAAGAGTCGCCTTCACAGTGGCCACTAACTATCGCGCCCCGTCTACCCAGGCATGGCCATCCCGGGGCTGGACATCCTGCACAGCGCGCTGGGCTCCCTGATCAAGGACAGGAAGATTTACCACACAGGGGAGGGCTACTTCATCGTCACCCCGCAGACATACTTCATCACCCACCAGCGGTGCCGGCCCTCCGAGGAAGATGACCCGCCGTCCCCCCCTCCAATCACCTACCTGCTGAGCACCGAGACCTGCATGGAAGCGGCCGCGGCTGCAGCCCACTGCGGCTCCTGCAGCTGCTTCAGCGAGCATGCCAGCAAGAGCCTTGGGCCACCCAGCGAGCCCCGGGCCTCCGTGAAGCACCGGTCCACCTCCACAGCCCTGGACCGACAGGGGAGCCGGACGAGCACACCTGCTGGCAGCCGCGCGCAGGAGGACAAGCCTGGGCGCCGCTTTGGCTTCAGCCTCTTCCGCCGCAACCCGGCCAAGAAGGACAGAGCCAAGAAGGAGCTGGCTGCCTTCTCCGGGCAGTTCCCCCCTGAGGAATGGCCGGTACGGGACGAGGATGACCTGAACAAGCTGCCGCGCGACCTGGAGCATGCCATCATCCGGCGCATCAACCCTGCACTGACCGTGCACAACCTGGCCAAGCACACCGTGCTCATGAAGAAGCTGGAGGGACGAGGGGAGCACAAGGGCACCTCCACAGAGGGCCCCCAGCCACAGGCCGCCAAGGCCAGCCGGAGCAGGCGGAGGGGGCGCTCTGCCGTTGGGAAGCAAGGAGACACCGCGGTAGTGGTGGCAGCCGCAGATGAGCGGCGCATGGAGCCTTGTGGAGACGGCAAGGATCTGGACAAGAAGCGCATTGAGAACCCATTCCAGGGAAGAGAGAAGGCACACAAACATGGCCACCGGGGTCAGAGAAGGAGGGATGGCAAGGCCCAGCTGCCTGATAGGGCAAGCCGGGTCAGCCACAGGTCAAAGTCCTGCGATCCCTGTCAGGCGGACCCTGGCAGATCGTCCGCCGTAATGGAGGAGCCCTACGAGGGCCTTTGCTCAAGCCCTGGTGGGGAGTGCAGTCCTGGTTACCCTGATGCTAGCACGCTGAGAATAGAGGACAAACTGAAGCAGAGTAAAAGCAGGAGCAGGACCTCCCTGGATGGGAGGCTGGAGGACACCAAACAGGGCAGGACCTCAGACCGCAGGAGTGTGTGTGGCCAGACCAGCGAGATGGACATCTCTGTGCCTCAAGGACCCCACATTTGCAGGACGCTCCACCATGGGCCACCAGAGGGTGACACCTGCAGCTCCCTCTACTTGAACGAGGGCTCCGTGACGAACTGCAGTGCGGCATCTCAGATGTGCACCGCCCACAGCCTGGCCTCCCACACCGCTCTGGGGGGGGGAAGTGGCGCAGCGCCGAGTAGGGGCTTCCCTGGCGATGCTAGGGAAGATTCTCACCAGGGCCACTGCACTGGCCCCAATGCGGGCCAATCACCCGAGACCCGGGGTGTAGGTGGGGCCAGGTGGACTTCTCAGGTGTGGACCATCGGCACAGAAGCCCCTAGCCTGCCATCCAGGGGAGGAGCCAGCAGGACGGGGCTAGACGATGGATGCCAGGGGCCACCTGAGCCCCACAACAGCCTGTTTGCCATCAAAACCCATCAGGACAGACCAGCAGAGGCAGGGGAGAACCACAGCAGCCCAGGGGACAGCGGCGTTGACTCGCCCAGGTGAGCAGCCCACAGAGCCAGTCCCCACATGATTTATTAAGACCTTACTCAGGGGTCACATGACCATGACCCCCCCCCCCAACGTCTATAAGAGCATCTCCATTTCCTCCATCTGCCCACAGGACTCAGGTTAGCCTGATGCCCAGTGCCTGCGACGCCCTGACGAGCCTGCAGCAGCAGGAATTCCTGCAGGTCACGCAGCCAAATGCGCAGCAGCCCCGCCCCCAGGGCACACTGATGCAGCTCACACCCGTCATGAATGTGTGAGCAGGACAGTGGTGTGTCACTCAGGACACACAGCCAGCTGATGTACATGTGTAAATAGAGCCAGGTGTCCCTGCAAGAATATTTGTGTATTTATGGCTTTCTGGAATTTTATATGCTGATTTTTGGACAAAACATTAGATTTTTACTCATCCTTGACAGTACTTTCAGTCAATAAAACAATGTACCCTGTTTCTGAGTTACAAGCATCAACATTGATGGCACGGTAAGAATTTTTAAAGCGCAAATAGACAAATCGGATGACGTTGTAGGTCCTGTAGCTACACGTGCATTGTCACAAAGTGCACATTTACTGCACACACATGCTGCCGTTCATTATGTTCGGAAATAACTCATACAGCAGAGCCCCCTGGTGGACAAATCGCTGCAAAATTTCAGAGATGGAAGAGCAATTCCGTTCAATTTTAGGTACAGTACAAAATACACATTCTAACTAGCTTGCATTGTTTTTATTTATGTGAGGGAGGGTAGGTCAGACAATCTGAATGCAGACATCCAGGGTGTGTGGCACTGTACAAATACTCCAGAAGCCCACCTCTATCACATACCAACATCACAGCAGCATGATGCTAAATACTAAGAGCAATGAGCATTACATTCTGCGGAGGACTAAACTGTACTTCAACATCTGGGTCTGTAACAAAGTTTGAGACAGAATAAATAGCTAATAAGACATATCCTTTACCTCTTTGAGGAAAATTCGAACAACAAAGCATTATTGTGTGGGAAACACAATTTGGAAATGGACCGTCACATCTGTATCCTACCCCCTAGGGAGCCATTTGAAGAGCAGAAGTTTGGTTTAGAACTAACCACACAGAATTGCTAGGGACATGTCATTACTCAAATCCATGCCCTTGGAACCATTCAACACCTGAGGCTCAAAGCCACTGAACACAGGGCAAGAATAAGCAGGACCAAGGGATCACATGCTTCATACAGCCTGGTGCAAGGAATCAACAGTGATGTCATTCGCCACAAGCCCCAATGATTATTGTTACGATGGGAAAGCCAGTGGCGATAGACTATGAAACCTGTAACCACATCAACCACTTACACAGAACTGGAGAGAAGGCAATAGACAGCTTGTGGAGGGAAACATCACCAGCACCACGAAGCCCTCCCATCTGGAACCATCTGTCTGGCTAACGACCCAGCAAGTCAGAGACAGGCAGCCATTTGAATGTGATGACATCCCGCCTTTATTTCATGCTTTGTACAAGGTTGTCTGCCAAATACTAACATTAACGCATAATATGCAACTGATGAATACTGAAGGGATTAATAAGCAGCATCTTAGCTACAGCGGAACTGTGAAGGGCTCTGTCCGCTGAGTGGTTCTCACTCTACACCCACCCACAGCGGAACCCCAGCTCCCTACCAGTCAGGCAGTAACACAAACAAGGGTGAACAGTCAACAACCTTTATTTATCCATATGTGTGTCACTCCAAACCTGGGAGACAGCTGGAACAATGGTGAGCCTCTGCAGTAAGAGGCCAATCAAAAGTATGGACCAACCAGATTGTAACTTACTCTAATTATCTACACTGTTGCCAATCAATAGACAGGAAAATTAAAAAGACAATAGTAACATATTGGAAACATATTTCATATACATAGAAGCCAAACCAAAATAAACGTATCAATGAAGTCAAAGGAAAACATAGGTTAGTATGTTTAGGAACAAAAGGAGCTAGCCAAAACCTTACAAATATTTTCATCAACAGCTTGGCATACAATTCTACACAGCATGCAATAAGGCACCTATCTCTAACACAATGATTAAGTCTATGCTACGCGCTGAAGCACAATTAGCCCAAAGCAAATTAGAACGCTCACACCCCCATAAAAACATCCCATTCGTTTCCCTTTCAATAATCCAAACGATATTCTAAAAAAAACCCAGGTATGTAAAATAATCGTACACAGGACAGTAAGTAGAAAGCACAAACCAATGGAATTGGACATCTGAAGATGCTAAGGTCTCAGTAAAAGCGAGCTATGCTATTTGTCTTGATAAGTACACACTACGATCTATAACACAGTCAAACTGGATAGCCTGTAGAATGTATTCTGAATAAACGTTAACTATGTGCTATACAATGCTAATTCATCGTTTCCAAAGCAATTGCAAGGAATATTCTGAATGTGTTAATATGCACAACCACATATTGTTAATATACATTTGGTATTACAGTACCAGGGACCTGGCTGGGGCCTCTTTGAAGGAGTTTTCAGAATGCCACAGGATCACAACAACCCCCCCCCCACGCACGCGCCAGAATCCAACTCGCCACTGGATGGTGCCAGAGGGTCTGAAAGGCGCCCGGCAGACAAGTGCCGCGTAGACGTGGAGGGAAAGTGGGTGGCGCTAAAGAGGGCTGTAGGGAAGTTAGGGGCGCCCCCGGCAGCACCCCGCTGAGTTGCGGGCACGTGGACTCGTCTCGAAGGGGCACGGCCCGGTGCTCCACACGGGAAAACACCCAGATGACAGAATCCGTGCGGCCTGGAGTCTTAATCCTTTGCTGACAGCTTTCTGCTCAACAATCCCCCTTAACGAGGCACGAGAACCCCACAGGCAAACAGGTCAGAATAACCCAGAGTACCTACCGACAAACTATTTACACCATTACTGACTTCAAAGTCCACAAAGAATCGAAATGTGGGAAATTGCTCCATTCACATCAATTTGTGATAAGCCAATGGTAACTGAGGGCCGGCAGGACCCTCTCTGCGAGGCATCCACACCTATCTCACGCGAGACGTGTTCAGGGTCATCTGCGTGTTGCCTGAACACAACCCAGCAGCCAACATCAAGCTGTCAGCAAAAGGTTATTTCTCCTGACACAGAGTGCGAGTCGCGGCCCGAACGTCTGGACTGTTTGAAAAGGGTCACTCATCCGGTGCAGCTTCGTATACCTGGAGTAGTTAAGGACAGGAGCGTGGCGAGAGGCGCCTGAGCCAACAGGACGCACCTGCCCGCCCGCTCGCGCATCACTGGTCTAGGTGGACCCGGTGGTGTCGTGACAGAGAGGATGAATGATTAAAGCCCTTCCCGCACTGGGAGCAGCGATAGGGCTTCTCTGCATTGAGAATGCGCTGGTGTTTCAGGATAGTGGTGTGAGGGAAGCCCTTCTCTGCCTGGGCAGCCGTGTACGCGGCCTTCTCCTCCAGATGGACCCGCTGGTGCCTGGACAGCGAGGAGGAGTGGTTGAAGCGTTTGCCGCAGTGATTGCAGCTGTAGGTCTTTCCATCTAGGTGAGTTCTTTGGTGCCTCGACAATGAGGATGAGTGATTGAAGCTTTTCTCACAATGGCTGCAGCTGTATGGCTTCTCTCCTGAATGCATGCTGCGCTTTAGGTTCGAGCCAAATGGAAATGCTTTCCCCCCCGGGTTGCAGGTGTACAATTTGTCATCCAGGTGGATGCGGTGATGCCGGGACAGGGAGGAGGAGTGGTTGAAGCTCTTCTCGCACTGGGAGCATCTGTACGGCTTCCCGCCGGAGTGGATCTGCTGGTGCTTCTTGAGGTGACGTCTCCTCACAAAGCTCTTGCGGCACATGGTGCACTTGTAGGGCTTGTCGCCCGAATGCACCCGTTGGTGCTCCCGCAAGGTGGTAGCTGCAGCGAAGCTCTTGCCACACTGGGTGCAGCGGTGGGGTTTGTCGCCAGGGCCGGGACCACCCACATGGATCCTCTGGTGCTGCTTCAGGTTGGACGCCGCAGTAAAACTCTTGCCACACTGGCCACAGCTGTAAGGCTTCTCACGGGCATGCATCTCCTGGTGCTTCTTGAGGTGGCGCCGGCGGACGAAGCTCTTGCGGCATTGCGAGCACTTGTAGGGCTTCTCCTCCGAATGCAACTTCATATGCTCCCGCAGGGTGATGGCTGCCGCGAAGCTCTTGCCACACTCAGAGCAGCGGTGCGGCTTATCGGGGGTATGCATCAGCGAGTGGGCCTTCAGGCCGAAGGCATCCATGCAACTCTTGCCAACCACCTCCACCCCTGCACCGTACGGCTTCTCCTTCAAGTGGATTTTCAGGTGCTCCTTCAGACTGGACTCCACGGCAAAACTCTCGCCGCACTGAATGCAGCAGTAGGGGGCAGCTGCTTTGTGAATCTCGTAGTGCTGGTGGAGGTCCGAGGCACTGTCAAACAACTCCCCACACTCATTGCAAATCAGTCTCTGAGCCTCGTGGATCACCACACCATTTTCTGTCTCCACCATCAGTGCCTGGTCTTCCGCCTTGATTATGTGTGTGGCGTCTTCCCCACCTATCTGAGTCTTGATGATGTCACCCAGCAGGCTCTCACTGGTCACACACTTGATTTCAGCCCCGGTGTAACACTGCAGGTCTGTCTGGTGCTCTGCTTTTGTATAATCGTGATCCGTCTCTGCTATGATCTGGTCGGAATCCACACAAGGGACAGAGCCCAGGTCAGCACCCAGACCCTGGATTTTAGACAAGTGTGCGCCGTGAATGTGGTCCAGATCATGATCCCGCTTCACTTCCAGAGCCATGATCTCAGATCCCGAAGTATAGTGCACCTCAGTGACCTGACTGTGCGGTATGACACACTCAGAGCCCAGGGTGTCGAGCCCCGGCGTGTCACACTCAGTCTCTGACTCAGCCATTATGACGGACTCCAGCCTGACGGCTTAGTGGGCTCCTCTTAGCGAGGCGGGCTTGTCCAGTGGCAGCGCTGCCGTGAGCCCCTGCACGTTGATGCAAGGCACGCCACCTGCGAAGGGGACAGGGACACGGGACTCACATCAGGACATTGGGCAGGCTGTGCCAGCTCCCACCATGCAAGTCCTTTACAACCCCCGCCCCCAATCCCCACATCAAGCACCACAGATTAAACGTAAATAAGAGGACCCAAAAAGGAGGATGTGTCAGGCTCCCGAGAGCACAAATCCAGGCCACAGCAGGGGACCATCACCACAACACCGTCAAGTACCTACTTCCTGGTGACTTGAAGGAGCTGCGTAGAAAACGGCAGCACACACAGACAAACTGTTCACGTACAGTAAATGCATCGACAACACTAAGCGAATCGTTTTAAAAGTAAAGCACGTATATCGCAGGTACACCTCAGCGCCTCTCTATCACGTTTTAAAGCCCCCTATTAGATGCCTGGGACCAGGCAGATGGGGAAAGCTCCCGACGCACCGCGCCTGCAGATGCTGCGCCTAGGCCGAAACCGATCGCGGCCCTCCACACGCAAAACCGGGTTCAACCTCTTCAGCTAGAAATTTGAGTTTAAGGGCACCAAAAGCGGCCGATCATTCCACTTATAAATTATTTACAAAGCCGAAAGGCCGATCGGGGCGGCGCACCGTACGCCAGACCGCTCGGCGCAGGCATCTTGAGCCCCATTCCGCCGTAGAGCTGCCCTAAGATGGCCGCCGCCGACTTCCGCCCTTGAAAGCGCATTTCAGCGGTGCGCTCAGCCAGACAGGCCATCGCCTGCTTCGCACAGTAACGGGCACCACGGAACTGGGGGCGACGACGGCGAGTCTACAGGGCGCCTTGACGGGAGCTTAGTGGTATTCGACTGCGAGACACCGTGTTACTGCGAGAGACGTAAAAGCCCGGGAAAGGGCCCCCCATCTTATATAATCAACAAAGCAGCCGGGCCGAGCAGGAGCGGAGGCCGCCCCGCCACACTGGGCCTCCCTGCTCCCCTCAGTCTAGAAAAAAAAAGAATTTTGAACCCCGAAATGCATGTAGCGCCAAGAGTGCATGACTCCGCTGCAGCTTTCGGAGCAGCGGCGGCCCGTGCTAACCGGGGCTGCCAAGGTTAGCATCCGCAGCAAGGCCTGCTAACCAGGGCAGCCCCGCCATCCTACACCTCACGGCCCCGGTGCATCTGCATCATTGCTCACAAACACCGGTTTCCAGCGCGGCCACTATCGGCCTTAGTCGACAGTTTTCCCACACAAAGGCCGGGAAACTCGAATCTGGGGCTCGGCTTGCAGCGTGCGCCTAGCCGCTAGCGGGAAGGCAGTACGGTAGTCGGAGACGGCTAGCCCGCAGCTTCAAGCGCCGTAACCCTCTCGTTACTTACCCGAGTCGCCGTTATTTTATTTTTGATCAACCCGAAGCTGGGAAGGGAAGTTTCCCGTCGAATTTTGCGCCCGGGTCACCGGCTTTCCAACTCTCGGCCACTTGTCCGTCAGCTCGCCCTCCTTCTCCGCTCTTCCTCTCTCTGTTGCGCTGGCGCCACTGATCTACTGGCGCCAACAGCGTCGACGTCCTCATGCAAAGGATTTATCGCAGGCAATCCTGTATCGTGACACGCCGCTGCCCCCTGCGGGCCGGAGGTCAGAGCCGCCTCTTAGGATTCCTGTGTGTTTTGTTGTTCAGAAGTATGTGCGTTTCTGCAGATACGCTGGACGTGCCACCAAGACGGTGAAAAACTTTGTCCCTGTATCTCCGTTACAAATTTACAAAAAAAATGTAATAATCAAAAGGAATACCGTGCAACAATTTAAGTAGGCAGCAGATTAAATAGATAGCAGGCAAACACGCAATATTGTACATTGCATTGTTTTGTCGCGTGATAAACGCTGCACACAAGTGGGTCATGAACTGCCTGCGTTTGGTTTCAATTGAGTATTTATGTGATTTCATCTGACAGGTTTCCCGAAGTGTTTATAACTCGACTGACCGAGCAAATAACCATGCAATCATCAGGTAATTCTTATGATTTTACAAAACTGCTGAACAGGTTTTTCCTGGTATTTATGCCTCCTATGAGCAGAATGCTGCTTGTAAATGCAGTCAGTTTCATTTTCCGATTTCAATATTCTTTTTGTTTGTTTACTGCATTAAATGTAAATTGCAAATAAAAGATATGGATGGAGTAGCGACAAGATTCCAAGCAGGGACAAGATTACTGTACAAGATAGCATATTAGCCGATAATAATCTCTTGAATTTGGCCTTGTTTTTTTAAAATCTGTGTTCATACATATAGACTGCTGCGATTTTCTTTCATTTACACAGGGTTTTATGAATTGGCTTAATCAACCCCCCCCCCCTTCCCATTAATTTCCCGATAAATTTATTATCGATATTTCAAGAAGAAAACAATAAACAGTGGCATAATAATAACAAACTGTTTAGGCAAAGAAATTTGAAAATAAAAATGATACATCGGTATACAAACCAGATTCCAAAAAAGTTGGGACACTAAACAAATTGTGAATAAAAACTGAATGCAATGATGTGGAGATGGCAAATGTCAATATTTT
>JAODLC010000065.1:12578016-12598822 GCA_026781145.1 Hippopotamyrus pictus
GAATTTTTTAAAAAAGTGTAGAATTTTATTTTTTTTTTTTTTTTTTTTTTTTTTTTTTAAAAAAAAAAAGCGTATCTGATATGAAGTGGATGTCTGTGGTGAACAGTACCGATTCTGTCCGGGTCCAGGTTTGGCTTTTCATTTCTCTAGTGTAAATCTTTTTTTGTGTAAATTTAAGACATGGAAGTAACCTTGACACCTTGTTTTTGCAGTGCTGTCCTTTACCCTGTAGGGGGAGCTCCTGGCCATGTGGTCACTGGGACTGGGAGCAATTGGTGCAGCCATTGCAGGCATTTTCCTCGCCAACACTGATTTGTTACTGGATAAGCCAGAGCCGGCCAGTGTGGAGTACCTGGGGGAGACTGATCTGAAAACAATAGCAGATGGTGAGAAAACTGTTGGTGTTAATGCAGGACTGGGCTGCTTGTAGGCTGTGTATAGAAGGCCCTTGCGAGAGCTTTTTCTGACATGGCCATTGTGCATTAAGCTTAGCAGTCTGATTGTGTTATGTTTAGTTAGGAAGGCTGTTGTTTAAAGAGCAGGTCCAATGAGTGCTGTCTGTCTGCAGATGAGAAGACTTTTAAGGCTGGGTCCCTATGGGAGAGATCCGGGGCCATTGTCATGGCCGTGAGGCGGCCTGGATGATTCTTGTGCAGAGAGGTACAGGTGCCGTTTCGGAGGCTGTGGGATTGCTGTAGGGGGAGAAGCTGTGACAGTGTGGACTTCTTTCTGCACAGGAGGCCGCAGAGCTCTCCTCCCTGAAACCCCAGCTGGACCAGCTCGATGTTCCCCTCTATGCTGTCGTGAAGGAGAACATCGAGTCAGAGGTCCACGACTTCAAGCCGTTTTTCTCCGGCGACGTCTTTCTGGATGAGAAGGTGAGGGGGCAGCTGACAGGGGCTCCTCCTGTCACCGTCGTCCCAGTCAGGTTTAGTCATGGCCGATGGCTTCTTTTCCCTTTCAGCAACGTTTCTACGGACCCGCGCAGAGGAAGATGGGCGGTTTGGGGATCGTCCGTCTGGGGGTGTGGGCCAACTTCCTGCGGGCATGGAGGAACGGGCATTCGGGAAACGTGAAGGGCGAGGGTTTCATCCTGGGCGGCGTGTTTGTCATCGGAGCAGGAGAGCAGGTGTGCCTTGCACAGCGGCTGCTTCTCAGTGCCGCCCTCAGATGTGAGTATGAATGAAGGCTGGGTCGTCCTCTGAACTGCCACCTGTATCCGATTCCAGGGCATCCTGCTGGAGCACCGCGAGAAGGAGTTTGGGGATAAAGTCAACATATCTTCTGTTCTGGAAGCAGCCAGGAAAATCCAGCCAGTGAAATATTAGTGTATTTTCAATAGACTGTTATTTATGTCTTCTCATGGGTCGCCACTGGGGGGCGCCATTCGGCGTGGAGGTGACTGCTTCACCCCACTAGTTTACAGAAAGTAGATTCAAATTTAGAGAAGCATCCTGAACCTGTATCACTCACTGCTCTGTGTAAACCAGGGGCTGTGCCCGGGCGTCCACAGCCAGCTCTGTGTGCGTGCACATGACAGCCTGCGCCTAACTCTGCTGAGGGAGCCGGCTAGATACTTCACACACACACACACGCAGCCACGGCTGAGGGCGCCCCTGCACAGACAGGTCCGGCTGCAGCAAAGGCTCGCAATAAAAGGCATTTGGAGCTGCTGGTCTTGACTGCATCTTACTGGGACGACTGGGACCCCCTGGAGCAGGACGCAGAGCTGGGCAACTAAATGAGGACAGCAGGAGACCCATCACACATATAAGGACAGCGTGTTTGTTCCCCATCCCTTTATTACACACATACAGTGCACACAATCAATACAACACTGAGATGATTACCCTCAGTCACTTTGCATATTAGACGTTTGTGCCTTTAAACAGCCATTTCAAACAATTCCTGCTGGTGACTTCAGCTAAAAAGCAAATTTATCCCGTGAATTTACACTAACTGATTGTATTGTTTTTGAGAAGAGAAACTAAGACTTAAAGGGTCGGTTTCCCAAACAAGGATTAAGACTAGTCTTGGACTAAATTGCTGTTTCAATGGAGATTCACCATTGTAACTCAAAGCTAGTCTAGGCTTAGGCTTAATCCTTGACTGGGAAACTGGACAAAAATCTTTTGAACACCTAAGCCACAAAGCACTGGTTTAAAAACGATGGCATGGAACAGTGTTTCTCAGCCTGGTCCTTGGGGACCCTCAGACAGTCTACTTTTTGGCTAGAGTGGGCCATCTGGGGGTCCCCGAGGACCAGGCTGAGAAACGGTGGCCTAGAACCTGTGCAGAAGGTCCATTTCAATCTTTGGCAAATGTTTTCCTTTCACGTGTGGCCTGACCACCCCCATGCCCCCCCCCCATAAGTGTGTATCAAGGGAAGGTGCCAGAGTCCCAGCGTGCAAAGATTGTAACTTGTAACACCATCATATTGGAGATTAATGAGGGAAACCATGTAAGAGCCACATCTGTCTGCACAGGCTCACAGCCAGTGGCCACAGTAAGGAAGCTTTGTAACACCCGATATCGAACATGAGTGGCTGTTCTGCAGGACGCCAGCCTGCTCGCAACCTTAAAGGTTTTAAAAGGATCTCTGATGTGAGTTTTCTACTACTGGACCACAGAAAGCACACAGCGGCTGTACAGAACACTGAAAGAGCCTCACGGATGCATAGGTTTGGTCACGATACCGTCACAACGTCTCCAAAACCGCTCACGAGGTAAATGCGCTACAGGGGTGTGCTGAGGGGGAAGGGGAAGCACCGCAGACAGCGTCCTGGTCACACTGACCATGGCAAGTGTAAAACCCGCAGCGGATTCCTGCAAACACACACACTGTCAGCTGGAAGACATTTTAATTGGTAACAATCGGCCAGGTTTCGCCCTGTCTCTGCGTTTCCTGCACAGATGCTTCCGGAAATCAAAAGTGAGCATTTAAAATACTTGTGCTGATGGAGTGACTGCAATGAAATGAGCAGGGTTGCCAACTTCGGACAGGTGGCTGGAGTGAGATTTTCAATTCGAGACAAGTCTGCACACACATGCGCACACAATTACGTGTATGTAACAGTTTGATTACCTTGTAAATGGTGCAGGGATTTGCGAACTACCCCAACGCTTTTGATGTAGCTAATTTTAGGTTTATAATGGAATAATATAGATTTGTCGTAACATATCTTGCATGAGTGTGTTGGACTGAAAGTGTCACGCCAGATGTGCGAGAATTGGCAACCCTGGTAATGAGACTATGATGAGAACGGAGCAGGGTCCAGCTGCCCCTTTCAGGCTAAAACAGAACATGGCATGGAAATCCTCACATGGCACATATGGAACACTGTAATGCGCTTTTTACAGGGACTGTGGCATGCCAACCAGTCTGCCTTATAAATGGACTTCTTGTAACTGTAAAGCAGACTAACTGGCTTGAAGTCGCACTGTCCAAATACCTCCGGAATGACCAGTGGCATACTGTGGCTTGCTGGTGCATCGCCCCTCTTGTGCCTGTAGGGGGCCCAGCACTGGGCCGGCCAGCTACAGGCCCTTGTTGAAGTACACGGTGACAGTGTTGGGACTGATCTCAGCCACCTGCTGCTGGAGCTCTGCCTCCAGGCTGCTCACTGCCATGGAGCTGTAGACACAGAAGAGACGGGCGTCTGTGAGCACGCTCCTACCGCAGGGAGCCAATGGGCTGAAGGCGGCAGCTAAATGTAGTCGTACCTCTTCTGGGGAAACAGGGCGCAACACAGCGGAGTGGCAAACACCAGACTGAAAGGAAGAAAGCAAAAAAAAAAGACTGTTAGGTACACTCCTGGCCACAAGGGGGCACTGCTACATCTGTTTTGACTAAATCATTCCCAAAAAAAACCAGCTGCATCAAGCATCTAGGTTACATGTGTGCAGCACATCCATCAGCAGCCACTAGGGGGTGTGGCTTGCTAGATACTTACCAAATTCCCACTAGGCCCACCTGCACCGGTGCGTTGAGCACAGGAAATCTCTGGGAAGAGAAGGTGACACAGGGCATTAAGACAGACCCTCCACAGTGCACCCCCCTCACCAGGCCGGGCCCTTCCCAGGAAGTACCTTCAGGATAGCTTTCTTCTCCAGCGCGTTCATGATGAGAGGTGGGATAGCTGGGAACACAGAGAGCAGACAACTGTTCTCACATTTGCTGGCTGTCAGCCTCTGGCCTCACAGCCTCCCTGCCAACTAGCTGCAGTTAGCCGGTTAGCCTAATTTCTGACACACACCTCCGCAACAAGTGTTCTCACTGCACTGAATCTGTTTTCATGGCACACAGCGTTTTTCGCCTCCAGCACAGTGTTCTCTGTCTGCCATCCCTTCGTTTTGGTCACACACATATACCTCACTGCATGACAGGAGAACGGTGACCACCTGGCCACCAGAGGGAGCCCTTACCCATGGCTGGCACAGCCATGCCGATCCGAGACACGACCACCTGAAAGATGGCCTGCTGGGCTGCCTTGGTGGATTCACCCAATCGGTTGCCGTTCTCGTCTGTCACCGGGATGCCGTACTTCAGTTCCCTGAGGAAGGCGGCAGATCCCAGTTTAACGGCCCACCCTGCAAGCAGCGCAGTCCAACAGCCCCCAAGCCTTACCTCTGTCTCATGAAGGGGATATTGATGCAATTGGCAGCAGCAACCGCAGCAAAGGGAACAAACCGGCCCATAATAGCAGGCAGGTGCTGCAGGGAGAGCAGAGAAGGGGGCTTAGAGTGACGAAGGCTGGCAAAGAGTGACACAGGGAGCCCTATGCAGACAGCAGTACCTTGGTAAGAGACTTTAGCCCCAGTGCTGTGACTACAGCCCCAGTGGTGGCACTGACATATGCAGCTCCCAGCTGACTGCGGAAACACAGGAAGGACCACATATTGTCTGAGCTGTGTCACATGGTCATGACGGGTCAATGACTGTCAAGCGATACAGCTGCATTTCACAGGGGGAGGACAGCCCACACCCCCCCAGGGGAAACCTACTTTACAGTGAGCGGAGCATCCCCACTGCGGTTGGTGTAGTTGACGATGGCGTTGAAGGACTGGTTCACCCACTGCCAGAACACCACAGCTGGAGTGGTCCTGTGGAGGACAGCCAAAGCAGACACTGGGTGTCAAGATCGGTCTGGACCTTGTTTGTCAATTCCCTCTTCGGCCAGCTGGTGTCACTGGTCATCCCGTTCTACGTTCCCCAGGTTTCCTTGCCTCCCAGGCCGCCACGTGGCTGTACCTCCCTACTCTCGGGAGTTATTTCTTTTGTTTACCGTTGTTTATGTTGCAGTATGGATCTTTGCTTTGTTCCTTTGTTAGTTATCCCTGCATGTATCTGGTTTGTCGTAATGTTCTATAACCCTTGCTCCTAGTGTTTGAATCTGTAGTGATTGTTTAATACCCTCACCTGTTCCTCGTACTCCTTGTCCTTAGTGTTTTGGTTGATTTAGTTATAGCCCACATCTGTCCCTTGTTGCCCTCATTATTTGTGTATTTCACTGCTTGCCCTTCCTTCAGTTAGTTGTCAGGATTATGTTTATGGTATGTGCTGCTTTGAATGGTTCCTTGAATGTTTCACTGTTAGTTTTTTTTTTGTCATGTTTATGTTATGCTTTTGTTAGTCCTTTTTTTCCCCCCCTGTCCTTGTTTGCCCCCCTCGTGATTCCTTTTACCCCCCCCCCCCCCCCCCAAGCCTTTGAGTTTAATAATAACATTTCCTTAGTAACTATCAACTGTACGGTGGATTGTCCTTCCATCGTGCTCCACTACAATACAGTATGCTGGCAGCCTCTGTGCTACAATGCGTCTGTGTTCTGGATGGGGGATGGGGGTGTGGCAGCGCTCACCTGTAAAAGGTGAGCATGCAGCCAGTGATCGTCATGTTCATGGGCACCTGCGCAGACATGCGGCCAATCAGAAGCATCTTCTCGCCGGTATCCGGGTGGAAAGCAGAGTCATAGATATACTTGGCCCTCCACAGCTGGTCCTCGGTCAGGCCTGGCTTCACGATGCCACGCCTGCTGACACACGATTGGTTAATTGGTTGAGAGTGAGGCCAGTATGGTGGCACCGTGAGACATGAGAGCAGCTGGGTGTCCTTCCTGCTCATACACAGTGCTTGTGTGCTTCATTATTGTATCTGCTGCTTATGGAGCAACACTGCACGATGATTTAGGGGTTCAGGACTTTTCTATTGCGCCCCCCCCACCCCAGGCTGGTTTATTTTTTGGATGTAGTGAACCTTGGCATTGTGTTGCTGATGGAAATAGTTAGGGACCCCTATCACATATGAATGATTAATATCAGTACAAACCCAGCTGTGAATTCTCACCAAGTACATTTCCATAGATAATTGCAGATTCAAACGAACCATTTACATGCATGCAGGTTGATCGGGCTTTTTATATTTGCATTTATTGAGAAGAGTTAATCACTCGGATACCACCAAGCGTGGTCA
Source organism: Hippopotamyrus pictus (assembly GCA_026781145.1). Classification (NCBI taxonomy): domain Eukaryota; kingdom Metazoa; phylum Chordata; class Actinopteri; order Osteoglossiformes; family Mormyridae; genus Hippopotamyrus; species Hippopotamyrus pictus. The sequence goes on from JAODLC010000065.1 coordinate 12,584,486, forward strand.
GTAACAAACAGTATGGCAGAGTCCTGGCAGTTCCCCCTCCCACCTGTAGTTCTCCACTGTCACTCGCGCGTCTTCCAGAGTCTCGCTAGACAGGAGGACGTTTCGAGGGTCGGTGACGGTGAAGAAGTGCTGGGCCCGACCCATGAATGTGCCCTGGTCCCACCGAGGCTCGCGGATGTTGATGTCACGGGGCAGCTCCGCCGACATGGTCCTGGAGCGGCACACACAGGCAGAGGTGGAAAATCTCAGGTGCAGAAAGTAAAAATCCAGACCAAGATTTCGTTTCAACCAACCAGCTGAGTACTCTGTGACCGTGATTCCTTATACTCAGTTGGTTAGTTGAAACAAAATCTTGGTCTGGATTTGTACTTTCTGCACCTGAAATTTCCACCTCTGTACACAAGCACACATCACATGGTGGAAATGTCTTGCATGCAGATATCATCTCACACATCACGCGTCAGTGAAAGCGTTATCTGATAGCTTGGCTGATTACGCTAACATGTCACTTTCCTTCTCTTCCAATTTGAAAGCCTCAAAGTCAGGCATGCAGCAGACCAAGGTGAGCTACTCTAACACTTGCTACAAATTACTCATTGACTGGAGTAACTCTGGGCAATTCACCAAAGCTCTTAGCTATGCACCAACAGCCTTCCTGGAAAATAAACTGCTATCTTGATGATCTGTTTAAGATGACCAGTGAAAAATGCAAACGCTGAGAGAACAGGCATGACACTACACATGCATGCGTACATACATACAAATACACACATACATTTGTATTCAGATCTTTGTGAGGACTCTCCATTCATTTCTATGGGAAAAACCCTAATTCCAACAATGACAACCTTAACCCCTACTCAGCCCTAACCAAACTTTTTAAAAATTATATTGTAGAGACATTTGGAGAGACAGTAAGATGTTTTAGGAGTTCATGGCTTTGCTACTTAGATGCAGACCATGAAATTCCACTTGGTCCCCATAATGCACCCCCCCATACACAATGCAAGGTTAGGACTCAAACCTTGAAACCTACAGGTGATTTGCCAGTGCTACCCACTGATCCCCCCTTAGAACAAGGGTGTAGGTTTGGTTTCAGCATTGGTAAGGATCAAATCAGCCCTGAACCTCCCATCCCCTAAACACACACGGTACTCTCACAATACTGCTAGTTACAGGCCGCTACGGTCCATACGCAAACCAATGCCCTTGTCTTAAGCATCAGTCTTCTACCCACTTATACAGTCAATTGGGAGGGGGCATATGGGAGGAGTCAAGCTGCACAGAGCACAAGACTGGGAACATCTAGGACAGGATGCCTAGAACACGAACACAAACAAATTATGGGTAATTTAGAGATCTCACCACATGCCTTAGGGTTACGGAAAAAAACAGAGGAAATACCGGAGGCGTGAAGCTATTGGTACTGACTGAGCCTTGTGAAGCTATTGGTACTGACTGAGCCTTGTGAAGCTATTGGTACTGACTGAGCCTTAAACAACTCGACGATCAGCGATTGTAAATGAAAACACGAGTCAGTTCTCAACATCTCAATTCTGGATAATTCTCAATAATTGCACTTCATCTGAGAGTGAGATCTTAATCGCTAGAACTAATACGACAGATGGTCAACCATGAGCCATACTGCTCTCTGAGCCCCCCCAATAGCCGTTAAAACAACAGACTATTCCTAATTGCTCAGATGTTCCTCATCTGATTAAATGGTGGCTAGCATATCACACAACTGAGATAAACACTGTACTAGTACATCGAGCAAAGAAATGTGGAAATCTCTCGTGTCAGTAACAGCACGACTAAACACGCAAAGGCACGCCATTCTGCACAATAAATGAAACAGCAACACGGAAGAGGTGCCGCGCACTTTATACACAAAAGTCGGAACACATACCTGGGGTCACTTCAATAATACTTTCCTTACAACAACTTGACAACCGTCGCGTGTATGACCTTTAAAATACACCACCGGCACACGAACACTCCCAGCCTAACTACCTTGACGCTCTGCCGTGCTGTTATTGGTCAGATCTGGCCAGAGGCGGGGCCACGATGGAACACATAGTTCGCATCTAGCGTCACTGTGTGTTTAGCCTCTAAAGTACTGGATTGGCTGAGTGAAGAGGGTGTGAATAAGAGCCGCCTCATGATTGGTCTGCTAATAGATGCTTTTTATAGCAACATATATCGGGAATTAATATCAATTTTAAAAAAACAGCAGCACGATAAATTTTTAAAATGTAATGCTATCAAACACGTCTAGTAAGCAGTCCTTATATCAATATGCTTTTAGTCTACATGTGTATATTTCATTTTAATGTTACATCCTGAAACTCATTTAATGAACGGCACTATAACGTTATTATATATATATATTTAAATAACTGCAGTCATCAAGGACAGAATTGTACAGACATTTTGAAAAATGAAGCATAAAATATATAGTGCAATTAAAGCCATCCAATAATATCCATGCAGGCTACATTACATAGATTGAATTACATGAAATTACATGGTCCAACTCTAAATTATACAATTGCGTTCAATGGTTTGGAAATTATTCTTTTAAATTATTTTTATAACTAATTTTTCATTAAGTCAGAAAATGTGGCTGGCTAAAAATTCGGGTTAACCTGAAATTTTGAAAGGGCGTGTCTTTTTTGGTATATTACATTACTAGCATTTTTATAGTTTTGCTCCTGCTTCAGATAATGAATAAGTTAATGAGTTCAACGGGAAGAGGCCGTGTGGTAGGTGATATGAATGGTTTGAAGGCGTAAAAGGCTGCTATTAAAACGCCAATAAAATTAATGCTTATAAATTTAAAAGGGGCTTATGTGTTTATTATTAAATTATTCTTATATTTAGTAATATAATAATACAAGCGATTCTTAAACTGAAACCTGGTAGGTGATATTAATTTCAGCAGCGCACGCTGTTCTAGAAGCCCCAAGCCTTGTAAGACGGACACCCCGAAGAGCCAATCCGAAACAGACGCCGCATTTGCCTAATTCCGCTAAACCAATGAGATTGTCTTAGGGGGCTGGCTCTAGCGCACCTGAGACCCACCGTTCTGACAGGTGAGGTCATTCGGCAGAACGGGAAGACATAAAGGTAATGATAATAATTTCGTATAAGGCTTATTTCGATGTCTCTTTGAGTACTAGGTAGCTGTATAGCCATTCCGCAATCTGGAGGCAGTGCAGCATCTTATACGGATGTATACGCTGAGTTTTGGGTCACTAACGTTTTCTGAATCAATACAATGTAAAAATATAATTTCAAGGTTTTTGACTTCTTACAACCAACTGTTATAATTAATTTAATAGCGTGATGTTTCTCTGGGGAAAAATTATTTACAAGTATGAGCTACTAGTTAAAACATTTACGCATAAACTGATCGTAACGCGTCAGTGTTATTACAGAAGGAGAGCCAAGTTTAAATATCAGCGGTGCGACTCGCGTCCGGTAGCGGCTTTGTATTCAGGCAGCCGGTTCGCAATCGCTGTCCGAGGTGCTGGAAAACTTTCACACGGTGCTTTGTGGACAAGCTCCTTCTCATAGCTGACGAAAAACAAATGAGAAAGCGGTTAGAGTTTGATATGATACATAAAAGATAGGCTTTTGTTCCTGTATTAAATGCTTGACATTCGTGTGTGCCTACTGGACCGTAGATGGTGGATCGGCCTTAGACAGGTGAAGGTGCAGGCATGGCCCCCAGGAGGCAGTGTGGAGACAGCGTTTAGTGCAGACAGCCCAGGTGACAGTGCCCAGTGGTGGGTGACACCCACCCAATGCTGGGGAAGCCCCACTCACCATGGCCCAGTCATCTGCCAATGGGGCCTTCCCGAGCAGCCATGCAGGGGGTGCTCACACAGCTACACGCTACCTGCATAAAAAGCAGCAACGCCATCGGGGCATCAGATCTTCCTCACCCATGGGCAGAGTCATCCTCATCAACTCACCTGTGGATGGTAAGAGCGGTAGGGCTGCGACCAGCTATAGGCCAGCGATTCACCCGCGGCAGGCTGCTGTGTCTCACTGTACCTGTCCGTACGACACCCCCAGGGGGCGACGATAGCGAGGATATCCATACAGTCACGGTGGAGAAGAGCGCTGATGGCCGGCTGGGCTTCAGCGTGCGCGGCGGGTCCGAGCATGGCCTCAGCATCTTCGTCAGCAAGGTGGAGGACGGCAGCTCTGCGGGTGAGAGCAAGCAGCGTGACGTCGGGAGAGGTGAGCGCGGGCGCGTACGTGCGTATACATATGTGTCCTGCTTCCCCCAGAGCAAGCAGGCCTCTGCGTCGGAGACAAGCTGGTGGAGGTGAACGGCATCAGCCTGGAGAGCATCACCATGAGCAGCGCCGTGAAGGTCCTGACGGGCAACAGCCGGCTGCGTGTGGTCCTACGGCGGGTAGGGAAGGTGCCCGGAATACGCTACTCCAAGGAGAAGACCACATGGTATGGGCGGCCCTCAGCGGGCTGCGTGGATCACCAACAAGGTGGCTCTACAGCCAGCAGCATGTCCGTGCGCGTGTCTCTGCAGGGTGGACTTGATTCACCGCAGGATGGTGGTGGAAGAGAGCGGGAGGACCCCGTCAGACGCCAGCTCGGACGGCGCCCTACGCAGGATTGTGCACCTTTACACCACCTCAGATGACTACTGCCTGGGCTTCAACATCCGCGGGGGCAAGGAGTTTGGCCTGGGCATCTACGTGTCAAAGTACACGCCTGAGAAAACCGCCAGGGCGTTAGGGAATGCTGCAGATTGGCAGCTGTTTTAACAATGAACAGGCCTGCTTTTTGGTTGCTGTAATGTTCACTGGTCGCCTTGAAGAACAAGTTAATAGCCACTACCTTACGTGGGTCTCTTGGCCAGGCTGGACCCAGGAGGCTTGGCAGAGCAGAATGGCATCAAGATCGGAGATCAGATCTTGGCTGCTAACGGGGTGACCTTCGAGGATATCAGCCACAGCAGTGCTGTGGAGGTGCTGAAGAGCCACACGCACATCATGCTGACCATCAAGGTGAGCTCACTGCTCTCCTGCTTACTCTCACCCCTTCTGCTTGGGGCTCCTTCTAGGCAGGACATCTTGGTTTCAACCATGTCTGAATAATACTCCGGGCAACTTTTCAAGCTTGTTTTTTAAGGCCAACACCCCCATTTACTGTCTGTTTAAATCTTCTAAGAAAGGTTATGGTCCTAAATATAACAATCCCCATTTACAAGAATAACTAGCACTACATTTAGATGCCATTTTGTGTTTCTCTTGGAAGAGGCAATAGAACACAGCAAAAGAAACCAGCATTAAGTTACTTGTCCTGTAAAAAAAAAAAAAAAAAAAAAAAGTTACTTGTCCTGTGTTTGACAAGGTTTAAAAAAGTAGGCAGAACTCGTGTTGGCCGTATGGACCCATGTGGCAGCGTGTTGGAGTGTGGAGTGAGGGCGTAAAGCCACGCGGGCTGATGGGGGGTGGGGGGGTGCACAGATCACTGGAGTGAAGCCCATCACTGGTTACTCACCTTACGCACGGGGGCTCAGGTTCCCGCGGCGACAAACAAGCCCCTACCTGCATTATTGACAGGCTCGGGGGATCAGGTTGTGAGCGGCGGAGCATCACCCTCCCCCGGCAAATGTAACGCTAAGCCAAACCCCATCCATCCCTTTACCCCCCTCCGCCAAGTTGTGTGGCAATGCCAGGCTGCCAGTTGGATCCTCTAGACAGGACCGCCATCTTGTCCTTCACACCTGATTGTCACCGTCTTGCTGCGTGATGAGTGCCCTCTGCCTGTAGGCTTGCCACACTGCACCCAAACTCCCCCACCAAAAACGGCTAGCAGGAAAGCTGACTTCTGACACTTCTGTTGCAGGAAGCTGGTCGATATCCCGCTTACAAAGAAATGGTGGCGGAATACAGCTGGCTCAACAAACGTACGTCGCCTTCTGTTCCGATGTGATGTAGTTTATGAAGTCATGGTGGACAGCTAGGTTACTCCCTGCCTTATATGACATAATCACATTGTGCAGTAAGTAGATGTAATGGGCTGTGCTGGCTTCATTAAGCAGGGTTACGCAGAGCTCCAGGGCTTGCCGGCCATAGTACTGGTACTGAGGCCTATTGCTGGCTCTCTCCTCCTCCCAGTGGCCAACGGCCCCCGCAAGGCCTCCTCCCAGGGCTCTGACACCAACTCGTCCACCTCATCGCTGTCCTCGGGGACACCCATCAGCTCCCTAAGTGGCCTGTCTCACATTATGTTCCCGTCAAGCATGTCGGCCTTCGGCACTGAAATGGCTGACGTCTGCATCGCTACAGAGGAGCCATCGGCCATCCCAAGCTTCCACAAGACGGAGACCGCCATCCAGACTGACGTTCTGGAGCCAGAGCTCACCCTGAGGGGGGGTGCCACCATCCCCACGGAGACCAGCCGCACCCTGGGGGCCACCGTCCTGCTGAAAGACACGGCCATTCGGAGCAGCAGCGCGGAGAGAGGGGGACGGAGCCGTGCCAGGACGTTCTCCGTAGGGGACTCCCCCAAGACGGCGGTCCTGATGGCCCTGAGCCGGCCACCCCGGCCCATACGGCGCTCCCAGAGTCACATCACGCTGGCAGGTAGGACGGGTGGAGAGCAGGCCTGTTAGCATGTTAGCATGCTGCTGGTCAACCACCTCCCCCCTGTGTTCTGCAGAGGAAAAGCAGAAGAGGGAACAGCAGAAGCGGCAGAGGGGCCGTGAGGGCGGGGCGCTGCGGCGTTCCAAGACCTTCGTCAGCCTGCTGTTCAGAGGGGCCCGCAGGAGAGAGGCCTCACGAGACCACAAAGAGCCGGGAGTCGCGGGGAGACACAAGAGCCGCTCCAAATCTCCGTCCCAGGACCAGGAGCCCTTCCCTGGCTTAGCGCTGCTGGATGCAGTAGAGGACATGGCTGAGAAGCTGCTGGAAAAGGACGAGGTCATCGCAGTACTCAGGCACTGCAGGAGGGTGAGCAGCATCAGCTGGTGTAACCTAAATGATCATTCTGAATGTGAACCCGTGAGGGTCGTACCACACTCCCAAACAAACGGCTTCCTGATAAGGATTGTGGACTGTGGTCGTATGATCACACATAATGGGGACAAGGAGACAGAATATCCATGTACTGATGAATACAATGTTTCAGAATCCCAAAACCACTGACATGTAACAACTGACTGTTGCCTCAACTATTCCCCTCTCTCTGTTTTTTCATTAGTTTCTTACAGAGAGGGCAGTGGAGGAACTAGTGCACCCCCTGCTGGTGATTTTAGACCGACCAGAGAAGCTGTTGTTGCTGCGGGAGATCAGGTGGGCTGCATGAGGGTGGAGATTGCTGTCACACTAATGGAGCTATGCAAAATGTTGGTGTGGGTGGTGGCAGTCAGATGATCCCAGAACTGTCCCACATCTTCTTGCCCCAGAATGTTGTTGCAGCCCACAGAGCTGGGACGCTTCGACAGCCTGGTTCTCCCTTTTGAGCTGGAGGCTTACGAAATTCTGAAGAGTCGATCTGGTGAGCACACGGCATACACCCACACTCTGCACATGCAGCACTATTCCAGCAGAGGGCACCCTCTGTGTCGGTGACGAGTATTAAGTGAGCAGACAGTTGTTAATATTCTGTGTTTTGACACCACCTCTGCTCCTCAGCCAGGTCTCCCGCCTTGCGTTCCCCTAGGGCTGGGCTCGCACCCAGACGCCACCTCATCACGCCCATCCCAGGTGAGTTGGAACCAAACAGGCTCTTTGGTCATTCAGCCCTACAGGCATTTAAGTCTAGCTCAGAACTGTTTCATTGCACATTACATGATGGCCTCTCAGCTGCTCTCCGTGTGGTCAGCCATGTTGTATAGAGTTGCCGCTGGTGACCTTTGACCTTGCAGTGCGGGACACATTCTTGCTGGTAATTAATGCTGCGCTCCCTGACCTGGAAAGCGAGCTGCTGTGCTCTTTGTGCACTGTGCAGCGTTACAGAGCTGTAACTCAAGCCCTCCATCTGAGAGCGGCCTGAGTGTTTACCAGCCGACCTTAGTTCTTGGCCTCTAATTGGCTGTTCGTCTCATCTCAGACTACAGGGGAGGCTTCCACCTGCAGCCGACCCAAGAGCTGGAGAGAGCCCGGCAGCTAGCAGAGGAGATGGCACGCCTGCAGCTGTCTGGGACCCCACTGCTGGACGTACCAGTGGATGGCCACACCGCCGACACACCCTGCCCACATCCCACCTCACCTGTGCCTCTACGCCCCAACTGGCTTCTGGCCGAGTCCGTCAGAAGTACCAACCGTGCCTCCCTTCGGACACCGAGCAACGACACGGTCCGCTCTTTGTGCCATGATGTGGCGACCGTGTCCCCAGCCCCCGAGAGGGGGAGGTCCCCTTTCCGGAACAGCCACGCCAAGGCGAAGGGGAGTGTGGTGCGCAGCACAGCAAGCCCAGCACACCCACGGAGACCCCTGCTGTCGCAAGTCTTTGAAACCCCGGTCTCTGTGGCGGCCTCTGCAGGAAGGGAGCAGATAGACAGGTGTGACACCAGTGCCCGACCCCAAGACCATGAACTAACCAGTGTCACCATTTCCAAAACGAAGCAGTCCCTGGGTGAGTCTACAATTCCACCATCGTAGTTTACCTGGACCTGGATCAAATAATATTAGTAAAGAATAATCAAATATACAGAATGGATACAGTGAAAATACATACGGTACACTTATTACTCGCCAAGTCATGTTTTATGTGCCTTGGTTACCAAAACAAGGCATTCTGTGACAGAGCCCCATAAACTGAAGGTCTTCTTCACCTGTACTTCGCAGCTACAGAAATGGCTGAAGGTAGTGGTGGATGGTAGTGGAGCAGCAAAGAAATTAAACTCATGATTCTGTTAGCAGCCCGGGGCGGTTTAATATAACACATCAGCATTCCATGAATCACTCATATAAAACTACTTTCAGAAGGTTTCGCAAACCGAACCACCACTGGGAACGACAGAATAAATGAGCCCAGAGTGTGAGCACTTCTGGGATGCTAGCCGGCATCCATGCTCTAATGATAGAGCGGCCCTGGGTGAAACTTTACACAGCACTAAGGAGTATGTGTGACGAAAGCCTCGTCAGATGAATGAATTAGTGATGCCCCTGAGGAACAGCCCAGTCCCACCTTCTCCTCATGTTTCCCCAGGAATCAGCATCTCGGGTGGGATCGAGTCCAAGGTGCAGCCAGTTGTGAAGATAGAGAAGATATTTCCCGGAGGCGCAGCGTCGACGAGCGAAGGGCTTAAGGTACTGTTGGCTCCAGCCAAAGCTCAGCACCATCACCCAAGTTCTTGTTGGCTCCTGCTCCAAGCTCAGGGACTCACAGCCCCATTCCTTCGGCTTTGCTGTGATTTTCACGAAGCCCGGAAGGTGCCACCTCACTTACCTGAGTTTTCACTAGGATTACTGTGGTCCAGCTAAATGCATCTGTGTAATGGGGTCGTACAAAAGGTGCAGAGAGGCTGTGAATGAAAGTGGGGATTCTTGGCCCGTGCAGTAACAGGACAGCATCCCCCCTCACAGCTCTGAGCAGCACCCAGCCCTCTGTAAGGCCTTGAGGCACATTTATTATTCATGGAATGGTGAGGCAGTGAAAGTCTGTATTAATGGTGAGGCAGGATAACAAGCCTGCTGTTGGCCCTGAATGGCATCCTGCTTTTCCACTCGTATGTCCATGATGGTAGCGATGACCTCTGTGAGCCCTGCTGGACACACCTTTGAATGGCTAAGTCAGTGCCCCTTCAGAAGATGGCGCCAGTGTCCCCTAAGGGATTGACCAGCGCTTGGGGATTGCATAGCCACGCTGCCGACTCCCTGTTCCTCCAGAGCCAGAAGCACAGGCTTATAACTGTTGCCCATCATGGCCTCCTCCTATTAGACATCAGCAGACCCAGCTCTCATATCCTAATGGGCATGGGATAGTCCAAGGCCACCCATTTCTAGCCATTTAGGTCATCTATGCATTTCCTTTGGTCAGCATTGTGCTGCTGCTCCTATAGATTTAGCTGCATCGTGGTTCATTTTTAGGAGACAAAACATGTTTTGAGGTATAGAATGACTTTAGTCATGGTCACCAGAATATCAGTTTCCACACCAGGATCAATTAGTAGAGTCCTTCTAGCAAACTATGATGCCTTATTTCAGCATTTTACATAGTTCTTGCTGCCCCTCAAGGCTCTGATGGATGAACATGTCTCTGTGCATCGGCAGGCTGGGTTCGAGCTGGTGTCCGTGGACAGGGAGTCTCTGCAGGGTGTCACGCACCAGCAGGCTGTGGACATCATCCGCAAGGCCTTCAGCAACAAAGCCACAGACCCCATGGTGTTTGTGCTTAAAGTGCCCAAGGGCCACAGACGCCCAGAGCCGCAGCAGGAAGATGCCGCCGTGTGACGGATGCAGGGAATCACTTGCTGCTTGACTGGGAGTTTGGCGAGAGACCAGGAATGATGCACTGCTGTCACACAGACAGCATGGGAGGTGCCAGCAAGAGACATGCCTCACTTGAGCCTTTGTTTTGGTTTTCAACTGAAACACAACCCAAGACAGGCAGGTGGAAACACTCAGCAACCCCCAGCTCCCACTGGATGGGTGCACTGCTGAGATCTATGGGGCACGGCTCACATTTGTGGAGTGCGAGGAAATCCCCTCTATGTCAGATATGCCTTGCACAAAACACATGCCGCCATGATCTGGAGTCGATCTAGGGGATTCAAAGCCAATTAGGCTTATGGCTTCACCAGCCTGAGGCAAGAAGAAACACAACATATCATGGATAATCGCAGAGCCTATAAAGGGGATCCATCATGCCTACTGTCCTTCTACTGTACTACAGTTATCTGCAAAAGTCATGGCTTCTCTGAACAAATGGGCACCTGAGCCAGACGACGATGGGTTCACATCCGGGATTGGAGATGACTAATAGATCCAGTGATACAGTTATCTACATGCACAAGCAATCCCAGTCTCCAACAGAGGAACCTTTTTAAATCGAGAGGAAAAAGACACACCGAATGATTTAATGAATCGCATTTTTACAAGATAGGTTTTTAAACATTGTTTGTGGTTTTACAATAAGTATATTGCAGTAAAATACTAAATTTGCCTGTTGTGTTTCATTTAACATGTAGCCTGGCAGGAATCGGGTGGCATCCCATACAAGCAGCACATCACTTAGCACAAGATGCGGCACACTGTTGTCAGTTACAGCACGGGGCTCCCCCGAGATCCAGGACATGACTTTTCAGCAGAAGAGTAAGGAGAGTCCAGAAGTCTGGGCAAGCCTCAGTAAGGCTGTTTTACAGCCTCATGGCTTCACCGAGGCAGGACTGTGTTCAGGGACCCATTTTATGGGCCTCTCAGCACAGATGGCAGGATACAGCCATATGCTAAGAGTGGCGGCGATTCATATGTGCAGTGTGCCGCACAAGATCACCCCGTCGGTGTGACATCCACAGCTCACGTTTGCCACATTTGATACACATCTTATCTGTGTTTTCTAATATAATTAAAATAAGGCAGGTATCAGTCTGAAGACAAAATACTGAACATCTCACAGCAGTACTTGAGCCAGAGCCAGAATCAAAACCAAGGTGAGAGGCATGAAACAAATCTGACCTAAAGACCAAACTTGCTCAAGGGCCAACAGATAGACCGACCATACTAAAAGTACTCCATGGTTTTGTGTAGGGCTGCATGGCACACAATGACAAAACAAATGACCAAAGCATTGTGCCTTTACTAACAGTCTGAAGTAAAATACCTGAAAACCTGCCTGCATATTTATTAAACAAAATGTTACTGTTCAACACTGAGAAAACCTGAACTTAAAAACATGACAGTTAATTTATGGTTAGCTCTGAATACCTCCAGAAGTGAGCAGTAGTGGAAATGGCATTAAGTGTTCTCAGAGGTGCTGTGGCGAACTGGAGGCTGCATTCGCCCTCCCACCCCATTACCGACCAGTCCAAAGCGGCCGTGTGTGCAAAGACACGAGGGAGTTGCTACTCCACACACAGAAGGGCTACGTGTTCATGCCGCAGGGCCAAGGATGGAGGATCCAGAAGGGCTACGTGTCCAAGCTACAGGGTCCGGGGTGACAGGTCGCACTGGTCTGGACACACAGCGTTTAGCTGCCACCAGCAGTAGAATCTGGAACAAAAATAACCATAAGGTTACTAGTGACATAGACAGGGCTACAAATGAAGCTAAAAAAATAAATAAGACGTACTGTGAAGAATGAGTAAACTTAAAAGTAATAATTGATATACTAAAAAATGCGACGGCCTTTGGTTGCTTGTAACATGCTTGGTAGTCTCATAATATTAGTAGAGCGACGTCCCTACTGCTCACACGCAAATCTGCAAGCCTGCTGGTGAAGTTGTCAACCATCACGTAATGAAAAATAAAATTCTGTGTTCCATTTTAAAACCAGCATGGGACACTATTTGTCCTGAATCTCTTCAGATTGAAAGTGGAAACCCAAACTGTTGATATTTGTGACTAAGCACTTGTATTCTGTATGATCGACAGGATGGCAAAGCTTCAAGTGGTGTAATGTTTGCTGATTTAGTTGGCACAAGTTTTCATTTTTCAGTTCACAGCACTACTCTGTTGCAGGCTAGACTTTAAATTGCCAAAGTACCAATGTCTCTCTACCTGGTTTGTTTATTTTTTTAATTCTGTGGATGTTGAGCTATCACTTCAGTTTCCTCTGAGGGAGCGCTTCTCTTCCATATTACCAAAACAGGAACATGTGGCATGCTCCACTAAGTAAGTCAACACTGCTGTGCATTTGTTGGACATAGGTTTGCCCATTCTTAAAAAGAATACCATATGACTTACTGGAACTACCTTAGCTTCTGTAATGCAAGAGGCTGATGTGTGCTATCAAAGAAAGTTCCTTATCAACAGTTTATCATTTCTCATTTTGTTATTTAAATTAAAGGTTAAACTGACATTTATATTGCCCAGCCCTAGCTGTAGTACATTTTTTACTATACTAGCCCAGTAGGCTAGCAGGAAAAATTCTCAAGTTCCACTCCTAATAGGGTTTCCATGCTTTGAAGCCCAAAGATCATCAGTTCGAAAACAGCCCATCTGTTGACAGGTATCAATTAACCAGGCCTTGAGGCCTAATCCTGAGTTCGATTATTTCTCTCCGAGTCGGAACTCGGATGAAAACGTAACGAAACGTCACAAAAAACGTCACTTCCAGTTGGAAACACACCTTTTATGACATTGATGTCGGACAGAATTTAGTTGCCCGAGCTGCCCTTGTCATTTCAACATTTCATTTTATACTTATGTTTATTTTGTTAAACATATTAATAGTTATAAATGTAATTGCACGTGTTCAATTTAGAGAATACCATATGACCATAAACAGTATCCTAGCATGCAATATCAGATTTTTACCAGACTTGTTAATGTCTTTTGTTTGTTTGCCTCTCAAAAAAAGAATATCGCCATGAATGTACTAAAATATTTTATAAAGCTTTTAATGTGGTTTGACTAGTTTGTGTTTATCGTTTGTTCGTCTCTCGGAAAAAATAATCTCACTCCAAATCTGCTAGAATATAAAGCATGTTTGTTCCAAGATGTGGTAGCTCAAACGGGAGATTGTCGGACGTGATGTCACAACTCGGAATTTCCGAGTTCCGAGAGATAATCGAATGCAGGATAAGTACCAAAGAGAGATTTATGTTGACAAAGTATAATACCAGCTTATCTAAACATCTGAATGGGATGTTAGTTCACTTAATATATGTAAATAACATACTCAAGTTGTGACCGTCATCAGGAAGTGAAGCCGTTAACTGAGAAGGACTTGAGGAAGTGCGGTCGGGCTCGGGCACATCTGTGCAAATGGGTGCATCCTGACAAGTATTTGACTGGCTTTGCTGGCTGTCGGACGCAGCATCCTCAGGTAAGGGCTGCCAGTAGTCATACAGTAGACCCTGGAGAGATTAAAAAAAATATATATAAAAAATTATATATACATATATACACACACACATACATACACACACACACACACACACACACACACACACACACATATATATATATATATATATATATATATATTATACACATACATACACACACACACATATATATTATTATTAGGGCTGTCAAATGATTAAAATTTTTAAATCAGATTAATCAGAATTTTCAGTGGATTAATCAGGATTAATCACTATTTGCAACTGCACCTGAATCCTAACCATTTTTTTTTCTGAAATGCATACCAAAAGATAAATAACAGGACACAGATACATAATTTTCA
>JAODLC010000065.1:12601752-12617890 GCA_026781145.1 Hippopotamyrus pictus
AAACAACAAAAAAAAAAAAAAAAAAAAAAAAAAAAGGATTTTGGACAAACCGAGTGCTAATGTTATTCATACAACCATCACCGAGGGGGGAGGGGGTTATACTCACAAAAGGTCACCCTCTGAGAAAGGGGGCTGTAGAGACTGCAGGGGGAAGAGGGTGATGAATGGCACCCCCATATTGAGGAAGATAAGGGCCACCTCCCTCAGGCTGGGAGTCCACACCTGAAATTCCTTGTTTTGGTTCTCCACTAGAGACAAAAGACAGATGCACTTAACCTCCCGGCCGTCACAAGCTGCTGCAGGTCTGGAGTTACACACAGTAAAGTAGCTTGTCAGAAGCAGGACCTACCAATCTGTTCTGCAGCCATTATGGCAATATGCTTCAAGGACCGAAGAATCTGTGTGGAAGTTTTTCTGTCTGGATGGACGGACATCATCTGTGACATAGTAAACACAAAGCAATTGGTTAAAGAAAAAAAGTTAAGATTCTCTTTTGAATGAGACACCATATATCCTCAAGTATGTCCAGTCATCTGTCTATCCATCTTCCAACTGCTTATCCTAGCCGTGACAGTAAAATGCTAATTAATATACATGAATCAAAACCAGGGTTAATGAAAAACTAACATTAATCTCTCTCTCTCACTCACACACACAGTTGAACAATAAAATTGAAACACCTGGTTTTAGACCACAATTTATTAGTATGGTGTTGGGCCTCCTTCTGCAGCCAATACAGCATCAATTCATTTAGAGAATGACAGATACAAATCCTGTGAAGGGGTCAAAGGGATTTTGAGCCATTCCTCTTGCAGAACAGTGGCCAGGTCACTATGTGGTGGAGGAAAACTTTTCCTGACACTCTCCTCCAAAACACTCCAAAGTGGTTTGATAATTTTCAGATCTGGTGACCATGCAGGCCATGAGAGATGTTCAATTTCACTTTCATGTTCATCGAACCACTCTGTCACCAAATCTTGCTGTGTGAATTGGTGCAATATTCTGATACACGGCACCACCTTCAAGTTACAATGTTTAAATCACTGGGTAAACATGGTCCTGCAGAATGGTTCGGTAGTCCCCGTAGTGACGGGCCCCATCTAAAACAAGTAATGGGTCTAGGGAATGCCATGACATTGCAGGCCAAACGATCTGTGATCCACCACCATGCTGCACTCTCAGTATGCAGCAGTCCGGGTGGTAAGCCTCTTTGGGGCTTCTCCACACCAACTCTCCCAGATGTGGGAAAGATATGAAATAGTAATAATATATATTCACAAACAACTAAAATAACATTGGTCAAACCTCTACAGTTTACACCAATTTTTATTTTTCCTTCAGAGAGGAAAAAACATACCTGGAAGAGCAGGAAGGACACCGCAGGAGGACAGGGCACTGAGCGGTACGCCTTTAGCAGCAATCCTGCACTCACCAGCAGGGGGAGCTTCTCAGCATCAGCCCTGCACAACGACAGGAACCTCTGAGGAGGCCATAACCAATGTGCCTTCCACCCTAGAGAAATCCAGCATTCTTGCACCCCAGGAAATGTGAGGTGCTACCACATCGACTACTGAACATGGGCAGCCATTAAACAAGCAGGATGTCGCCTTACTGTAAGAGGGTTTTCTGAACCACGTTCTGTGGGGTCACCACACATCTTCGGAGGTCCAGGTTCTGCAGACTGAACAGGCGCCCAAAGTTGGCCAACATGAAGATCTCCTCCCCTGGGTGCAGATCTGGGATGGCACTGGAGACCAGGTGAAACCTCTGCAGGAAATCCCTGGGGAGGGCAGAACAGCAGACTCACTCCATGTGTGCCAGCTGCATTTCTCGCTCTCTCGCGCGCGCACACACACACACACACACACACACACACACACACACACACACACACACACACACACACACACACACGTAGACACTTTCAACCACAACGCGGGCTGCGGGTGGTGGGGTACCGGTGCTCCTGAGAGACAGGCTCCTCAGTGACCTCCTCACTCTGCTCCTCCAGCTTCTGCAGTTCCTCCTTGCAGGACAGAAGCACCTTCATCTCGATGTCCTTCAGCCTGCCCGGCAGGAGTGCCGTTAATATGACTACTGACGACAAATACAAAAAAAGCAGAGGCAGTGTGGTGCAAGCGCAGTCACCTGGCATTGTGTTCCTTCTCCTTCAGCATCGCTTCCAGGGTGTTTCTGTAGGTTCCCAACTGACTGTTTTTCATTGGTGGCAGCTATAGAGATGAAACATTAAGTCAGATCAGAGCCACTCATCTGCTTATATGGAATATTATTTATCACTATAGAACGTAGAACATAACCATTAGGATATTAAAAAGCATGCCAAATACTTATGATGTAATCAAAACAATGTAATCAACTGAGTACGTATTTGCATCTTATGTTAGCCACTTTATGTTACCCCTGAATGTATGAATATCCACCTTTATTAGTGTTATACCTTATCACTATGTTGAAGGACAAATATATCATCAACCCTCTAGTTAGACAATGTGCAACAAGCAGAAGCTGCCAAGGTTTGCTACTGAAGGGAAGGGATTTGCCTGAGTTCACCAAATATTCACGGCTGAGTATTTTCAAAAAACCAAGTAGAGATGGTCATGCCACCATTATGTTTGGCCGAGGGACCAAACGGTAAAAGAAATGATTGACAAGCTTATTACCTAGGGGTGTGGATCAAGGGAGAAAACAAGGATTGTGAATGGTTGAAGGAATGATGATTATTTAAGTGAGGAGATATTGTTAAACGATAAAATGTATAAAAAGTAGTGTAAAAAAGTATTCGACACTTGCAGGTCTGGCAGGCCTTGGTTGTAACCTCATTGTTGCAATAAAGACTGAATTTGGATCTATACAAGCGGCTTCTAACTTCTGATTTGGCGGGGAAGGAAAAACCACAACACTCACTACCCACCCATTTTGATACAAGTTCTCAGATGTAATATATAGAACACTGCATGAATCTTAAAGATCCATGTAGCTCAGGGTTGGATCTGCTGGGAGATGCCTACCAGTGCTTTAGTCTGGGGCGTTCCAGGCTCAGAGAAGGCACCCTTCTGTGGCGTGGTGGGGGGCTGAGCGCTGCGCTCCAGGATCTGCTGCAAGGAAAGCAGGGGCTCATCCTCACTCTCGCTGCCGCTGCTGAGCTGACAGGCCCCAAGGCCCAAGTCCAACTCCAGCTCGAGGTCTAGGGGATCCCACCTGTCCTGGGCCTCCTTTGTGCCCCAGTTCCCGATGTCTGGAACACAAGAGGCTGCCACACTTCCGCTGGAACTGGTATTGTTTTTTGGCTTGACAGGGGAGTCAGGAAAAGCTTTCGGGGCGGTCTCAGATATAGGGTCACAAGCCTCAGTGGCAGTGTCACTCTGGTCAGTGCCTGTGCCAGGAGGAGGTGTCGTGGCGGAGACAAGCCTCTGGCTGCTGTCCATACCATGCCCCACAGGCTGCCTCCAGAGGGGCTTCCCGACAGGCTGGCCTTTGGTCTGACTGCTCTCCAGCTTTCTCTGGCCCGATGTGGATGACCACGTCTGGTGTACTCTGGATGCCTCCATCTGAGTTTGACTGATTGCTTGAGCTGGCTCACCCAGCTTAGCCTCCCTGGTGTTCTGAGCTTGCCGGGAGCACAGTGGTGTAGCTGACTTATCGCGTTGCAGCACCTTGACGCCTGGCATATTCTCCTCTTTGTTCAGGCCCAGGTCTCTGGTAGACCTGAGACCAGTAATGTCCGAGCCCAGGTTCCCTGAACAGGCCCTCTTCCCCTGCCACGTCCCCTCTGCAGCAGGCTGTGCCTTCCTTTTGACTGAGGAGGAAGGACATACAGCTGCACTGCCACCTACTGGAATGAATAGGAATTGAGTAACAAGAACTCATGTTCCAGATAACCAGCTTACTACTTTGCAAATTAAGCAAAAATGGGAAACCTTCATAATTTTTGCACTTTAACAAAGAATTCAAGTTGCCCAAAGTACAGCAGATGTGGTATTTTCAGCAGGTGGTGAATGAGACATTTCATCTTACCTGCAGTATTAATGGGGACACTCATTCGTGGACTTTGCTCTGCTGATGCCCCTCCCTTTGGATAGAGGAAAAACAGTCAGGAACATTCTACACAGTTTAAACTGGCCCCAGGACCCATAACACTGTTCAGAAACTTATATGCATATGCACTATGGAGACAACACAACTAAAGATGGCATACGTGTCTAATCTGGGAGTCGTGGGTCTGCTTTGGACTCTCATTCTCAGGTTGGTGTGGAGTTTCCGATGACCGGGGGAGCAGGGCTGGCAAGCCCGAGTGTTTCCTCGGGCTAGAAGGAACCTGAGTGCTGCAGCCAGGAGTAGCTCCCTGAAACACAGGTGCCGCAGAGGGGGGTTTACATGTTGTTATGGTCACCATGGGGGAAGCAGTCTGTATATACTGGCTTTTGATTGACTGAGCAACTAGTACTGACAGAGACATGGAAAGTATCCAAAAGAATGCAAGCATTTAACTCCATTATGTTCTAGGTGCACTTCAAACTTAATCTGTCTTCAATGCGCAATTTTCTGTACCTACATATATCCTACACACAAACACAATTTGGTGAATTTACACAAGCCAGGCGGTAACACAGAAGTTCCAAGTAGCACAACAAAACCTTCAGAGTCACAATGTGAAGTACACAGGCTTCAGAGTCAAAAATGTGAACTACACAGGCTAACTGCGTGTTCACGCATAAAAAAAGATGCGTCACTAACTGCAAATATGAACAGAAGTCATTACCTCCAGGCTTCTGCTCCTCACTTGATTGGATCTGTAGCCAGGATCCCACTCTCTGTGGACTGCACCAGCACTGAGAGATGCAGATCCTGTGGCAGCCAAGCTGGTGGAGGAGGAATTTGGCATCCTCTTCAACAGGACGGAAGGTACCTGCATCTTCATCTCGGGTTTCTTTAAGATCAAAGCTTGTCTTGAAAATGGACTGGCACTTCTTTGGGTCTGGTTTGCCTTCTGAGGGGGCTCCAGGGACAGGACTCCTGGCTTGGAGTGGCAAGTGCGCTTGTCATCCACTCTCACATGCCGTGGGCCACCCAAAGGGATGAAGTCTCTCACTGCAGGGTAACAACACAACCAAATAAACACAAGCCATAACTGTCCAACCGAAAAAGAACAAAAAGGCTTTTCATTCTTTTGGAGTTTCAGGGACAGCAGATCAGCCAGCAGCAGGTATCAGTCAGGGGATCGTGAGCGGGCACACGCACATAACTGACATAGCCCAAAGGCTAAGTGAAGCAGAAGCAACAGCAGTAGGGCCCCCTGGGGTGTAGGTAAGCCCTGACAGACATGGGACAGGGGCTCACCCAAGACTTCGAAGTGCTGTCTCAGGCTGCTCATAGCTGTGCCCTTGCCAGGCGTGGTGCCCTGCTGGGTCATGTGTGCCATAGGGGACTGGGGCACTGGGTCGCGTGTAGTCAGAGCCATGTACTGGGGGAACAGGCCTGCATAGTGAAGCAGCTCCCCCATTGCTCAAGTCAACACACACATTTCAAATGGTGTCATGCCTATGGGGATGCTGTTACACAGGCATATAATAAAAAGTACACTGATGCATCCGGACCTTCAAAGAGTTACTGCGTCTTAAGTACGATTTATAATGCAACACTTGTAAAAACAGAACCAACATGGTGTGCAACAAACAAGCAGATATCACTTAAAAAATTAGCTCCTAAAAGCTTCCTCGATAACTTTGTACAGTTTTGGGGTTTAAGGTGCAAGCAGGAAACCCCGCAGGGCGATATCTGCCCTCCTTTATAATCGGGGCAAAGAGCCAAGTTGCAATGGAGGTTCGAGACCAATCTTATCCAGAAAGAGCCGTTGTATATATGGGTTTTCACTGCTACTCCCTAATTAGATAACTAGAGGAATAGTTGGCTATAGAGTCCTCACACATGGGTTGTAGCAGCTGACCTAAAGGTTATCCCTAAAAACTGCATACACACTGGGCTTTTGCGGATAAGACTGGCCACCCCTGTTCTAGACCATTTCAGCTCGGGAAGGCAGACTGATGTTCGATTAGGGGGGCAGATACATTTGTCTTTAATGTCCTCCAAAGTATTACTTACACTAGACTGGCAGCTTTAAAAAGCTCAAAGAATTCTAAACTAAGTTTTTATGCATTGCCTTGCAATTACATTTCTACAAACCCGACGCACACGCGTTAAGAGTCTGTCAAGAAAATGTGCTTACATTTGGCTCCTCCCAGCGCACAAAATTTTAGCTCACATACATAAATGTAAATAATCGTAATAGTAATAATACATTTATGTCAGACCCAAATAGCATACGTATTTAGGAGCAACCCCTCCGCGAACCGCTTCTGCCAGGTTGATGACAAACACGGTGACTTCTAGGCCTTTTCGTGAAAGCGACCAGCAAGTCACGGTCCTGCTCCACCCAAACTGGCGGCTCGTACAGCAGCACCGCGGCGGCTGCTAGCCCTCTCCTCTAAACGCCGGCCACCCGTCTCCCGGAAGTGTTTCCTGTTCGCTCAGTGCCTCGACTTTGTCACCCACCAAAACAAAGCGTGTTATGGCGTCCGATCATAAATCAATGTATTCACCTCACGTACAGCTAAGGAGTCACCTAAGCTTATTTTAAGATACTATTCTGAAGTCACCATTAAAAGTGGGCGGGTCCATTATTTTGGTTATTTATCAAAACAGCTTACTAGTTACCGCTACTATCTGTCGTTAGAGGTTGGCAAATACGCCTTACCTTTTCCCTGTTCCAATGGTCATACGTTTAACAATCAAGGGCTCGTTAGACACCGATCTTTCCATCGCTTTTCGAAATCGAAACCAAGCTCCAAAATCATCCGGTACATCCGCGCTACATCTGACTGGAAGCGTGTGTAGGCGGGCTTTTCCACCGCTCGAGGCGGCGCGCGGGTGCAGACCGGAAAAGCTCAACCCCAGTTTCCTTCCTTCGGGGCTGTGGAGCAGTTGTCCCAGATTTATTCGTTAAGTATTACCTATTTGAAAGCTTACACAATAACATCAAGGAAGACACAAAGTATAAATACAGTGTTGCTAAACAAGGGTTCCCCCCCTATTTTGCAGTATATTTGCATGGATATTATAGTTTTTTTTTTTTTAACCGGAATAAGGGTTAAAGCGAGAAAGTAAAAGTATGTCGAGAGGATGGCACAAATAAGCATTTCTATATTTTAAACAATATTGACACCTGCAATTGTAAAGATAATTCAAGCCCCATGTGATGAAGTGATTCTCCTCTAGTACTACCCACACTCTTCTCGTTGTTTTGCTTTTGTTTAATGCACTGACTTTTAAATGAGTGTGGCAGCCTCACACTTCTCGTTGTTTCGGGTTTTAATCGTTATTCGCACATATCCCCTGCCTTGCGTCCTGCGATTTATGGGAGGTGTTCAATGAAGCATAATTTGTCAGTTAGCTGGGTTACTTAAACTAGAAGTAATTATTGTCCAATAAGTGTTTAAGGAAGGATCATTCCTATAGCACGATCTTCATGGATTAACTTCGAGCTTAAGTTAACCCAGCTAACGGAGAAATCCCGTCTCGTGTAACACATTACCCTGCATGGAACAGGCACCAGTATCACTGCAACCTTGTAGTAGAATAGGGGTTTGGAATGGTGGACAGATTGGTGTCAGTGTCGTTATATGCAACATCAGTATTTTGGTTTCTAAAAAACTACCCCTGTTACTTTTAAGTTAAATCGTATTTGTCACCTATTATTAACATTGCAAGTATTTAAAGAATCTTTACTGATCACAGGAGGAAGGAATTTTTAAAGACGACAATCTTGCAACCATTTCTCTAGGAAATTCTTAGTTTAATGTATTAGGGTCGTTCATATCTGAGCAACGCTTACTTATGAGCTTGTATATGTACGAAGCCGTAAGCAAGGTCTCATCATGCTCCTAAAACAGCAGGAGTACAATGGTGATGAAAGATTTATGCGCAGATTTGCTTTGGTGTGATTTCTGTAAGCATTTACATTTGGTTTTGCAGCCCATGGGGTAACAATGCACGATGAATATCATAGCCTAAATTTTGGGGTTGCTACAAAGCGATTTTTTAAACGCAGATTCTCTCCGCATCGCTATAAATCTTCTTTTATGAAAATGCCAGTGAGCAAGCTAATCTGCCGACATGGAGAAAATACATATTTGTATTGTTCTATACTTGCCTCACTCGTACGTTGCTTTGGACAGATGGGTTTGTTAAATAAATTAAAATATTTGTTCAGTAATTGGTATTCTCGTATGTACAATGTTCTCCCCCGCTTTCAACTCGGATTGCTTGTCTTTCGTCTCCTACCCATCATACAGTTTCCATATTAGATGCTTGATGGTGCTGGAGATTGTACCTTGACATTTTCCTTCTCAGTCATACTCCTGTTTAAATGCATACCTTAAAAAAAAAGCAATGTGGGGGGGAAAGTATAGAAGAGGCCGAGCAGGATAGACAGATAAACAGAAATACTATAATTTTTCACTTTTCAGATTTCGTTTACATATAACTTACATCTACGCGCACTGTACATTGACTAAATTCAGAGGCACCCAATAGGAAGTTTGCACAGAGCTTCGTGCCCACCCACCCCTTACTCTGATTTGAGTAGAGCATGTGTCCGTCAAGAATGTGCCAATACTGTTGGGGGAAGCAACAAGCTGTTGGTCCTTGAACGGGAGCTACGTGCCTTCTTAGTAATAATACAAAACAAGAAACATTTCATTAGTATTGAATACCGATACAGAGACGTGTGCTAAACAAAGCTAAAAAGCAATTAGTTACCATTCTGGCGGTCTTTCACCCGTTTGGAACACCACAGGAAATGGATGAACTGCGGCCTAGCAGCGGGTCTGCAAGCCACGGGGTGGCTTCGCTGTTTCCACCGGGTCTGCAAGCTATTTACGGGGAGTGCAGACGCTTGTACCCCGACCAACCAAACCCCCTGCAAGTGACTGCCATCGTTAAATACTGGTGAGTGAGGCGCTCTTTGGCCTGTCAGGGACTCAGCCTGTAATGGTAATCGGAAATGTAGTAGTTTTGCTAGCTGGGGCGTACAAAAGCTTTTATAAGATTTTCAACTGTTCCATTACCAAAACACGGTTGCTTGTCGGCAGGTCTACATTTATTAACGAAGTGCTAACGGAACTATACTTTAAATTCGTACTTTAAAAGTGGTAAATTAGCCGGCCAACTCCTAAAGAGTTGGGTGAAGTTGCGGATTCGGACAAGTGGAGGTCCCAGTATCATGGAAGCCGACTGAATTAAAGGCAAACTAGGTCCCTGCAGCCACCGCGTAAGTGTGCTGATCGGCTCGCACATGTCCCCGCTAAGCAGGACACCCATTTACCCCGCACCATTCCCACTTTCGATCAGAGCTGATAGGGGAAAATAAGTGCGTCAGTTTCCCCTTTGTGGTGCGTGCGCGCAAACACACAGATGTAGGATGGTCTCTGGTTGACCAGGACCGCGTAGTATTAATGTTCTACTTACTTATATCACAGTGCATCAAACAGAAACAACACACACGCTAAGTATGGCTACAGGTCTGCCTTTAAGGAGACACCAGGCCGTGTGACTGACTGACAGCCAATCACAAGCCCAGTACTCCATCACCTCCCGCTGTGATTGGCAGCTTCTCCGCGGCAAAGTTCAGTATCCTGTTTGGTAACAGCTGAGAATGTTTAGATACATTCTGAGGTACAGACACACACACGCGCACATATGTTTCCCCTATATATAGAATTGAGATTGAAGCTTGGGGTCCAATCGCAGGGTCAGGCCAATTTTCCAGCACCCTTGGACTTTTCCCATGGGCCATTCGGAGATGTAACTATTCTGTTTAGGTCAAGACTCGGCCTGGTGACACTGATCATAAAGACAAAAGCCACACAAATGCAGAGTTATTATGACTCTGACCATAAAGACAAAAGCCACACAAATGCAGAGTTATCATGACTATCCACACCTGCCCACACAGTTCACTAAACAAGACCTTTCTCCAGCATTAATTATATTTTCTCCAGATTTTTCCGATTTAATAATAATGATTCTGAAATGTTACTAATAGTTCTTGTCAGTAGGGGGGAGGGGTGTAGCTCTGGACCTGGTGTTTACTGAAGTCCTCAGTCTAAGTGGTGTGTTCTTTTGTAAATCAGATGGTAAGTCACATTATGTTGTATTTTGGGTGGAAATTAGGCTCCAGTATGAAGACACACACTTTGTTATTCTGCTGATTGTCTCCTGCGTCGTTCCGCAGGCTCGGGGGACCAGACCCCCTGGATTACATCAGCATGTACCGCAACGTGGGCAGTCCATCCCAGGAGGTGCAGGAGCACTGGCACTACGTCAGCTTTGGCCTGAGTGACCTCTACGGGGACAGTCGGGTGCACGAGTAAGTGCCCAGCCACAGCACACTGGCACCATCGCGAATACCCCAAGGGGAGGTCTGCTGTCACACGTAATGCCAGGCTTTGTGTTGGGATATACGGCTCTGTTCACTCTTGGTACCTTGTCCTGTCTGCACTGTTTTTGGAGTTTAACTGAATTCTGTGCAGTTTACCACATCTGTTTAGTATATCATCTGCACCACATCTGTTTTTCGTTATTTGCATGAAATCCCAAAAGTGACATCTGTTTCCGCTTTATGGGACCGTAGAGCCAGGTATTGCTAATGGGGTGGGTGTCCAGCCATCTGGACAGACAGCCTGTCTCCTCCCTCTGGATCACCTGGTAAAGCAGTGCTCCTGTTTTTTTTTCTTTTTCGTTTTGTTTTTTTTTTTTTGACAGGTTCACGGGCCCAGATGGCCCCAGCGGCTTTGGTTTTGAGCTCACCTTCAGACTGAAGAGGGAGGCGGGTGAAACGGCGCCGCCCACGTGGCCGGCAGAGCTCATGCAAGGCCTGGCGCGATATGTCTTCCAGTCAGGTGCTGCCGCCATGTATCAAGGCAAAAGCACACAGACACACACACACACCAGAGCCCGCACAAAGGGACAGCATCTGAATAACTGCTCTGTTTAACTGCGAAGGTCATTCTGCCTTACGAATAGTGCCCTACTGGTTGTGCATACTGCCTGTGCCCTGCTCTCTCCCTGTGGCTGGCTTATAGCCTGAGCACTCTGTGTCTTTGCAGACAGGGGATGCTGCTTTCGGCTGCTTCTTCATCAGATTGTGCTGTATTGTATCTGCAGAAGTTCACCTACTTTATTTGCCATGTTGATTCGAAAGGCTCTGCCTGGTTGGGGGAGGGGGGTGCACTGGTGGATGCACACAGGTGGCTCCCTGAGATAGAACTAAGAAGGGGGGGAGGCTGTTTACATCACAATTCTGCATCCTCCCTCTCCTGGTTACTGGGAATTTGGTGAGGGGAGGGCAAGGGGCCCGTCGGCCTTCACATGGCCCCGGCAGACGAATCTGACCCCAGCTCTCCTTCCACAGAGAACACCTTCTGCAGCGGAGACCACGTGTCGTGGCACAGTCCGCTGGACAACAGCGAGTCGCGCATCCAGCACATGCTGCTGACAGAGGACGCTCAGCTGCAGCCCGTCCGCACTCCCTTCGGCCTCGTCACCTTCCTGCAGGTGAGCATCCTGGGTGAGACCTGGGCCCTGGAGCCTCCTGCGGTCCTGCCCTCCTCCCCTGATGGCCCGGTGCTCTGCCTCTCCCTTTGGCAGATTGTAGGCATTTGCGCAGAGGAGCTGCAGGCGGCCCAGCAGTGGAACGGCCAAGGCGTCCTGGACCTGCTTCGCGGAGTCCGCGTGTGAGTAGATCTGCCTGTGGAAGCCCCGCTCCGAGTCACGCCTCTTAGACAGCCTTTCGTCACAGTCTGAACAGCTGAGCTGTGAGTGGGTTAACGCTCAGAGCAGCAGGAAATACTCAAACACTACAGTGTTTAGATAGACAAACCCAGGCCCAGTGGGGGAGGTTTCCCATTGGGACAAAGAATTAATCAATATGAAACCAGTGTATTTCCAGTCTGCCCAGGATGTCTGCAGCCCCATAGCTTGCTGTGCTGCATGTTGATGTTTTCCCACTTTCACCATGACAACCGGTTAGTTTACCCAGCTAACAACCAGCAGTATATAGTAGTCAGTTTGCTGCGTATTTTAAGCCTGCCTGTGGCTGTTCCTATTGCCTGACATTTGGGGTCGCAGGTCAGGGCCTCTCTCACCACCTTACTGTGTGCAGAGCCGGTGGACCGTGGCTTATCACAGACATGCGGAGGGGGGAGACGGTATTCGACATAGACCCCCACCTGCAGGTGAGTCATCCACTGGGAAGGGGTGCATCGTGCCCTGTGTAAAGGCTGGCTCACCTGCGTTTGCCATTTGGGGGACAGGAGCGGGTGGACAAGGGCATCGACAGCGACGGGTCCAACCTGAGCGGCGTCAGTGCCAAATGTGCCTGGGACGACGTGAGCCGCCCCCCCGAGGACGAGGACGACAGCCGCAGCATCTGCATCGGCTCGCAGCCCCGCCGCCTGTCTGACAAAGGTGTGTCCCTCCGTCCGTCCGCTATTAAAGGGGCTCTGACGGTTTCCTTTGCTGACCGTGTGTCTGCCGTCCCCAGACACGGAGCAGATCAGGGAGGCCCTGCGCAGAGGACTGGAGATCAATTCCAAGACTGTCCTTCCTCCCATCAGCGGCCAGAGGCAGAGCCATGACCGGGCCCAGTAAGTCCTCACGTCCCATAGACCTGCTTCTCTCCGTGGTAACGGGCATTGTACTGGGGCTGGGCCGCCGTTCGACCACATGTGTGTAATCTACTCAAAAAGAGAGAAAATCCCCAAAAGCTTTCCCAGGGCTTCTTAGCTGATCTCGGCTGGACATCCCGTGACCTTTTGCTCTTGTGGACTGTCTTGCTGTGCTTGTTGTCCCCCCCCCCCCCCCCCGCAGATATAAATGCAGCTCTGGGCCGCAGAGGCGTTAGTGGCTTCATTCACGGTGGTCAAGCTCGTCCCACTGCATTCTGACGATCGCTGGACTTCAGCCTAGTTAATCTTTCCCTGTAGATACCGGAGTGAAGGATGTGCCATAAACGGCAGGCCTTTGTGGGGAGAAGGGGGCCGTTTTGTTATTTTTTTTTTTTTGCACACTGCTAGACTGAAGTGCCGGCCGGCTGTGGCAGCTTGTGGCTACATGAGCGGTTAGCATTTTTTTCTCCTAATTTCTCCATAGACAATCAGTGGGCCATTTGCAGAGCCAGCAGACGTCAAGGTAAGAACAGAACGTGGAGGAGGTCTGTAAGATATGGAGGCAGTGGTCACGCACCATGCCCTCGCTGCCCAGTGCTAGGAGGTGACAGACAGACACCCTTGCTGGTACAGCGCCGGCTTGCCACCACGGAGAGACCGTGTGATCTCAGCTTCACGTGTCCCGACCGGTGTCCCTGGGTCGTGTTCCCCTGCTGACCAGACGGCCAGGCACAATCGGGTTATGAGGCAGGGCACCTGGTGCGCCGGCCCAGTGCTACTCAGCGCTGCTTCGGCCAGAGGTCGTCATGGAAACAGACGTGCCGTTTCAGGCTCTGAAAGCACCGTCTGTGCTGTTTGTCCGTGACGTTGGTCTGTCGCATTACAGACACTGAAGTTGCGATGGATCAATCATTGAGAATGGGCCGGGCAGAGGGGGTAGGGCTTGTGACCAGAATCTCCCGCCTGACAGGAGTCGGAAGGACAGCCTGGAGAGCGAGAGGTCAGCAGCCATTGTCCCCCACGAGCTGGTGCGCACACGGCAGCTGGAGAGCATTCACCTGAAGTTCAATTTGGAGTCCGGCACTCTTCTGCCTCTGTGCCTCAGGTACGAGTCTTGATCCATCAGGTACTTTGTGCAATTGGATATGAACTCCGCCAGTCCCTTTCCAAGCCCGTGTCACTCTCCCCGCAGGGGACGTTTGCTCCACGGACGTCACTTCACGTACAAAAGCATCAGTGGCGACACAGCCATCACCTTCGTCTCCCTGGGCGTGGAGGGGGCCTTCGCCACGGAGGAGCACCCCTACGCGGCTCACGGGCCCTGGCTGCAGGTAGGCCCGAGCGTCAGTCTGATCCCGCCTGCAGAAAGGCCTGAAGATGGAGAGATGCCTCATGCTGTCTTCCCGGGGTAGGTGCTGCTGACGGAGGAGTTTGTGGAGCAGATGCTGGAAGACCTGCAAGACCTCAGTGTGCGAGAAGAGGTAAGATGAATGTGCTCTGTCTGATCCCTGTTGGGGCTGATCCCTGTTGGGGCTGATCCCTGGCTCATCTCTGATCCATTTCTGTTCCCCATAAAGCTCACTCTGCCACGGGAGTTCAGCTGGACCGACAAGAAACTGAAGATCTCCATCTTGCCAGACTGTGTGTTTGACAGTCCTTTGCAGTAAGCCAACCTGCTGATGGGGCAGCTCTCCATCAATCTTCTGCTGCCTGAAGGCAGGCCTCCTGGGCCTGGATGAGCCCCTTGTCCCTGGGTGCCTTGTGGCAGCATCCCTGTGGTGTGAGCACTGAACACACAACAGGTCTCGCAATCTTTCCTCTGGACCAGTCACTACAGCTGCGGGCCATAAAAATGCTATATACTTTAGTGTGTGTGTGTGTCTGTGTGTGTCTGTGTGTTTCTCTCTGGGATTATGCCAAAAATGTGTTTGATTGGTGGGTAGTCTTTTCTATTATGCCTGAGGACTGAATAGGTTTCCTTTAACGTTTCAGTGAAATATGACAACCTGATATTTCAGTGCCCAAGGATTGTTATGTGCTAAATGTGGATTGAACAATCAAACAAGGAAGATTCCTCTTTATAAGTTGTAAATTGTCGATCGGTTAGTTTTTAAGAACAGTTTGCTTGTATTTATGTAATATAAACAAGGAGAGCATCTGCCCAGTCAGAGTCCCTGCATGTTATTACACTACCTGAGTGACTCCCATGTCACATATGACCGTCTTGGGGCTGAACCCAAGTCAGTGCCTTTTCCTGTCATATCAGACAATACTGTGGCCAAACTTTTACCCTGCCCCTGTAAGGTTGCTGGCTGTCCACTTGGATGTTTCCTGTTTACAGCTGATGGATGCCAGGTTGATATCCAACCCCTGATGTCAGTAGGAACATTTCACCTTTATATCTACCCTCATGGACCTTTGCTGCGTCAGAAATAGGACAGTTTTGCAAACCTTCCTTCACATGCTCTTGCCTTCTTTTAACCGATAATGTTTTAGTGCAGGTTTTTATGCACACTGACTCGCAGTTGTCTTTGTATTGTATGGTGGAATACTGTCTGCCTGTTTATCATTCGAAAGAGCATTAAAACTATTTACATAATGTCTGCGTTTTGTCCTTTCTCTGAATTATTCTTTTGACTTAAAGCAACAAACCGAAGGGGGATTCTCTGCTTTCTCACAGTGAATCCTTATTTCCCTTGAGGATGCCGCTACCCATTTGTGGTGGTGGAGGTTGTGGTTACAAAACTGAAACATGGAGGAAGGGGATGATTTCTAATACAGCTGTTTGATATTTGATCAGCCAAAGGGATGCTCAAAGCCTTATGGATACTGGCGTTTCTTATCCAGACTTCCACCAAAGTCTTTTGTATGCGAGTTGTTTTACAGAAAGTCTGTAAAACTGTATCTGAAATTATTTGGGGGTGGGGTAACTCTTCCATCCCTCCCCCATACATCATACCAGGTGGCCCTAATCACTTAGACTTCACCTGTCGCTAGGGGTGGGTGGACAAGGAGGCCTTGCCCAATGCCCATATTAAATAATTCTCATGTTCTTGTCTGAAAAACAGCTAGGTCAGTTCCCACAGTTAGGCTGATGCAGACAAGATCAAAACGATTACAATATTCTGTTTGCTTTCTTAATTATACCTGTTGATGTAAAAAACCTGTTTTAATTGATCCGCACACAAGATTAATTAATTAATCACTGTATTAAAATATGTGACTAGTAATTAGAAATAATCGAGTGTAATTCAGTAATTGCAGCAGCTGACATTATTAGCTTTTAATTGAGGCAACAGAGAGGTTCACTCGCTGTTATAGCCAGAGGCGCATCTTGTCAGCAGGCAGGGCAGGCAGCTGCTTGGGGCCCCCAAGCCACTAGATGGCGAACGAGA
>JAODLC010000065.1:12617990-12633628 GCA_026781145.1 Hippopotamyrus pictus
CTAGATGGCGAACGAGAGCCAAATTTATTAAAATGATGACAAAAACTGGTTAGAGGGGGGGCCCCCAGTGAATTTTTACTTGGGGCCCCAACAGACCCTAGGATCGCCTCTGGTTATAGCCCTCTGGTTAAAGATTTTATTTCCATGTTGCTACGTTCTAATTCAGCCTGAAAGTTCTTATTAGAGCCACTAGAGGGCCTCAGCTTTCCAGAAAATTGTGAATGAACGAATTTCTTTCTGATGCTGTTTTCCAATACTCGATCCCTATTTAAATGACTGCATACACTGTGTTAGTGTTTCAGGGAGCATTGCATATTGATATATCTGCATCTTGGGCTTTCAATGAGAACAGGGAGCAATAAATATTAGAAAGTAGAGATCACATGTGAAACTGCCTTATTAAAGAAAAAGTTTTTTTTTTTTTTTGCTAAACAAACCAGATTAATTTGGATTAATTACGATTACCCACCATCCCAGGACTACTACAGCATTTTGTTTGAAAGTCTTTTCTGCCTGTGGAACCAGGCAAGGCATTAATACACAGGAAAGGTAACACTGGGAGTAGAGCAAGATGAAACTGCCAACAGATCATTCAACACTCTTCAGGACGACATGGATCTGGCACCCGGGACAGCTGCCAGTGTCACACCTGGGATGGGTGAATCAATTTGCTCTCTCTAAGTCCACGTCAATGCTGTGACTTCAAAAAGACAAGCTGCAAGCTACACGCTAGCTAGTTTGCTTTGTTGTCCTAGTTTGTGAGCCTGGTGCTGCTTGTCACTGAGCCTTAGCAGAGTGGCTGGCTCAGCATTGTAGCCTTGGTGTCTGTAATGAACTTTTCATCTTAAAGCACGTGCTTCCCGCCATGCTGTTTCTGATTGCCAAAGTTCCGCTTCGCTTTTAGTGAAGTCTTTCGGGAAACACCCACACAGAGCCACTTCCTGGCTCCTGGTCTTCATTGCAATTGTGTAAGCAGTTGCCCGTGTGCGTGCTCTCCACAGCATGTTGCGTGCCAGCTCTAAGCACGCAAAAGTGTAGATGCATACCTCTCACATACCAAACAGTCAAAAAATGTCCATTTTAAACACCATTCATTTCTAGCATTCATGTTGCTATAGCCAATAAACCTTATCACACACTATCAGGCACTATATAAGCCTATTCACTTGTACCTATTGTCTTAGGGTGTCTACTTGTGTGAAAGGGACATGTTCCCAAGTCTTCTAAAGGCTGATTGGAATGTCACAATTATCTGACATAATATGCAGGAATGCATTTGTGCATCTAAATGTAAAAGGGCTAATTTTGTCTTTTTTTCCTCTCTACTTTTTAAACATTTATCTTCTTATCTTATCTACATTTATCTTATTATTGTGTTTGCATTTCTGTGTGCCGACTGTTTGTGTCTATGTACCATGTCCATTTATTTATCAAATGAATTCTTTTCCATTTCCATCAGAATCCCTTTCACTGCATGGCACCCACCAGCCATCTTTTCTCTGTCAGTCAGCGATCTGTTTGCTTGATTTCATCCACAGTTCAAGAATTTCCCCCATGGGATCAATAAAGTTTATTTTTATCTGGTCTTATAAGGATAGCTGCAGAACCAGACAGACTTACAGATGAAGAGTAAGAAAGCAACCCATTTTCCACTGTGTCCTGAAAAATAAATGACCAGAGCATCTTATGTATAGACCCTTATATCTTGCCTCTAAAATGACTGAGACAACTAAGTAATGGAATCAAATAAAATGTGCCTACAGACAAAATACGCAGTTTTTTTTGTGTGTGTGTGTGTCTCGCTGTGGGCCCTTGAGCAAGGTCCTTAACCTCCGGCTCCCTGGACACGACTACAGAGAGCAAGATGAGGTTAGCAAAAAGAGAATGATCATAAGTTTTTAATATTTTTAGTATTTTAACTTTTCATTTTAAGGGTTAATAAAGGTATTGTAGCGACCAGAACTCAAAGCATTCAGTTGTCGCCGTACAGAAAAGGCAAGGTACCAGTAACCAGCGTGGCTTGTTTTCGGTCTGACAGTCTCTGAGATCACTGGACTTCACGCTGCAGGAAACAGGTCTCTAAATGGGGCTTGTGGCTGCTGACTGGATGCAAAAAGAAAAATTTTGAAATGGATTAATGTCTGTAAGCATAAACATTTCTTACTATTCAGCAGGAAATAGGATTGCGGAGGTTGTGTTCTTTGTAATTATGTAGGTACTACTACAGTAGTTTGAAAACCTAAAGTATCATTCTCTGCGGAGACCTGGACATCTGGCTGCCCTCCAGCTACAGCATTCCTGTGTTTCCCCTCTGCTCTCCTGGCCAACCGCTGAACCTCATCCTCTGCCTAGGAGAAGTGAACATTCATGACAGCAGAGCCCTGTGACTACTGGAGTGTGTCCCTGGAACTGAACAGAAACACACGGAAAGGTTAATCTTCACCGTTTGGCCTCCATTTCGACAGCAGCCCGACTAGAAGCGCGTGGTGGATGAGTACGGCTGATTAAACACTGCTGGGGTTTCCTCCCAAACACACTGCCTGAGGTTAAATGGACCTGTGGAATTATTCAGCTTCAGGAAAGAATTACAATATAAAGATCTAACAACCAGCGCAGCACCATTTTAATCATTAAGCCTTAATATATGCCGTGTGACTGTATGCGTGAATGGTGTGTGTGTGTGTAACCCAGTGATGGGTTACTGCCCTATCTTGGGATATTCTCTGCCTTGTGCCTGTAGCTTCTGGGATAGGCTCCAGTCCCTCATAACCCTGAATAGGACAAGTGTATACTGAAGTTGGGTGGATGGATGGATGGATGAACTATAATATTCTGTGAGGTCCTTTATGTTTAAGAGCTGGATTGTAGGTATATGGAATCCAAAGTCCAAGTGCTCCAAGTGATAAAGTGCTCCCCCCAGAGGCGATCCTAGGGTCTGTTGGGGCCCCAAGCAAAAATTCACTGGGGGCCCCCTCTCTAACCAGTTTTTGTCATCATTTTAATAAATTTTGCTCTCGTTCGCCATCTAGTGGCTTGGGGGCCCCAAGCAGCTGCCTGCCCTGCCTGCTGACAAGATGCGCCTCTGGCTCCCCCTAAATTACCCATAGGGTGTTTGCGCACATGTCTGTGTGCTGTATTGGACTGACACCTTGTTCAGGTTGTTGCCCTGCCTTGTGTCCTGTGTTTCCTGCTTAACCTCCAGACTCACTGTGACACTGTACAGAATAACTTGCTACAGAATAAGATGAATAGGTGAATGGATGAATGGATGGATTAATTCATAACCATATATTGTTATCAAAGTGAATGGTTTCTTATTTGTATTACGTCATTTTTTAAAACTTTTGTTGCCATTATGTTCTCCATCAAAGAGCCCGCTCATTGAAACTGTTGGTTGGTCCTTAATTCTTGTCCTTTTGATTTTTATTTAATGCGCTGAGCCCCCGTTGCCACTAAAAAGATCTTTTGCACCCTAAGGACAACCTGGTCTGAAAATCTGGATTGCTTGCAAAGAGGTGGTTACATCACCTTGCTGGAGGGAGCAAATTCTTTGTTGACTCACTTTGACCCCAGTCCTGATGGAAATGGGACATGTCTGGACTGGCTGCAGTGTGGGGAACACTTCCCTTCAGTGCTGGAACATTTCCTTTGGAAGCACCTTTGCCTTCTTGGCACTGGAGTGGGAATCTGCTTGCATTATTAACCCTTTAGGTGCTGTTTTCTGTAAAATATTACTTTTACCTATGTACCTGCTGATAGAGTTGGGTAATTCAGGTATGGAGGGTAAAAGTCCAGAATGGGATTTTGTTTCAACCAACCAGTTGAATACCATGTGACTGTGACTTTTTATGCTCAACTGGTTGGTTGAAACAAAATCCCATTCTGGACTTTTACTCTCTGGAATTACCCAAATCTGCCTGCTGATAAATAATATTAAACACAGGTTGCTCATGAAGTGAAGTTATTATCCCACAGTCTGACGAAATGCTTGTCGAAGTGTGTGATTCAGCGTGCATGCCCCTGCGATGGACCGATATTTCAACCAAGGTCAAAACTACTCTACATCCTTTACTCCAGGACCAATGTGACACTACATTGTATTCAGCAATTCTGTAACATCTGTAATGACTGAATTACTCAGTTTACTTCTGTGATTGATTTATGAATCCAAGGCATATGATACCTCACAACCACGTCTTGCAGATGCTTTAAGATTTAAGGTTAGTAAGAAGGACCACAAGTTTGTTAATGAAGTATTAATCGACTATGAAAACATGATACAAAAATGCTGGCAGTAATATTTCAGTAGCACTTTTGTTCTTAATGGCATCCTGTCTGGTGTGTAACTTTAACCTTGTGTCCTGTGATGGACTGGGATAAGCTCCAGGGCCCATACAATCCTGACCAGTATAAGCAGTTAGATAGATGGATGGATAGATGGATGGATGGATGGATGGATTTTGGTTCTAGTATTATTCTCCATCCCATAGCATGAAGGGCGAAGCTAAGCGGATATTAAAAAGGGAGAGAGGGAGAGCTTTTGTATGACGGTGTCCCTCTAGGGACATTATTCTGGAGCCCAGGGCACCAGAAGCACTTACTTATTTCACCTAGGTGATGATCCAGTCTTTGGGGAGGGCTTTGCTGAAAACCTGGGGCATGAGAGCTAGTGAACAAAATGCCTTTCTGTCATATTCATGTCTTGTTCAAAGAGAACAGAGCATGAGGTTCCTTCTGTGAAGAAGGTGCCTCTTTGTGAAGGGAGGAAATCACGCCCTTCTTGAGAGAACGTCAGTGTCTACTAAAAATGAGGTAGCTGAAGTATATCATGAGGATCTATGCATAAAGTCTGATTTTCTTTTAATGTAGCCCAAGAAACGTTACAACATTTGTTGCTTCACCCGTGTTGTTTAATTTCCTAAACAATGACTACAAACATGATCCTGTATGGTGTTTGAGGAACTAACTAATTTTAGCATTGTATTTCTGTCACAGATATGGCCAACAAAAGGGAAAGAATTCACTTTATAACCCTTTAGCAGGGACTTGGCCTGATATGCACCCATGAACGAGGATTGTATGTGTTATGCAGAGAATGTAAAACAGGCAGGTTGACAGCTGCTGATTTGCTGTCTGAGACGGAAGCCACTGTGGTTACTTTCTCAGCGGTAGGTTGGGGAACAGCTGTCAAATTGTCCCACACTGAACACATTTTAATTGGCTTGTATTTGATCAAATGATAAAAGAAGCTCCCACAAACAGCAACTTAGAATGAAAAACCGTGACCTTTGGGGGACCCACAAGTGTAGTGATTACATAAGGAACAAGGACATGCTTCAGACATACACTGGTTAGCCAACAAACCACTAGTCACCAAAATAAACCTTTTTGTAGAGGAACATCCATATCCTTAAAATATGTTTAGCAAAATATAACAACATATAACAAATAACAACAAAAGAAGAGATTATCACTATCCCTAGATTGTATGTAAGTGTTGGTTTTATTTATTTATTTTTCATCAGTCTCATCATCATCATATTAATTTGTGCAGAGCTGAATCCTATAGTCCATAGAGAGACTCAGTGGACAGCTAGGGGTAGAAGCTATTGCAGCCCCGTTGTGTAAAAATAAACAAATCACTTGTGAGGCGTGAAAATATTGTATCTAGTACATTGTGGTGGATTGCCCTGTTTCCTTCAGAGCGTAAACATTGTAGTAAAACGTGAGCGCTTCACAACTTTGCGAGTTTCACGCCAGTTTATGTAAGCTTTTATATGAAGCTAGAAGGAGATATTTGCATACGTGAGCCCCCAGAGCCGCTTCTGACTGACAGGCTTTAGCGTTCATGGAGTAACACGCCTCCTTCGCTCTGTGTGCTGCATTTGCTCTCATCTGTTGCCCTGCCGTTGCCAAGTTTCCAAACTGTCACACATGCTTGGGCCAGCGGTAAAGCCGCTATGGAACTTTGTCACGCAAGCCTGTACAGGGCGGGCTGCCTCTCACCTCGGCGTTGTCCCTCCTCATGTACGTGCCCTGCCGCGGCCTCATGTAGCGCACGCTTTAATGCTGCATTCCCCCGAAAGGGCCGTCTGCCAGCTCAGGGTGGCCAGGCTTTTCCTCTCAGCCTTATCTCCCCCCGGGGTTCGGGCCACGCTTCCTGCTCTGACATCAGTTTCTCCTTACGACTTGAATAAGTAAGTTAAACCCAAAAAGACCGGGATTTTGCCTCAGTTTCACCCCATCTTCTATACACTGACTCGCTAAATTACACAAAGCGACTGTTCTGTTCGGATTATAATCGATCTAATCTGAGCCCTTGTTCTACTTGCTGACACCTGAGCCATATAAGTATGTTAGAGAAGAAAGACGGTACTATTTTTTCAACATTCAAGAACGATATAACGAAAAAAATTAACTCACGGTTTTTTAGACACTGTGAGGAAAGAGAAGGTGGCATAAATATGACGTGTTAGCACAACACTAACATTCACTTCTTCTGACACGTGAATAAAATAATTCCTTCGCCACTGGCACGTCAGAAGTGCAACTTCATTAGGCTCGGAAGTTAATACAACAGGAAAGCAAATTCTGGCTTTATAACCTAGGACAGCGTCGGTCAGTCCTGCTCCTGGAGGTCTACCACCCTGCAGAGCTTAGCTTCAACCGAGCTGGCTCTAATACTGAGATGCTCCTGAAGAACCTGAGTATCAGTATCAGGTGTGGTACGTTAGATCCTCAGGAGCAGGACTGAGCATCCCTAACGTAGGATGTCGAACTTCATTAAGTATGATTGATTGACATTTCAATTCATTAACATCACAGTATAAATCACGGAACGTTACTATAAGGGACTTGCTATAAATCTTAATAGTATTAATAAACAATCGGAGCAGAGATGCTGAGGTTCACTTGGGGTAACCCACCCTTCACCAGGATTCTGAAAATTGCTGTGAGTGGAGATAATATTTACAGGGAATACCATTCCACTACCAGCTGTCAGACTGCAGCTGAGACCTTCCTCACTTCAGGTTCACTGATTCACACGAGGTGTAATCTGTGGAGCCATGATGTCATCCACAGGACATCATGCCATCGCCCTAAGTGAGGATTTTTTCTCAAGGGTAACAATTACCATGGTGACGAAACCTTAAATGGGGTGTTAACGTGCGTAACAGATATAACCCAAACTTCACACCCATTCACACAGATGACTGTTTGGAAAAACTGAGCATATGTAACAAATTATTTACATGATTAAAATAATCGCCAACATCAAGGCATCCCAAGAAATAAGTCTGTCCATAAAGGGGCCAGTCGTTGTTAAACATATTTAATATTTGTAAATTAAAATCTAATTTTTCAGAAGGACTCTTTCTTTTTCCTTTTTATTCTTGTCACAGCACCAAAGCATAGAGATTGTTTTGAGACCTTCTGTCTGTGCACTAGAAGGTGGACGGATTTCTATGTGATATTTTCATATGTACGCATCACCCAGAGGTTGTTTCAAAAAGTTCTGATACATGCTTTAGAGGTACAAAAGAATAAAGACAATTCCTACAAAAATGGACTGTGAAAAAGATAAGAATACTGTCTTTGATTTTTAGCACGTAAGACATTTCCCTTATGCATAGTTTACAGTGCTTAATCAGAGGGTTCTGTTTTTTTTAAAAACCCTTATCTCTGGGAGAGATATTTTTAGAAGGCTTATTAAGCTTATCAGGTAACTTGTAAGAGAATTAGAGGCAAGCCAAACCAAAAATTGCTGTCCTGTGACAATCCTGATTAGGGGCAGGTTTCACATAAAATTGCATCATAATCTGGTGGTTTAATATTAAGTTTCACAGCTTCTGTCCAGAGTGGTTCACATATATTAAAGAACACATGAAATAGATTTTGCACAGTATTTATGACCACACAGGTGTTTCTGCACGCATTCTGTATATTCTGACTTCTGTTCATCGCTTGACAGTAAAACAGTCGCTTCTGGCAAACGCAGAAGGATCGGATAAAACAGAATATAAACAGATTAACATCACAGCAACCGCAGGAAGGAAGGTTTTCGTCCACTGTGCCAAATTCCTCGTACAGTTCTCTAGGCACAAATGCTACCTGTTGCCACACTGTTTGGTGTATAATTATACACAGGTGAGTCCCACTGAATGATGGGACCATTTTAGTGTCATAAGCCAGTACTGCTCGCCTTTAAGCCCAACAAAACATTCGAGATTAGAGTATGTGGGAAAACTTGGGTGGAACGACAAACAGAATCGTGTGAGGTAGCGATTTCAGAAAGAACTGATCCCTTTTTAGCAATGAAAAGAAGAATGTCATTGAAAGAAGTGATTTAAATAAATAAGCGTACAAACTTACACCTTGACAGGGAATAAAAAAAAATACAGTAGAAAAGTAAAGTAGCAGGTCTCTCTCACACACAAATAAGTCCATTAAAGACACGTTCCAGTTTCCCCACAAAGTGCTGAGGACGTTTATTCCTAGAGTACATTATTGGTGTGGATTGGGAGTGACACAGCCATTGTATAAAAACAAGATAAACGGCAAGAGCAAGGACAATAGCTCTCTGTTATGAGCATGTTGATTATACATTAACGATAAAATCATTTGAAGTGTCCCAAGTGCCGTTCACTCTTTATGGATTCTTTTTGAGTGCCAAAACTATTTCAAACACAGGGAAATACACGCTACTGTAACCAAGGCACCAGATAAATCGGCAGTAACGTCATGACAGGTAGGCCTAGTATAATTTGCAGTACTATTGTTTTATTATTTCCCATCTGACTGGAGTTAAGCACGGCCACAAAGGGTATGTTATACCTGGCCAGCATCCAAGACCTACTTCTGACTGCCAGAGGGGCTTTCACTGGACCCTAAAAGCCCAGCATGAATGATTCAGCACCCGCAGCTCTGCAATGGGAATATTTACCTGTCCATCTTTATGGTGCATGGTGACAACAGCTTTGCGTGTGAGCGAGGAACATGGTGGGGATGACACTGGGCACAGTGACCCTGGGGAAACTGCACAGCACTTGATAAAAGGGGCAGACCAAACAGCACCAACAGGCCCCTAACAGCCAAGATGGCTCCCTTCTTTGTCGTTTTCCAACAACAAAACAAACATGCTGTATTTGTCATTTGCACAAGTACATCAGACTGCTTTGCCTCACCAACCCAATCTTGCTCTCCACAGCTTGGAGGGGGGTCATAGCACAGGGTCTGCCCACATGCCACACACCTGGAGCTGGGGTTAAGGGCTTTGTTCAAGAAGCCATGTACATGTGACCATTCAGCCAAGGCTGGGACTCAAACCAGTGACCTTCTGATCACAGCCACAGAGACTTAGCCCATTGAACCACTCATCACCCCGAGAACAGCTGACATGCTGTGAAGTGGAATAGATTAAGCAGATGCTTCCCAGCCCTTTGGCCATAAGTGGTCATTGAGGGATTATAATAATGCGGCA
Organism: Hippopotamyrus pictus; assembly: GCA_026781145.1. Taxonomy (NCBI): domain Eukaryota; kingdom Metazoa; phylum Chordata; class Actinopteri; order Osteoglossiformes; family Mormyridae; genus Hippopotamyrus; species Hippopotamyrus pictus. The sequence continues at coordinate 12,627,472 of JAODLC010000065.1, forward strand.
AGATGGCCATTCCCAAAGGAGAGCCACCTAATTAAATGCGACTTACTCCACATAGCATTCCAAACTGTCCACAGGGCCAAACTGAAGGATACTGGAGGCTTCAGACTGACCTGACTCAGACTGACAGGCAGACAGCGGTTTGCTAAGGGCGAGAAACGGCAGCTCCGGACCTGTATTCGCTTTCTTTACACTTGGAGGGAGTTTGCCATTCCCATGGTGCAGTGGGGTGAAGGGAGGTAGGGATGCGATAGCATCTCTGAGCGGCGTCCCTCTGCGAGCGGTGATGGGGAAACGGCACGTCTCACCGACACACTTCACTTACGCTTCAGATGAAGCTGTTTACACTCTGTTCACTCCCACAAACAGCAACAAACGAGTCAATTTCTGCACCGGCTGCGTTACGCCCTAATGTGTAAAATCAGCAGATGCTATCACATTTCGTGAGGTGCTGACATGTTTCTCCAGGGTGACAGCAAGCAGCAACACAGTACTGGAGTAAATAGGGGCACTTGGGTATCTTTGCATCCATCTAGAGATATATAATTATAGTAGGCAGTGGGTAATATTATTAGCACACTGATCAGGTCAGGATTTCAATAACAGAATTTCCATATGAAATAGGTTTATTAATATATTAATTACAATAGGGGCAAATACAATAGTTCAAAGAACTATTTCTACCAATTGAACTGAAAATAATCAGTCAAAACGCCTGTGTATGCTCACAGGTGTCAATTTTTCCCTCCCGAAATATGAAACTTACAATGTTCTTTCCCAAGGTGCTAAAAATAGCCGTTCTAAAAAAAGAGGTGACATCGATTAGCAACGCACAAACAAAACAAAACCAAGGGCCTGTATCTAAGTTTTACTAGTGTGTTAAATGCAACATGTATCCTTAAAAAACAAAAGAGGGATTCTCTGGGCTTATGCACCACAATGGCGAACTGTCAGCGGAGAACATCAGCCTGGCAGTAATTACAGAACGCTAACCGTGCAGTTCCTACCTGCTCGGGAAAAAAAGGCTGATCTCAGATCCTACAGCACCTCCAGCAACGTGCTGCAGAAAAAGAGCAACATACTATCAAAGTCTTCTTTTGTCGCTCATGATTAGTTTATGACCGATGTGGATATTGAAGGCAAATGCTTTGAAAACAGTAAGAAAAGTGATGAGATTCACTAGTAGCTTCTACTTCTAGTTATTAAAAACTGGTCTGTCTACCCCCAGCACATAACACCATAGTTTCTCTCAGTTGTCTTTTTTGTTTGTTTCCATAGACGTTCCTCCCTAATAACATTGGGCTGAGAGGGATTTAACACTCACTGTGACTGTGAAGAAGAAAGATTTTGAACTCTGAGACTTCCTGAGACATTTGCTTTATGAAGACAAAGGTTAAATCATACCTAAGACAGATAAGTATCTCTGTATCATTTATATACTTGTGGTTTTTGTGCTAAAATGCATTATATCCTAAGACTAGGGACAGGATTTCTTGTGAGGCGCTTTGTACCGTATGTTTAAAATCCATCATTCTCATTAAATCTCACTGACTCAGAACACCATGCAGTTACGCTTTACAACAAAATATGCCGTGTGTGATAGTGAAAGATAAGGAGACCAAAAAAGCTCATGAAATGGACCCAAAAGAGACCTGGTATATCACGAGACAGATAAGCCAGAGCCAGACAGCCTGGGGGGGGGGTGATACAGGATACACTTTGGTCCAGACAAGAAAATACAAAACCAGTGTAGGTAGAACAGAAAACCAGAGAGGACAGTTAATAGATGAGTTGTTGGGAAATTACTGAAGACGCATGGAAAGAAAAGAGCATTTCTTCAGAGCCATTTTAGAAATAAAGTTAGACCACAGAAGCATGAATGATCAAAATGCATCTTATGAGGTCAGATACATGGAAGCTACTGAAGAAGAATCGATAATGAGCCTCAGTTATGCCAACATACTTGAAAAATAGAATAGAGACACTTTATTCATTACTATGGAGAAACAGAGATTCTTTGCATATCCTGTGAGATGCAGAGACATGCATGAATATACAGATGAGGAAAAGTTTTGGGGTTGATGCACAAAGTTACCCAACCTCCAGCAACTAAGAACATGTCAGGGTCAAACACCTTGTTCATAAAAAGAGAAAAGCCAGGAGAACCGGCTGGATTCAGGAATGGCATGGGAACAACAGACGTCATTGCAAACACAGAAACCGAGAATTCCAGAAGGAGGCTAACATGAGCTTTGACAATTAAGCATTGCGTTGTGTTGACCATGTCAAATGATGAAAAGTTCTCAGAAATGCGGGTGCATCCTATCAGCTCTTTTTACTTATGAAGATTCCTTGCACTGGAGAGGAAGCCACAGTCAGGAAGGAATATAGAGAAGTTGACTAGTTCTTGACTGGTGGAGAACTTTGCCAGGTTGCATACCATCATCATGCCTTTGCTACTTTTATGCAGATCACGCAATGCGAGATCATGGACTGGAAAAAGGTAATTGCAGGCTCAAAACTGATGGAAGAAACATGAGCAACCCTTGATATATCAATGATCCCATACTTTTAGTTAAAGAAGATCTGAAGATACTTCAGTGGAAAGTATAGGACTATGGCTCAATGTGGAAAAAAGGAAGGTGATGACTTAGGACCGAGAGCTGGCTTTATTGTCGCTGGTGAAGATATCGAGGTTATAGACAGCGTTCGCCTCCTGGGAGCAATCATCAACAACAAAAGATCTAGCAGCCAGAAATAGGTCATAGGCTGCCATTTGGCAGAGCTCCAATGAATGACCTAAAAAAATCTTAAGTTGCGTAGGATAGTTTCCTAATTTGTTTCATGCGATGTAAACATCTGTAACAAAAAGGTCAACAGCGTTCTCGGAAATGTTCTGTCATCAAAATGTTCCGCCGTGTAACCTGACAGTTCACACTTACGTAGAAGCTTGTATTGCAAGCTAGTGCATATTTGAACTGGTTTATAGTATATATAGCATTGATTTGGTCTGTCAGCCGTTAATAGAAGAGGGCCCCTGTTGTGCAGAAGACCTCTGCACTGTTCCTCTCTTTTTGACGTATGAGCCAGGTGATGTCAAAGCTGTTTTTCTTAGTCCATCCCTTAAGCTGATGGTATAAACTTTCTCTTTCACTGATCAATCATATAAAGGTGAAGCAGCAAATACGGGCCACCAACGCCGCTTTCAGATTTCACACAAAGGCGTTATTAGGAAATTCTGGCATTGTAAATTACGTAACTAGCCTTTTCCTCTCTGGCCCAAAGCCTACAAGGACTTTATAATTTTGGGGGAACAATTTGCTTGTAACATTTGCTCAGTGTGGCAGCACTATTGCCTCATAATGCAGCCGGTTGTGGGTTTGAGTTTAGTTTCGTCCGTCTTTTGCGTGCATATTACACTTTTCTGGGTACTCTGATTTTAGGAGAATTAGTGACTCTGATGTGCACTTTGCACCTGAATGTATAAACGGATGCTCATATGCGGCTGCCCTGCTTGTGGGGGGGGCTGTCTCCAGATCACGGTTTTAATAAACATATATGGGAGACTGACATGCAGCAGAACTTGGAAGACAGACGTAACTTTTTCCTATGCTGCAATATCAGTAGAAAGATAAATGTCTTCTGCATCAAAGACGTGTATTTGGTACAGTGTGTGCTGCCCCTAGTTTGCTTCTGGGACATTGCAAAAGTGATATGGCAACATTCACAGGAGTTTGCGTGAGAGAGCCTGCCACACCTCTGTCAATCAAAGACAGACCGAGACAGGCCAGGGCACTGAATGGGAACAAACAATATTATACATTCTAAAAATAACAAATCACCAAGAAAACTGCTGGCATATCGCATTTATAAAGATGAAATTGCTTAGATTTGAATGCTCTTTAAACTGCTGTAAGAACCAGTTGTTGTATATGGAATATAAGTCATATAGTCAGTTTTCCGTACCTTAGGGACCAGAATTTCCAACATAATGAAAGGTTACAGCAATACTCTTGATCACAAAATCAGTCAGCCTAAAAAACAGGGCCAACTGGTCAACTCCTCCCCAACTCATTCGCACATAAACACAGGCTATATTAGTCAACACAGGTATCACACAACAGGGAGGACATTTCTCTCTTCACTGGAGCAATGGGGCTTTCATGAGTACAAAATTGGGCAGAGCAGAAGCCAAGAGGTGTGTGTGCGTGCGAGTGCCGGGAGATTACAGAATCTTTGCTTGTTCCTTCCTCCCAGAGCTCACCAATCCAGTCTGACATGTTCCATTCACCCTGGTACATGCTCCATTATAAGATTACATAAGGGAATGTAAACTACAAAGAATGTCTTAGTCCCTCTTGAAAGAAGCCCTGTATATTCAAAATGGGAAGCGGATTTCAACAACGAGAAACAAAAATCACTCTTTCTCAACAATACCAGTGAATCCACTATGGATTTCACATACTTGGTAAGGAGATGTTACAGTGCTGTGATTTACAGATTTAAAAAATAAGTTACAGACAAACAGATATAACGATCCTTTAATTTGACATCTGCATATAGCATTGAGCCTGCATGGATTATGTTTAAGGTCACAGTCATTGCAGTAGATACAAAGAGCTGAGGCCACATGGCATGGTGGTGTCCCCAGAAGCTACTGGTGAACATCATTAGGGGTGGATGGTATCCAAGCCTTCAGGGTAAAGCTGCTTGAGACCACTGAGAGGTCCTGACATACCAAGAGACAGCTGAGGTGGTGTAAGACAGGGGGAGACTTAGACAGACTGTGGAGAGGGACTGTCCCAGATAAGATCCCTGACAAAAGTGAGTAAGTAATGGAAGACTTTGAGGAACTCCTTAACGTGGTAGACATGTCCTCTAACCTGGGAGAAGTGTTGGAAAGCTCTGGTTGAAGTGAGTCATTGCTTTGATGGTCAGATATCTCCAAGTGTGGAAAGTGTGCAAGGGGACATAAAAATGTTGATGTTGTTGGGTTCATGTGACTGATCTGCCCCTTCAGTGTTACATGTTTTATTTTGATGAAAACCATCTTTATTTCTCTGATTGTTTACTCTATCCTACAGTGAGTCATCACCACATGAATCAGGCCGCTCTTTGCCCCTGTAGAGTAACAAGATGCAGTGTTACAGCTCTCCACACCTGTAGGTACATGCTAGGCTGTGTTCCCCTCCTGTCAGCACACCTGGAAGTGTGCCTTGCCTCTAAACATCACCTTGAGAGCTGTTTTTCTCCTATGATCCCATGCCAAAGTATGTCACAGCCTTGCAGTCACATACTAGCCTGTGCTCCTATCCTACAAGTGCAAACTGAAATGCACCTTCCCGCTAACACTAACCCTCTTCTGCTCACACGCTATGCTGTTCTTTTCTTCCGTAGCTGCATTCCAAGGTAAACACTCGGAGGAAACCTCAGTTCCTAGGAGTGTAAATGTCGTCCTACACAGTCGGCGCCTATCGTAGCTCCCTGACAAGTGACTCATTTCTATGGATGAAAAGGACTTCATCTTCTCACCAGATGACCACGATGGGTCAACTTTTATTTTTGTTTCACATTAAGAGAAACAGAAATCTGTGTCCTTTGGTAGATATATCGAGGAATTAATATTACTTTGACAGACTAAGGGGATACAAAATGAAAAGATTAGAAATCTAAAAAAATCTCCTGCCCTGCTGAGTACTCTGAGTATGTCTAAATTCACCACAAGTAGATCTAAAGGGGAATTAAAGGGGTGTTACTGTATATTACAGCTCAAAGTCTAAATGAGTATAACAAAGATAGAGCAAGCACCCCACATGAAGACAAAGTGTATGAGCTGAAACCATTCATGGAGCTAAGAGAAAAAGGATAGACTACCTTTTCATTTAATTGTATTGGGTTTATGTTTATGCATATCAAACTCATCCAAATAAGGACTTGGCTTAATAGTCAAAGCAGAGTAGGATTGTAATTAGACAAAATATACTAGGTATAATATACTACTAGATCAGATAATGGCTAAGAAACTAACCTTGACAAGGTAACTGTTTTGCTGAGGAGGATTATGCACTAAATATTTTGGTTTGATGGTAAGATAAATAGCTGGCACTGAACTGCACACGTCCAAAGGTTAATGATATTATATGATATTATAATATAAATC
>JAODLC010000065.1:12668810-12679360 GCA_026781145.1 Hippopotamyrus pictus
AGGGAACAACCCTGGACGGGGGGCCAGCCCATCGCAGGGCAGTTTTGTAACTTTGGTAAAGCAATATATAAATATGGGGCGAACACACACCTTGAAGAGGTAGCCGTTCTTGATTCTGTTCTGCACGGATTCGTACTCCGACGTGAGTCCGCACATTATGGCGTACCTGGGGAAGAAAAGAAGGGGAGGGAGGGACAGAGGGAGGGAGAGGGGGAACTGAAGGGGTTAGACCAAAACACTGAGTGCTGTATCCACGTTCATTCATGTGTATTATTCTCTGGTACGGCATGAATGAGAGCCTGTGTGCAAAGATTGCATAACAGTACACTGTTCCTCTCAGGTACATTAGCCACCCAAACAGGAGGCTATAAAACGATTGTTAAGAGTGTCAAATGTATTTAATATCCTACCTCATATGCACGAAGACATAGACCATACATGCAGGCTGGACCTCCTGTGTGTGTGTGTGGTTAGGGTTACGCACAAACATTGTGTTTGTCTTTTGTGCACCTGTATACCCTTCCAGCCTGCATCAATATGGCAAATTTCTCATTTTTTTTTTTTTTTTACCTACAGAAGATAAATGGTGGTGTAAAGTAAACACACCGACTTACGCGCCATACTGAGGGGTGGGCAGTCAGCGGAGCACATGAAGACATCCGACGCAAACATCCCAGCAGCAATTAGCAGAAATCACAGACCAACGCGTAGAGCACCCATGCCAAATAAGCATGAGACCAGCATTTCCGCAACATGACACGTATACAATACATAACTCAAATAGCTGCTCGGAGTTTCATATCACCCACTGTCTCTCACCAAGCCGACAGCCTGGTGATACGAGCCGAGATCTTCTGTTACTAAACCACACAGCACAGGGGATAGAGGACCTCCTTATGAAAGAGTATCCTGGCGTGAGGACGGGATTTAGCAAAAAGCTAAGCGAGATAAGCGGCGTGAATGGAGAGACAGTAGCCCCCTGTGCACTACAGCAAGTCATTTGAGACAAGTGGATCACCTTGATCAAAGGCCTTTCATCAGCAGCTCAACTAATCCTGCTGGTACTCAGAGTCAAACACACTGACAGGGTACAAACACCTCTAATGAATGGGAGAGCAAGGTGAAAAGGTCACTGCAGGGCTGAAGGAGGGGGGAAGAGGGTTTTAATGTGTTCCCAAACTCGCTGGAACCATTTTTCCTTCCAGTACGTGGCTGTCAGATTAAAAACCTAAAACGGGGCGTGAAAGAAAAACAGTGAAGCACCTTATCTGGTGAGGTTCTTCCTCCTTGGCACAAAAATAACACTTTCACACAAATTCATGCTTAAGATTAGGACGAGTTTAGGATGCAAAAGTCCTGATCCAGAGGAAGAAAATTATACCACTGATTATCAAAACTGCTTCCATAATGAAACTATAAAAACTTATCATAATGTTCACTTTGAACAAGTAATTAATCAAATAAGGTATGAGATAATGTCATTAAATAATGCCTCTCCCCAAAAAAATACACTGAGAATTGAGAAGGGAATTGCACCACAAAATATACAGACGTGTGCTTGGTAACAGGCATCTTTTCAGCCCAGATACACATGCAGATTTACTCAACGCAAGTGCACACTGGAAACAAAACAGGAGTGTACTGACACTTGCCAGCATTTCTGCTGACACAGATTCACACATTGATTTCCTGGGGTCAAGATATCAGCAGAGAGAAAGGATGCATGGATACAAAGACGTGGTTCTTTGGTTGAGAAGCCTTTTGTTGCTTTAACAGTACCGACATCTCCTGTTACGGAGCAGGGTTTCTGGTCCGGCCACACTGGGTTAATCGTCTCCAGCTTCACCCTGCTGGCTGGCCATGCTGTCTGTTGCCTCAATCCATTCATTATTTAGGCCAAAGTAACATCCAAGAGAATCAAGAGCAATAAGGCAGTTATTAAGGGGGCAGGGGGCCAGGAGGTCATAGCCGGCATAAGTGTCGGTAGATTCAAGATGGCAAGAGAAACCGTAATTAACAAATAAATCAGTATTCAAGCTTCATGAGCATTTATAGAAAAAAAAATGCATTTTGCTGGACAGACCCTGAAAACACCATTAAGCCTGAATTCAGGGAGAACCGCTGACATCTTCTCAAGAGTTCCTGGCTGGTCTGTAAAGTCTACTAAGTCTCTGTTCCCGTAAGGGGGGGTAAGGAGGCGAGAGCCTCTGGGGGTATCCTGCAAACACTTTGAGTTCTTTGGCTCCACTATAAGAGGAACAGCTGTGTGCTGCACTATGTTGCAACCCATCATCTATACAGTGCCCAGCATCCTCCTACTGCTCTAAAATCCCAACCTAATTAGTCAAGCATGAATCCACTTCCATATATTTGGTGACTGAACAAGACCTAAGCCGTCATTCTTAGGTAAAAGCAAGGAGTCACCAGACAAAGGGAGGACAGGTGACCGCGGCCAACCTTCAAAAAGGAAGAGGCGAAGTCCACTAGCGACGCACATGGATCCACAATCACCATCGTCATTTTCTCGAACAGAATTTTCCATATTCATTATCATGAATACAGCAGTGATTAACTGGAAGTTTCACTATAGTAAAGCATTTTTAGCTGTGTAAACGCACAGTGGGAAATATGCCAACTGTAACATGTAAGAGAGGGATAATTCCCAAAGTGCAGGTTGTCCGACTGTGTCAAATGTCACATGACCCTGGCCATGTGGCACAAAAGACCACCGTAAAAATGCACCATTAAAGCCTCATATAATTCAGCAGCATGGAAGCATTATTATGCAGGTGTAAACCTCCAAGTAGGATGACATAATAAGCACTGCAGCCACTAAGAGGGGAATGTACAGTGCCTTCCATGATGTTTGGGACAAAGACACATTTTTTCTTGATTTACCCCTCTGCTCCACAGTTTAAAATTGAATTTGCAAGGGGAGTAATAATAATAAAGGCGATACCTCTGTGAGAAACATTCAATAACCTCAAAATATAGCTTGCTCATTTATTTTGTCCATAATTAATCAATTTTAATGGTTTTAATCAACAATACCTGCAATTTCAAAACAACAAAGCCAAAGAACCTGTTATTAATCAGGCAGGATAAATGCATCATAACACTTGCAGCATGGCCCTTGATAAGGATAGAGATCAAGCTACTGTACAGGGCTTGCACAAATGTATTGTGGGAATTGCTGATCTCAAAACAGCAACCCTTCCAAAAGAGCTACGAAGCCCTATAGTAATGCTACGGGATAATTGCTGGGTTTAATCAGCCCAAATGACCACATGTTTCTTCAAGTAATTTCTGCATGACAAGCAGACAAGTTGAAACTTGAAAAAGCACTTCAAACGAAGGATGTATGTGCTCGGCACTCCTTTACTGTACTCATGTCCTGTTAAACAATGACTGGGGATGGTGTACACCCCTCTGCTCAAGACAGCAGGTGGAGTTGAGAGGGCAGTTGTTACGGTGTACCCAGCAGAGGTACTCTCCCCGTACGTGGCAGGGCAGGCGGGGGGGCATGCACTGCTGCAGCGTGTTTCCAAGCCCATCACGCAACGAAACGCTTTGCGATCCTGGTTGATGACCCCCCTCCCCCCAGACACTAAGTCTAATCCCACCCTCCTGAAACGGCCATCTCTCCGCCAACAGCCAGGCTTTACGTGGGAGTCCCCTTGGCCTGGTCCAGCCCCTCGGGTCCACAACAATGAGGATCCTGTGAGCCGGAACACCGTCAGGGGATCGCGCCGCATGATCGTCGCGCTGTGACTGACGGGTAATGTGCCTCCTTCAGGACTCCATGAGCAACCGCTCATTCCACACAAAGTCAAACCAGCGGTACCCAAGGATTACCCAAGGGATGCAGTACCAAAGCAGTGCCTGGGAATATCGTGGACGGCCGCCGTCATCGAGTCGGCTGTTTGGGGAGAAGAGCTCAGGTGCCCAAAAGACTGGTGATAGGTGCAGAGGTGCACCACCAAGCTCTAATGAAGAGCCAGCAAGACCTGAATGCTATTTCTCTCACTGCGCAAAACTGGTGAGCATCAGGACAGCCAGGAATCAGGAAGGGTACCTCCAGCAATTATTCTAAGGCAAGCATAATGAAGACACTGATACAGGGAATTCATATATAATTAAATATGACAACTGTTAGATGTCTTTTTTGTTTTTGGTCATGAAGAATGTAAGAGCTGTTGCAGTGGTGACCAGTTACATCACACCATCACTGGCAGTCTTTAAGCTCTATAACATATGTAATAGTATTCAAATAAATAACCTTAATTCCTGGGCTGAGTCACTGAATCTTGCACCCTATGTCCATACCCTGTATTTATTTTGCACAGGACTGCATGCTTGTTCTTGTACATGTTTTGTGTCTGCACCTGTGTGTATGTGTGCATGACCACACACACACACGCACACACAGAGTCGTGCAATCACATCTTTTTGGGGACCGCTCATTCATTTCTATGGGAAAAATGCTAATGCCAACTATGACAACCTTACCCCCTACCCAGCCCTAACCATAACTATAAGTAACCAAACAAAAAAGTGTTTTTGCATTTTTAGTTTTTTCATTGCAGTTAAGGATTTTTATAAAATAGAGTTTTCCCATATGGGGACCAGGAAACTGTACCCATAAGGTAAAAAAAATGGTATTCATCACATTGTAGGGACATTTGGTCCCCACAAGGTAAGGTATACCTGGACCACATACACACACGCACACACACACATGCGCCCACACCAGGGAACAAATAAACTTGTAAACTTTGCTTTTACACTAACAGTTGTAGTTCTCTGGTCATAATGAATATGAACACTGTATATGAGGGGAAAGTGGAAATATTATGCAATAATCTAGGTGCTAAACATTTTAAAAGAAGGGCAATGCAAACTTACCATTGGTGACATTCGGCAGATCTCGGGTTCACTGTGACAGCTTCACTTCCAATGGTTTTTCCTGTAAGAGACGGCGGATAATCCTCAGCTCCATACAGCACACAGCATACTACTACAGTGCTCACAAAGTCTTGGGATGCTTCCTTAATTCTGTAAAAATATCGCAGATTTAATTGGTTTCATAACAAAAGTCCATTGACAAGCAATGTTTAACATGTAAGAGACATTTTGTATTTATTGTCAATTTTTTTTTTGACTCATTCAATTCTGTTCTTGCCATTCTGCTATTAATTACAATTGTAGTCATTGGCTCCCAAAGAGATATCAAGTTATTGCAAAGGTGCTACTAATCAAAAACTACCCAGTGAGACCACTTGTTAATGAAGTATTTTCAGTATTTTGACTGAATTAAGCAAGTATCCCAAGACTTTCTACGAGCACTGCAAAATACAAAAAAAGCCAACACGTCCTCAAATACAACAGAATTTAAAAAAACAGACTGCAGGGCCCACTCTTCGAAAATCGTGGGCAAACTGCGAGGAGTCTGCAAAGAACACAAGGATGGCCAACCAAGGAACGAGACCTGCACTCTGGATGGTCTGCAAACACCATTTGCCGTTACTCTTAAATCGTGATGACTATATTACAGTATTTCAGTAGTGCCCCGTGACCACAGATCTTTTATAGTAATTCTCTGCAAGACCTAAAACTAAAGGTTAACAAAAAGTAAAAGGGGTGGGGATCTCAGCGGATGAACTGGGGTCTACGGTTCATGACCTGCAGTTTTGAAAGTTAAATAGAAAATAATTGTACAAGTGAGCAGATGGAATGAAGCGAAACATATCAGGTTAACAGGAAATCAGGAGCTCCACATATCGGCTTGCATCATATCAGTCCCAAGTGATTGCGAATCTAGTCTAATATTTCAACCTGATGCACTAAAACTTCAGAATGTGGTATGTAGGCATCACAGGGCAAAGTGTGTTTTATTGAATTCACCCAACCTGCGGCGACTGACACTTATTCTGATCGAAACATGACAAAAATGTTAAAAATCTCAGGCTTCTGCGGACAGCCACAGAGGAACTGGCTCAGGCGATGATAATTTATGTGCAATCCCAGCACGTGACGCATTTCCGCGGTTATATAAGGACAGGAAGAGGCTGGGCAGCTCCTCTCAGCCCTGGGAAAGGTGTGTGTTTGACTGAAGCCCCCACATGACCAGCCTCCCAACCCATAGGTGCATATTAACCACTTAAGATGCCACGTTAGTTTCACAGCAGGAGCACCGGTGCATTTCCGCACTTAAGAGTTCTGAGGAATTTATTACCCACAATTTACCTGCTAAACCCCTAAAGTGAGTTTACAACCTTGAAGTGAAGATCACAAACAAACTGAGGAGAAACGTGTCCCTGTTCACAGGCCGGATGAGTTAATAGAGTTTTCATACCACGCAAGCAGCTAGAGCTATAATCATGACAAAAGCTAGGTTAAATATAAGGGTTACAAATTTTGGTAACACCTTAAAGGCCATAATTTTAGTAATTTCTAAACACTTTCATAATGCATTACAGTGCATCCATAAAGCATTATAAACCTGGCTATAGTCATTGTAAAAAGCACAACACATTATTGCCATATTTATTATGCATCATGACTGCTTAATGAAGCTCTCATCTATAGTGCACTATAGATACCTTTATAATGCAGTACAAAGCATCCTTAATTCTAATACCTTTATAATACATTATAATGGTCAGTATCTATAGTGCATTATAGATGAGAGCTTCATAAAGCAATCATAATAAACATAGCTATAATGTTTATATTTATATATTTAAATAAATATTTATAGCCATATTTATTATGAATATATTATGAATGTGTTTATAAATTACTAAAAACATGGCCTTAAGTAAAGTGTTACCAAAATGATTAAATAAATAGAGAGTGGCGTGGTGGTGCAGTGGATAGCACTCACACCTCTGGGACCCGGGTTCAAGTCTCCGCCAGGGTTCCATGTGTGTGGAATTTGCATGTTCTCACTGTGCTATTGTGGAGTTTCTTCCAGGTACTGTGGTACCCCACCCCGACACAGTCCAAAAATAGGTGTGCGTGTGTGAGTGAATGGTGTGCGAACGGGCCATGCGATGGGCCCCGCCTTGCACCCAAGGATCTGGACCCCCTATGACCCTGAATAGCATAAGCAATTTCAGAATGGATGGAAATTAAAAAATAACCAGTGATAGTAAAAACACAACACAAATAGACGGCATTAAGGAGGTTACCTAAGTACGATTCTAAATAAGGTGCTTTACATTGACTTGTCAAAAAATCTAGAACTAGAACAGGGGGATCCACAGGCTGCATGAGGTCACAGATACAGCAGCTGAAATGAAGCCGGCTTACCGGCCTCGGCGTAACATTTCTTGTCCTCTAGGCTAGCGGCCATATCATGGCAGTCCTTGTACGCCCGAGCCAGACGCCAGAGGAACTGCTCATTCCCTCCAAACTGCAGACAGAGGACCATGAATTAACCACCTGCCGCACAAGTCATGCATACAGCAGCAAGCCCACCTCCTCTCTGAAGACTGCTGTATACAGTTTAAGATGAAACTTCATGGTACTTTTCCACTGGCATAGAGGAACCGACCCAACCCAAGCCCTGCCGCGGAGAGAGTAGCTAGAGCACAGTTCCAGCTCCACGGCAGAACGTGTCAGCTCTGTAAAGGTATCGGCAGGTTTGGAGAATGACAGCGACGTAAAACTGAAGAGATGTTTATTTACTGTTCACACGTACATCATGATTTACGACGTGCAGTCTTTATTTGATTTTTTTAAAGTGTGCTAATTTCCACTAGCTTGTCTGTGAGAATCGCCATGTTGTGCAAGTACCAAACGCTTTGCGGAATTAGCTTTTGCTTGCGTAAATTTGCATTACGAATCTATTCCATTCAGCTGTTCCATAGTGCTTTGTGAGGTAGAACATTTTCAAGTTCCGAGTTTTTGGGAATGCACTGCGATGTGTGGTACTACTAATAATGAATAATATATAGAATATACACTTTTTATTTTATCAATTTACATTAATGCTTGTGTTTTTGCCTTGAGGAAGGCCCTTAACCCTTAGAGTGCTGCTATGGGTGGCTACCCAGCTTACTCTCACCTACAGAGAGCAAGATGGGGGAGGCGTAAGGAGAATTTCCCCAAAATTCTAAAATAAAATAATAAAATTTAAAAAATAAATTATTTTAAAAAAAAAAGAGAGAGAATTTCCCCACAGGGATCAATAAAGTATCTAATAGTACTATTATTATTATTATTATTATTATTATTATTATTATTATTATGATGCGTGTGTGTAGCTTAATATGCAGAGCATTTATATGTGTTGAATCTTTTGGAAGATTCTGTCTTTAGTATACTTTGTATTTACTGTTCAGGGGACACACTAAAATTCACTGTACATCTGTGCAATGACAATAAAACATTCTATTCCATTCCATTCCTTCAGATAATCCATGCAGAGAACACCGGTTTCTCCACGTATTTCGACCAATCAGATGGTGGTGATGCAACCAGCTCAGTCTAGTTACGATTTTGGCCCATGTCAGCCCGGGTACAGCCCGGGTACAGCCCGGGTACTTTGCATGGGAAAATGCCAGTTCACAGTACATGTCAGGTATGGTCAGTGGAAAAGCACCACAAGGCTTTGAATAGATTAAAAACATACTAATCACACAGTTTTCAGTGATTAATCGTGATTAATCGCACATAACATTAAAACTTATAATCAGAAATATCTACACATAAAATCTCTAAATTTCAATGCTTTCACAAAGAAATTTGAAAAGGCATATAGCACATGCACATATATTGTAATTGCAGGTACTTAAAAGATGGACTGACAGACTAATTCCAGCCAAATTATCAATCTAAAATCCAAAACCTATTTGGCAAATGGCTCTAAGACAGAAGCCTGACAACCACTGAAAGTGCACTTAATAACATGGAAGATCTTAAAATTTTAAGGCATAAACACTTCAATTAAATAAAAGAAATTATAATATTTTTATATTATGTATGTCTGTCTGGCAACTCTAAAAATGAGACAAACTAGGTATCATCAGCTTCCCCGAGATGCTAAATGAATGTTTTGATTTCTGGGATTCTGTGTAACATCATAACAAAGTCTCGTGTTGTTTACAACCAGGAAGAATATTATATAATAGGTTTGCTCATACTGTTCTCTCATTGGATATCAAAATGCACTAATTCGATCACAGAAATAATAAAGCGTTGTGACTTTAAAAAGAATGCTATGCTTTAATGTGATAAACTTCCCAGCCCTAATTAAAAACAGACATAATTACAAATTTAAACCAGAGAAAGTGATCGGGATCAAACTGAGACCAAACTGTGTTGAAGCTTAACATGACTTTCTGCTGCCCGTTACCTCGTCCTTCATGTCCTCCAGTGCCCTGAAGCCCTCCTTTTTCTCTGTATCTGAGCCCTTATGAAGACCGTCCACCCTCTTCAGCAGAAGGCTGAGCTTGTCCGCCCCCCCTCCAGTGCGGGCCGGCACCTCCTCGTCATCTTCGGTGTCCGTGTGCGCGGTCACATACCTGGGGGGCGACAGAAGGGAGGAGCTTTGTCATCGTATCCCATCATGGGCGGCACATGGCGCGGAGATCCACCAATGAACAGCAACGAGAGGATTCCGCGCGCGAGAGAGATGTCAAAGACGGGTCTGAGAACTAAATAAGGTACTTCACATGGGACCAGAGAGACGTCAAAGAGAAAGAATCATTTGATGTTCCTGCTCTATTGGTTCAGTGCCCAAACTATTGATTTGACAAGAACTTCTGCATTTTTATTAGCTAAAAATGTAAATATCACTATGCATATCATGGGCACTGAAATATGTGATAATTTGTTACTCCACGACATTACACAACCTCTGTAAAGCATTGCTTATTTGGCAGATGCCTTTATTTAAAGTGACATACGATTGATAAAGTCAGTCCCAGTCCTTGAAGCACCTGGAGTTAAGGGTCTTGCTCAAGGACCCAACTACAAAATCACTCTGCCAGCCACAGGATTTCGACCAGCAGCCACAGACATTAAGTGCTAATCCTGAGAGTCACTTGCCGCCCCTGCTCCATGCGTGTCCTGAACATGAGGTCTCATATTCCGAAGGTGTGTTCCTTAGCAGGACTATAGACCAATGTCTCAATCAGCCCGATAGTCTATAGACTGACTCGTAACCGATGCACACTCTTTCCAAAGTGACCCACCTCATCCTACATTCTTCCGTTTTCTGGAAGCAGGTATTTACATAAACTATCAAATGCCCTCAGTGAAGGCAAGGGCTCACCCACCCCAAACCAGTAAATTTAAACCCCCTTCATAAACCACCCCATGGCCCTGACCATCACGCCACCTGCTACGAGATGGAGCAGAACATTCAGTACCTGATTTATACCTCCCAAGGAACACTGCAAACCATGTGCTTCACACAGTAATTACTGCTTAATTTATGTGTCAGTAAAAGAAGTGACGTCTCATAATGGATATTTAAAGGGTTACTCACAGAACGCTTAGAGGCTTGTTTGTTTCAAATGCCTCTTTTCAACTAGAAGTGG
>JAODLC010000065.1:12696414-12718806 GCA_026781145.1 Hippopotamyrus pictus
ATGAATGCATTATAATGCATTATGAAGGTATCTATAATGCGTTACGCATACAGACTTTAAGTAAAGTCTTACCGAATGGGTTTATATATTACAGAAAAGTAAAGTGTTACAAATAAATTTCAATTGATTATTATTATTATTATTATTATTATTATTATTATTATTATTATTTCAGCGCCATGCATTGTGAGATTCCATACTGAAGAATAAAAAAAAGCTATGCCCCGGTTTTGTAACCCCCCACCTGCTCAAAAAATGACATCATTCCGTTCTCCAACAGCAGAAAGTTTTAAAGTATATATTATACTAATACTTTATATTAGCTGTCTGGTCTCTGCCTTGACTACCATCTCACCATCTTCAAAATATATTCTTGCATTTACTGATAGTTACAGTTCTTAGACTCATATAACTACTTATACTTTTTCATGAGAAAAAATGCTAATGTGGTGAAAATGGGGCATCGTGACACAACACATTCCTCCAGGGAATCCTTCGCCATCTGCCAGGTTGATGCCCCTTAGCCGACACACCAAGGACATGTTTGGAGACACGATCTCCCATGAAATGAGAGGAATCGGTCTTATCTCTATGACCCCCCACCATATCCGACTGGCAGTTCTGTGACGGTACGTGACACATAGCACCGACCTTGTCGGGCATGAAGCAGATAAACATCAGCCTCAGCATACCGCCCCTGTCTCAGGGTAATGGCAGGTCTTCCATCTGCTCTCAGCTCCTATAGCTATTCTTTGGATACAGCTACATGCTGACATGTGGCAGGGGACTCAACAGCCAGAGGGTACAGAGAGGGTGAAAGAGGGACAGGGATGCAGGTAGAGACACAGAAAGAATATCTATACTTCCTAATATCTAAATCTGAATTTGCCAGTTTATGAACTGCTTATGCCGATGGGTTGGCTCCCCGTCCTGGTTATTCCCTGTCTTGTGCTCTGGACCCTTGCGACTCTGCATAGGACAAGTGGGTACAGAAAATGTTTGGATGGATGGATGAACTGCTTAATTACATTTTCTCTCAATTTAATAACAGCTGTTTCTTTTTGGATGTCAATGCAATTGATGGCAACTAAAGTTACACTGTAAACAAAAAACTACACTGCAAAACAGAAACTGGAATCTTGCGCTCTTGTTCCTTCTTGGATACTGATTGCGTCTTTTAGCAGGCTGACTTTTGGAACCTCTTTAGGAAAGTAAGCTGCTTTTAAAACTGACCACTAGGGGGAACACTTCTACCGACGTTTGGTAAAGATTAACATACCCTAACAGAGACAACTTACTTTCAGTGTTTTATGTTGCTACCCCAAATGCCCTGAGAAAATATGTTATGGTAACTTCATCTTTAATTTGCAAAACATTGAAAATCCATTATGAGATGATTATTATTTTTACCAGCTACACAAATTCAAGATTAATTACAACAACTGAGCTATTTCATATTTTTCAGTTATATGACAGCAGAGTTTCAGTGAACAGCATTCAGAGTTAAATGATGTGTAAAAAATTCTGGTTAATGTGAAGGGTAAAATATGATGGTATTGTGGAATTGTCAAGAAGGCAACCTTTTGGATTCAGTCTTTGGTTGTCATTGCAATTTTAGAGGTACCAGCTCACGTAATCACATATTTTTGGAGTGTAGCAGGAAACGTGAACAAAGTCACAGAGCCAGGGGCAGGAATGAAAGCCGCAACTCTGGAGCTGAATGGCTATTGGGCACAGAGCTGTCAATTAACCGCAGCTGAATGATTTCACATTAACATAAAGGGCCGCCTACTTCTACATGTGTGTAGTAAGAACTACCTACCAGAAGGTGGCAGCTGAAGAACAATCTTTCAATGAACCTTTACCCACCATTAGGGGCAGACTGACTTCTCTGGGGGCCGTGGCTGACATGGCTAGCCCCCCCAAAGCGAGGAACTATTTTTTGGAGTCTAAGGAGAAAAATAAGAGAGAATTCAATTTGACGCAACGACAAGAGAGGCCTCGGAGGGGCATGAATACCCCTGGCAGATTCAGGGGCCCCAGCACTTAGGGGCCCTTGAATATCTAAAATTATTTGTAAAATTGGGCCGGGGGGGGGGCACAAGCTGACATTTTGTCAGGTAGCCCAGAATTTCTGCGTACGCTGCTGAACATCAATAATCACCTGGGTGGGGGAGGGGGTCAGATTTAAATGTAACAAGTTTACCCATTAACAGATTTTGCTAGTAGGGGCCCCAGATTTTGCCGGGGCACTAGGCTGTAGCCACTGCCCAGCGACTGGCTCCCTGCTTACTGCTGCTGTTTATGCAGGAAAGCTGCTCCCCAGTCTTGTGTCTTGTGCCGGGCAGATCCAGGCTGCCTCCAACCCGGAGAGGGTCTGGATAATGGCTGGACATTCCGGTATGCTTTCAAATAAGTACAACACAAATAGGTTTATAATTGTTTAAAGCTTTGATTTACATATGGCAACATACTTTTTGGTTTCTTCGTGTCTCTTGTGAATAATCTCAAACAAATGCTTTCTCAAACCATCATTCTGTTAACGCACATGCAATCATTTATCATGTCTAGAGAATAAATGAAATGCAGCAGTAATCAGATCATTTACAATCTAAAAGCTGCAGAAGGGAGCAGCTTGTCTTTGAAAAGCGAGACTGCTTTGAATCCTTCTGTGGTATCAGCGGTATCTCTGACTCTGGTGGGGTGCCTGAGTCATTTCCACACCGCCTTTTTCTGGGACTGCCCAAAACAGCGGCCACAATCAGACATTACAGAACGAGACGACCCAGACTGATGGGAAAGCTCTTTCCAATGTACACTTTCACGCCAGCTTGTCTGTCTCAATAACCCCGGCAACCTGCTCTATAGGTGAGGTCACATCTAGGCCTGGCCACAATCGCACTTTTAAGCATAAGGTAAGCCAATTTAAACGGTGTGTTTGGTGGTGTATTTCAAACAGCCACGTTACATTCTGCTGACACGCACACCGACGCATCTCAGCGGCTGATGCGACGCTGACACAGTGGGAACTTCATAACTGCCGACTCCACTTCGCTAAACCAAATGCATCCGTCGCATTTTTGGTGGCTGGCCATGTTTCATTTTTGTTCATCAGACTATGCCTTTTTCCTTCTCCCTTCCAGAAAATGACTCCCGTCTAAAAGACGAAAGCTGTGAAATGATTCCATAGCTCATCGTCTCACAAGGGTGTCAGTATCCAATGAAACATCCTACATATGTCCACATAAAAAAATGGATCTCGTGATTTCTACCACATTAAATGTGCTGTATGTAAAATTCAGATTTTTCCTCTTTTTCCCACACTTTCCTTTATTTTCCTCCACCCCACTTCACAACTTTTTCTTACTGTTCTCCCTCCGATCACTCTTTCATTTTCCACTCTTCCTTTCTCTCTACCTCTTCCTGCTCTTCCCTCTCTTTTTCTCCTCCACCAGCTCACTTTGCTCTTTTTGCTTTGGTCTCAGCTCTCTTTCTCTAAACATTCCCCCCTCTTCTTTTGCCTGCTCCCTTTCTCCGCCCGTGGTCGCTCAGTATAAACACTGCACCGGGCGCCTGTGCCTGAAATAGCAGTGGGTGGAGATGGGCAGCCTGCTCACATGTGGGATGTCGCCTGTGGGATGGTGCTCTGGAGTGTTTGGAGACCGTGCTCTCGCGAGCGGAATGGCGTCCGCTTCCTCCGGCATGCCAGTGGTCACTGCCTGGCCTCCGCCCTCTGCTATTTCCGTCTCCCTCTGGCTCCAGCTGTACCTCCTGGAGCAGACGCACTGCGCAGCTGGGAGATAGAGAACAAGAAAGGGCCAGAGGAATCACTGATGGACTCCTGCAGCCCATGTCATGACTAAATCATGGGAAACCAGATGGCACAGACGATATTATCTAGTCTGATTGTGCTTGTTGCACGCAAACATCAGGGTGGGGGACCTGGGGGATTTGAGCATGGGCTGGGTGCGTGGTGCCCATGCCGACGTCTGGAAGTATTTGGGGAAGGAAGGAAATCTTTACCTCCATAACTGGTCCCATTCCAAAGGCAAGTGATCTGCAAGGGAGTGTCGTCAGCAAAGCAATGCTGTTAGAGATTGAGAAAGTCACACAGCACAGGCAGTCATTTTCATGATAATATAGCCATTTACTGGGGGTGGGGGGGGGGAGTGGACAGCATGCCCTGAATCACAGGTCTAAGCACATGATTACAGCAGGCTCCTGTGATAAGAAGCTTTGGATGATGTGTGTGTGTATAAATGCTCCTACTCTGTACCCAGCAAAATGTACCCCCATCAGCATGATTATAACTATATAACACTAAGGAATGTGTTAAAGTCTGCCATATGGCCTAGATGAGAGGAGGGATGTAGAGATCATATCCTGTAAATGACACTGTTCTGCATCAGCACAAGCAGACACGGCTATAAACAGCCAGACGACGAAGCATCAGCCGTGTTTTCGTCTACTTAATATGTTTTTTTTTCATTGGGAGGAAAAACAAATAAACCGTCACCCAGTGGAAAACCTATCTTCTGATAACCATCTCCAGGAGGGTAGACGGCTTCCGAAGACTTATACTCACCCATGTCGCTGCTTCACCCCAGGCCGGCGCTCCTCCAGACCCCAGCCACCCCCGGCCCTGTGCCCCTGAAAAATCAAACAATGAGATCCTAAATAGAGGCTCTTCAATTCACCATCACACAGAAGCCATGAGTGGATCTTTCCGTTCTGTGACGGCCTTGTGATTCCCATTAGATACGCCTTATTATTCCCGCTGAGTTACTGAACTTACCAGACAAAAAGGTTTTAGATCATTACACATTAGGTCATAACAAGCCACATACTTTGTCAAGAGGAGTTTGAATATTTTTCCTGAAGTTGTATACAGCAGAGGCAATAGAAAAAATTGTATTTTATAAAATGGAAGTTATTGCTTCCAGATGTGTTTTGTACTCTTGAGCAGTAGTAGTAGAAAGTGTAATTCAGTCATTATAATGATAAAGACTCATCTTAATATGAACTTACCTTCTTGACGTTAAATGTATTTACCAGGAGATATTTTTTGCAGAGCACTGGTTGTCTTAACTATGAAACCCCAAGCAGGTGTGACTGTTACCTTGGACACTGCTAATGTTGCGCATTTCCTCCTTAGTCGGAAAGTTCCTCAGATCCTAAACATACGTAAGAACAACACTGCAAAAGTTCAAAATGTCAGTGGCTGGGACTGTTTGCAGCTGGAAGCTGAAACCTTAATTCTTAGGTTCATGTTCAGAATGATAATTTGACTTAATTATGGATGAATGTTAAATATAGTGATGTGGGGAGGATTTGTGTGTGTCAGAGCAACTTGTGCCTAATTCTTTAAGAGGACTATCAAGCAGGTTCACTTTGTGTGTTAGAAAGAGAACCTAATCCTAACCCTAATCCTAAAATAGAGTGTCAGATGGTTGTTCTGTATGTTGTTTGGTAAACCTGCTTAATTAATCCCAAGGGTGTTAAAACAACACTCTGTTTGTGTGATCCCCACGTACTGTGGTTCTGTTAGCTGTTCAAAAGAACCTTTTCACACCTATGAATTACACTACACATGAGGTTCTTACTTTTTCTGCTTGACATTGTGTTTTCTATAATACAAACTGCTCCACACTCTGAGTGTACGTGATGTTCGCCAGTTCAACCCCATCAGCTTTACTGATGTGTTGGGATTACTGACTTTTTCTCAGTTGCAGAGCTTCTGAATGACTAAGAAAAAACATGCAGTGCAAATATCGACAGTTTCAATTCTGGGATCTGATCCACCACCAGTGAACTACAGTCACAAGTTAGTTATGAGGTTGATTTGACGTCAGTGAACCAAAACTCTTGTTTAGTATCTCTAGATATTAGACGTCCAACAAAATGATTGAGAAGGAGCTGATTGGAAATGAAAAGAACAATTCAATCCAGGCACATGCAAAAGACAAAGCTGTGCTTAAGGTAATAGACTCCAGAAAATACCATTCACCTAATCTGGCGAGAAATGACTTTTATGCTGAATTTCATACAGTGTCAAATCACTTGTGTTTTTTTTTTTCTGTAATAGTACTCCAAAATGTTACTCTTTCAAATTCCAATGATTGACTTGAGGAACCCTGTATCACATTACACATAACATATGATACAGTGTGGCATGGAAAACTGAAGAATGCCTTTACTTTTTTATTTTTTGGAGAACATTTTGGGTGCCAGCTGTGACTGTGATTTCTGTCTCTCTATTCTTCCGTTTGTCCGGCACAGCCGCCTGTCTGTGTTCAGTGTACGCCTCCTTCAGCGTGCCGTCAATATATGCAGGACCGTCGAGCGCCAAAAACACGTGTGGTATGTGCTCTGCATGGCTGCGTGGCTTGTCTCTAACACAAAGATCTATTCCCACTGAAACCAGAGGCCCCAGTATGGTACGTGCTCTGTTTATAGCCACGTGTCAGCGGGTATGTGTGACATCTGATTCTACACCATTGCGTGAGACTGCTCTGTGCATGTTTGATGTATGTGCGGGTAAACTAATGTCCATATGTTCTGAGGGGCTGCGCAGGAGTTAAGCACGGAACACTTTGCACAAAGCTTAATGGATGGTCCCCTTTCCTCCCCACCTTAAACAACTCTGGGCAGGTGTATGACTGGCCACTTTTCCTTTGTTCCTCTGCACCTTTCAACCTGAGCTCTGCTTTGGCACTGTCTGCATTTTCTGAGAGATTAGCTCAATCTCCCACAATCAACAGATGATTTTCGTCATGGACCTAATTCAGTGTTTGGTTCCTAAGATCCAATGTCCGTCGTTTTATTGGATGTTTAATGCTGCACAGTGTCTACAGTACAGAGCTGAATACCAAGAAGATTAATCCTCTTACTGATGCAGTTGATACGAAACAGATGTTTTGGAAAAGTGCATCAAAGCTTGCAAGTACCTTGTCATATCTATTTCCATCAGCTCAGTACAGTCAAGTGTCATGTCTAATAAAATCATTCTAAAACATCTATTAAATAGATATCATGGAAGATTTCAAAGAGTAAGGACACAAAACTTTCTAGCCGTTCCCCTGTTTTAGATGGCTTAATCTAAAACAATGTTTTAGCAATATTATAAAGAATCCTTCTTGAGGATTCTAAAACCAATTCATTTTAATGAAGTTTCCTATCCCACTTACATTCTGAAACCTGAAACCAGATTAAAACCTTGCCAGCCAAGTGTCCTGGCCTGTTCACTTTATTTCGACAGAATTGGGCTCCATTCAAAACCACAACATCAGCTCCTGCCGTCTCGCGTTCTTCTTTGCCATCACAGCGGACGATTCCCGCACTGAACATGGTAGACCTGAGTGCCGCTCTGTAGAGCGTCTCTGACAGACCGTGGTTTGTGTTACGCTTCTGCATTTTCTGTTTCTCGAGGCGATTTTGGTTCGCCCCAGGAATGTTATTTACTGACTGGGCTGATAAAGCACCTCCCGGAAAAGCCAATTACATTTGGTGTACAAAGCTTTCCTGAGTACGAGGCATGTCCCTCTGATAAATGTTTATTTGTAATTTAATCAAAGGCATATTTTCCTCTATTAACACTTTGCACGGAGGTGTATGAAACTGCTTTAATGGAAATAAATACTGAAAAAAAACAACAAACAATGCAGAAAAGGCGAGCAGTCTCATCCATTAAAGAATCGTGTTTAAAAAAATCTGACCAAAGAACAAATTATGTATGATTTACATAGCACATAGCGGTGAACATGATTTATAGTATTATTTTATCATGTATTTGGTTCATTTGTTAATAAATTGTCTTGTCCTGTTCATTCTCAAAGCAGTTTTATAGTTTTAAAGCTCTCATTTTCAGATCTTGGCAGCCACTGTCTCCTTGGATAGTGACATTTTACTGGGGCAAATATGGACATGTACACACTGTAGGTTCACTGTTCCAGGTTTGGATCGCTCCCATGGAAGAGAAGTAGTGGTCAAAGACTCCCACTGAGCCGCGGTCCATGTGCAAGTTCAGTCATGACTGGAGGTGTTAATCCATGCCTTTTCCTTTCCACACTGTTCCACCCATTTTCTGCAGGAAAAAATGAATAAATATAGAAATAAGTCTGAAATAGTCTGAGCTGGAATTAGAAGCCTCATTCTCAGTTTTGCCATAGATCTGACTCTGGTTCTGAAGCTGGGGGCTGGTTCCGTCCTGGGCATCGGCACTCTGTAATAAATACACTCTGAACAGCAGAGGAAGGCGAATTGAACATAACAGCTGGTCCTGAAGCAGCCCTCTGTATTTTCTTGCTGTGAAAGTCTGGGGCTGCTCTCACGTTGCTTGTTCTGGAATTTTCTTTGGAGGGTTCACTTCTTCTTGGTTATAGCTAATATCTAGTTACAGTCACTATCTAGTTCCATCCATCCGTCCATTTTCTATACCCGCTTACCCTATTCAGGGCTGTGGGGGGTCCGGAGCCTATCTCAGAGGCTATGGGCGAAAGGCAGGGAACAACTCAGGAAGGGGTACCAACCTCTCGCAGGACATTCGCATCTAGTTAGCAATCTCAGTTGTGACACTTTGGACATCAAACTTTCAGACAACAAAACATTCTCTCTAAACAGCAATGCAAATATGATATTTTTAAATCTAACACCAAGTGACAGGGAACAATGTCTTCCATACTGTAACAATTTAAAAAGATTAGTGCAATTGAAGAACCCATTTGCGTTGGGGGTGGACAGTATGCTAATTACTGACTGCAGTAACTTGATACTAGCAATTTCTCAGCAAATTACAAAGTATTACTTTATCTGTAACTTTAACTGATTTTGGGCTGGGCATCAGTCTGCGAGTTCAAACCTAATGACCTTTACTGTGAATACTCTGACATACTTAGCTGTGAATACGTAATCACTGAAAGGACCGACTGTTGTGCATTATTCTGAAGTGACACGAAATGGGAGATTTGTGTTAAAAGAAATCCCTGTACTTTTCTTGACTTCCAAAGGGACGCTGAGTCAGACAGAGGACATTAAATGAAACCCATAAGTTCCTCTAAGCTCCTTTAAGGACTGTGCGTGTGTTTTTTTTTTTTTTTTAAACCTGGCGCTGCTTTTTTTCTTTTCTTTGACCTCCTTGTTTTCCTTTCATTCCATCTTTACTCACCTTTGTGCAAAGTGCTAACTGGATACAGTAGCATGTGATCAAACCTGTAAATAATGCAATTCAGCTAAAAGCTTAATGCTGGTTAAAAAAAAAACTTAAAAAAAACACAAGGACAGGAGGAGAAAATGAAATAAATAGCTCTTCTATGCTGGAAAAGGAATCCCATGGGAACAGATCTGGAGAGGAATGTAGGCGTCAGTCAGAACACAGAAACTCCAAATCTGACTGTCTGCGGTAAAGACAGGCTGCAGCACAACACGGATGCTTAACCATGGACTCAGGCCAGGTGATCTTAAATAGTAGTAAAGTACTGTAGGTATAATTTTCATTTTCTTATTCAGACATTTACAGTAAGAATGCATCACACTGCGGTGCTTAACACGAACAAGGCATCTTTCTGTGTTTGAGTTTCCCATCAGGTACGGACACAAACAGACGCCTAAAATCATCACACGGAGGTGAACACAGAAGTCTTTCTCAGGATGTGTTTGCTTGGTTTAGGGTCACCATTGTGTGCCAAAGCAAATGTATGCAAACGGAGGTCGAGAAAGCAGGTCGCCTCACTGTGGGGACACAGCTTGACTCGCTGCGGAAGACTGGCACACACTGACGCAGTATATTTAGGAGATACGTTTCTCCAAAGCGACGTACAATTGAGAAAAGTTGGTCCCTGGAGCAACTGGGGTTAAGGGCCTTGCTGAGATCCGTCTGGTAACCACAAGATTTCACCCAGCAGCCTTCAGGTGACCGGCGCACAGGCCTAATCCACAGAGCTAAACGGCACCCCAGATGTGTATCCTGCCCTTGGTGTGACAACTTTGAAACAGCTTCATTCCTTTCAACAGTCATGTGTTTGATGTTACAGCTAAAGATCTACAGGCAAAGCATCAGAACGTTTCATAAAAACTAGGACGTTGAGGACTGTTGAAGATGAAGTATGTATATATAAGAAAAACTGCAAATAAAAAGAAGCCATTCAGTCTAGCTTAGGGATTTGGCTGTATCTTAGCCATGGTAAAATGTGTCTGTTACTGATTTAAATATATCTAGTGGATTTTCCAGTAGTGCAATGCAAGGCAACCTGTTAATGTTCCTATGCTCTTAGTGCAGTAAAAATGTTTTCATTGTTTTAATCTAGAATCCAAGTGGCTTCCATTTGCATTTTCATGTCCTTGAATCAGTGCTAACAATAAAGTAATCATCCAGGCTGGCCTTGTCTCTTCTCCTCAGGATTGTATACTCAGATCATACCCCCCCTCCAGTCGCCTTTGCTTGAGACAAAAGGGGTTTACAGCTTCCAACCTGTCCTTGTATGGAAACACTTTAAGACCAGGGACCAAGGCTCAGCACTAGAATTTTGAGTGTCTGTGTAGTACAGTGAGTTACTTTATCCACTTGCTGATACACAACAGCTGTTTGCCTTGTTTCTAGCTTAATAGAGCATAGCATAGATATGTTAGCATCTATGAAATATTTCAGAAATGCAGCTTTTCTTTGCATGTGTAGCAATTGCCCTGTATTTTTCCTGCTTCCTTTAGGAATAATTTAGCATCGAACCTTGACAGTCATAGGAGTTTTTAAACCAGTTTTGTAAAGAAACAGCGCCTAATTGCTTTTGTAAATTGTTGTTTCAGTTGTTTTTTTCCTAACCACTCATCTGGCGCTATTTCTAAGCCATGTGTCTTGCACGTGTCATCAATGACATCACATCCGCAATGTCCCCTTCTTTCGTAACTGCTTTTTAAACATTGCCAATCTGCTATTTAAAGTAATTGTCTCATGATACTACTGTGCATTTCACAAGCCAGCATGGGATTTCAAAGGTGCTGTTTTTCTCTGTTTTCTATAATCATCTCATCACTGGAGATGGAAGGGAACAGTTGGTAGACAGTCCGTGTCTCCGTGACATGAAGAGAATTCCTACAAAGTGTCTGTCTCTGGATCTCTGTTCTGCAAACCATCATCTTTATTTCTAGAAAGATCTTGGACCAGCAATGGAGACAGCAAAGTCTTTGCTGAGATATCCTTCATGGTTCCGCACATGCAGAAACCTACTTGCAGAATCACACATGCACAAATTCATTCACTGGCAGAGACACATATGAAACGCACTGCTGTTATACACAACCGTTCACATGCATGAGATGATTGTTCGTTGATAAAAGTTTTTACCATGAAAACATTGTGAAACGAGACAATGAACATAAAATCTGTTTCCTGCTGAAAACACCTTGTTAATGAGTGATATCGGAGTCATCATACATTTACATTTAACGTATTTAGCAGACACGTTTGTCCACTGCAACGTACAAGTGAGGCAGATACCAAATTGCAAACACACAGTGTTTCATCTAGAATGCAGTCGATTCATCTAGACTGAGGTTCCAATGAATTCCCAGGGATAAATTTAATCAGTATCAGGGCAGGAGCTACACAACAACTTCTAACAAACCAAGACTGATAACAGAAAGGTCACAAATTCAAAAATAACAGCTCAGTACAACAGTGGCCAATCTGAATGAACAACCCACCTACCCTTGAAGCAGTTCTGGATACAAAAGTGTCTCCTACCCAGTGCCATGGATTTTGTAGGTTTACTCTGGCAGACTGTTTGGTCATATTCTGATTCATATATTAGATCAGGGGTTTTCAGCCTTCTTCGCTCCAGGGACTCACAAATGAAAGCAGAGCAGACATATGGACCCCCTACCAGGAATGGTATGGTACTCTATACAGTACCTGTTTTTTACATGTAAATTGGATGAAAATGTCAGCATTTCTGGTTCCTCCTCTACAAACACGCAGGGAGTCACAGACTCTAGGTTGGACACCCCGGCAATTTTTAATTTGTATAAATGTCACATTAGTATTCTTTTTGGCCCTTTTTCACAAAATAGGCACTACTGTGGAAAACAAGAGTACGACCGTGAATTTTATTGCTTAATGGTAGAGGGAAAATTGGTGTATGTGTGAGATACGGATAGAGAGGAGGTGGGAGGGAGAGAGAGCTTTTGGTGTGTGTATGTGAAGCAGGGAGAGAGAGAGAGAGAGAGAGAGAGAGAGAGGAGCAAAGCCGCAGCACGTTGCCTGTGAAGCGTCTGGTGTCTGCCCAGCAGATTTACAGAACTCCTTTTAGTAGATCTAGAGAGAGAAGGAGAAAGTGAGGCAGCGAGGCTGAGAGAGAGAGCAGGAGGGATCCTACAGTGATTCAAACGCAGCACCTTTGAGAAGCGGGAACGCCGGGTGGTCAAGCACGAGCAGAAACTCTTAACGCCCCGGGCCGCTCTCCTTGGTGTCTGTGCTGTGATCCACCAGAAGCGTGGGAAGGTGGACGCCCTAGCGGAGGAGGACAAGAAGGAAGAGAGAGAAGGGGCATCCCGGCGCCCACGTGTCGACCGAGCTCGCGGCGAAGGTTTAGGGTTGACGGATGACTACAGGTGCTGGGGCTTCCCCCAACAGGCAAGTCTGAAAGAATCCTGAAACAGCTGTCCTCCTGCCCTGAAGATACCCCCCCCCCCCCCCCACCAAGGCTGAGGCAGACAGCGTGCTGAAGACAGTCTGGAAGCACATGCCAAATCTGTCCTCCTGACACAGAAGCCTCTCTGTAGCCAGACGTGTGGCATGACAAACGCTGACGCCCCTGCAGCCCAGTGTTATGGGACTCGAGGTCACCCCAAGAGAAGGTAAGAGTGCACTTTTCTCATTGTCTCCTCACAAAAGGAGTGTAATGTCCATCTATATAAAGGAGCTGTGCGTGCAAATGAACGTATCAGACAATATAATTGATGGTAAGTCTGGGGGTGTATTTCACTGTAATCTGCTATTCTTCCGTTAGCACTTAATTCTAGTTATTTCCTGTTTCTCAGTTTCTTGCCTACAGTCTGGTATGTGCCCCCCACCTCCCGCAAAAACAAAAAAAAATCGGTTTGATTGCCAGGTGGTCCGGCAAATTCATTACGAGCGCAAGGTGTGGAAGAGGCAGCAAAGGCAGCTAATTCAGAGTGAATTTGAGCATTCACTCCACAATGTACCATTTGAAACAGTTTCCTGGACAACTGCTGCCAAGGACGACAACACTCAGAGACCTGCGCGGTCTTGGCCGCCGGCCGTAAACGTATGTACTTAGGCAAAGAAAGAGGCAAAACAGAAAGCGAACTGCAGTCTCCCATTCAGCATAGCAATAGTACAGCGGTCAGGTTCTATTACCACAAACCCAGAGGGCTCAACTGCCTACAATTGAGGTTTTTTTAAAAGCATCAATCTTCAGCCTAAGCTGTAAGTATGTCCTTTTAAACTCTTATATCTCATTCTATAAGTGTCTCTTGTTTACCAGAAAGCTGTAAAGATGGGTGCTTTAACTCTTCAAAGACGCTGAATTATCTAATAGGATTACGATTAAAATGCACATGCCAGTACGGAAGGCTTAGTGACGTTGTCACACCTACTGACCTGATCGTTTTGGTGTGTTATGAGGAGAGTTTTCTGGAATAATGAGGTGTAGGTGTTGAGCTAAGGAATAATGTGGTAAAAATGTTATATTGAAGCAGCCTTCAGTCTTTTTGAAAAAGGATTGCTGTGTAGAAAAAGAGCTTCCGGGATAGGCTCCGGACCCCCCGCGTCCCAATACGGTTGGAAAATGAATGGATGGATGTAGAAAAAGATGGAAATATGGATGGAATCGAAATCTGAACTTTCAGCCTGTGTTACTGTACTGTACTGTGTAGAATAAGGGTGTACAATTAGGGCAGGAGCATATATAGAAACTCTGCCCCCCCAGTCCAATCTTATGCATAATTTAATGTATTTCAGGGCCCCTGTCAAGTACTGCCCCCCCCGAGTCTGCCCGGGTATCCATGCCCCTCCAGTGCCCCTGAATAAGGGTGTCACTCTCCATATATTTAGACTGCTGGAGTCCCTGCTGCCCTATTAATACGCCTGCCCACATATTCCGCATGTGACTCCATTATGAACCTTAAAACATGTCTGATCACGTTCCTGGATTAGCGCTCGGCTCTTGCTGTCATCACCATATCACCCTCGCGGTAGACGGGCTGCCGGCTCAGCCATCTGACATCATCGCTTTATCTCCTGCTTTCGCTGGGTTAAGTGGTGGCCAGAGCTCGTACTCCTGACAAGAGGGCGACAGGTTCTCTCCCCAAGGGCGTAAAAAACGCCAACGGCCACATCTCATAATGCTGAGCCCATACCAAAAATGATGACCTTAGGTATGACCTGTCCCAGCATGCAATTGTTGACCAAAACATGGTAGGGACAGTGATAATGCAAGAACCACAGCTAGTTCCCATTTGACTTACCACCAGTGAAATGTGAAATCTGATTTATTTTAAACCATGACGGTTCAGCTTTACGATTAAACGGTTTTTATCTTTCATAGGTCATTTACACCTTCATGACGCACTCTCGTTAGCTGTGTAGCACCGGTGTGGATGTGAAAGCTCTACATACTATTTGCCATATCTGCCCCTCTTAGGGCTTGAAGCTGGCGATGAAACGTCCGTGATGCAGCAATATGGTTTATTCCTGTAGGTACGCAGTGCACGTCTCTCATCTGGTGTCTGAACAAGCGCATACAACTGTAAGCTGCTTCGGATACCAGATAAATAGCAGAACGGAAAATGAATAGTACACTTAAGTATCTGTTATTTTTCCTGTAGTTAGGTAGATCATATGGGAGACTTAAGTTTGATATCTGATTGAATGTCTCTAGAGAACTGAGGAATTTTTATATACTGATAAGTAAATGAGATTGGTATCCAGCATGTACAAACTTTGGGTTTAGAAGATGGTGCTGTACAAAATGCATTAAGTAAAGAATACATTTCTGCTAATTTATTCTGGGCCAAGGCCTGAATAGTCAAACCATTAAGTAGGTTTTGTTATTGGCTGATGTGACCTTCGTCTATACATGGAACTGTAGACACTTTTCGTGCTTGCTTGCGTGTTTACCTGCCCCTGTAAGACTGAGATCCATAGATTGCAGTGAAAGCCCTACTGACAAGTTTAGTGATGGATGGGTCTGCCGGTTTTATAATGGAGAGTGAATTCCTGGCCAGATATGAGGTGAGGAACTATAACAATCGATATGGGAGGTGGAGGGGGGTGTAGGGGGTGTGTCTATGTCCTTCTCCCCTCTCAACACCTTTAACAGCACCCACACATCTGAAGCCCGCTGACCAAACTACGTCGAGTGGACTTTCATGTTTTTCATATGATTGTTCTTACAAGAGATATAACATATAGACGTTGTGCAGGAGTGTTCGGTCCAAAGCGTGGAAAATGAGCAATTGTTTAATTTTCTTCTTTCAATGTCCCATTGTTCCACACATTCTCTGTATTTCCAGAGTACTTTTTCCCATCATGCAAATGGAATCACCGTTGACTCTGTTTAACCTGAGAAATGTCACTCGAAAGCCCCACCATATCACCAGTGACAGTTTATTTATAGTTTATGAGCTGGTACTTCTCATTTCTCATTTTGTAGCTAAATGGAGGCTAAACAAGTATGGAAATGTCTGTCCGTGCACCAAAACAGGATGGCTACCATGTCTCATATCTATCATTTCTGCCTCATGTTTTGGACCATCAAATTCCACAAATAGCCCAGTGTATAATCTAAACTTTATTTAAGATCATAATATTACTATAAAGCTGTATTAATTTCCTATAGTTTGTTGTATTATTACAGGAATTCAACTCCACTGTACATTTTGTATATTTTCTGATAGCTGTGTTTGTATGTGGATACACATGTGGGAGTCTCTCAAAGTTTGGACGCTTACATCCTTGTATATCTACATCATGCAGCTCCTTCTTTGGTAAGCTGCGATAAGTCTGTAACAAGCATAATACCACCAAAGGCTCAATTATATCTGGCATGTTAGCAACAAGTAAGGCAAGATCAGCAGAAAACTCACACTGATGGTATGTTGAATTACTTATGAAGACACCCATTACCTCCATTGTGTCCAGTGGGGTCTGTCAATTAATTAATTTGTCAACCTTCATTTAGTACTGCTTTTTCTGCAAACGACTCACCAAAAGCTTTGGTTATAAAAAGAAATAAGGCAAAAGGCCTTATTTCAAGATGGAAGAAAAGTGAAAATTATTCACAGTAGTCTAGTAATAACTGAGTAAGAAAACATTGTATATAAATGTATAAATCACAGAAAGGAAGATGTTCTTCGTGTTGGTCTGCTTAAAACCACAAAGCTTTCCAAGGAGGAGGTGCTGTTTCCTCGCTGATAAATATTTGGATACCAGGCAGCCTGTGTAAATGTCCTGACTGGTGCTCACTGCGGACTGTGCCACACTCTGCCGGTACAGGTCAGTGCCCAGAGTCCTTACAAAAGTAAACATGACTATAAATGGCCATACGTGCTTCCTCCCCTCCCTCTGTGTGTGCCGGTCGTGTCTGGCCTCCTTGTTCGGCTCTCCCGCTGTCATCTTCTCAGCAGATCTGTCTCACCAGCGCTCATCCTGTCTATCTATCCATCGCTTCCTCTCACTGTCCCAAATTCAAATAATTGTTCCATGATTGTGCCGGTCAAACGATTGACTGTTCGACATACTAAAAGGTATGATAAGAATAGCTTAGACCGGTTGGCATTTACAGGCCTTTTACAAATGTTTTCATTCAGTTTTCAAACAGTCATCTCTTCATGTCCCTTAAAGTCAATGATTTCATTCCTGATTTCTGGCTTTATATTTCCACACGTCTCAGTGACAGCCCCCTTGCAGAGCATGTTAGGAGCCTACCAGCGAGGAACCCATATGTTTGGTATTAAGGTCTGCAGAAGAACAGCCATATGGAGCCCTTCCCTGCATGTCTGAGAGGCCTTTCAGCTTCTAACAGAACATCACAGCAGCCAGCTGCTCCCAATGAAGACATTTTATGTTCGCTTTTCTTTAACGAACATGTTTCGTGTCTGTAACATGATGTCTGTGGACCTGAATGTTTGCAGATAAAAAAGGAGGTGGAAGCACCTCCCGTCGACATAATTAGACGACTTGTTCGTGCAGACATTCCGTAATTTACCCTGACGGCTATGGTGGTATGCTTGGGGGCATTTCTGAGGTGAGCTCACTTACCAACTGTATCTCCCTGAACAGCGTGTCGTGAAGCTTTTGGAAACCTGGTGATTGGGAATTAGTGTTGTCCCACTGTGCTTTCATCTATGTGGCAGCACACGACAGAAGTATGAAGGTAGTTTTTTTAAAGGTATTTTCTCTAATCGATAGATCAGTCATGTCATGTGACACAAATGCAATGACATCGGCAATTCACTCTAAAGCTCTCCGTGACAATGTTCCATATGCCCCATTTAGTTAAGGAACATGACTGGAATACTGAGAGGAAGGCTGCAATTATGTTACAGTTCAGTTGTTCGGAGGTTTCAATGTTGAACTTTACGGAAGTGTAAAAATTTTCATTCACTTTTCGCAAACATGTTTTGTTAAAAAGGTTTAACACCAATTTACTTCATTTTTCAGCATCTCAAACTTTTGACAATAAGGATGTCTTAGAGAACTATTTAATAATAGCCTACCTCATGTGCACAATTGTTTTCATAATCGGGTCAAAAAATGAGAAAGTCTGAATTCTTCTATCTTTTAGTGAAAATATGTCATTGTTTTATCCAATCAAGTCTTTGTGTGTTTCTCCCTCCTTTTCAGAAAAACTGTCATCCAGCATCTGAAGACACTGGGTCTTTGAGTCATTTCAATTGTTGGGAAACTTGGACTGGCCAGCCAGGATTCTGAGCTCTTGGATGAAGGATATTCATTAAGGGCAAAGCTCTTCTCAACTGAGAATGTGACAGACGGTTACACATCAGGATCTGCTCACAATCCCCAGGTAAATCAAACAACCTTGGGCCAACGGTCAACGACCATCTTGTCGTTCTTCCTCAAGGTCTTGTTTTCTGCAAGCCATGCCGGCCAAAACACCCATCTACCTGAAATCCACCAACGGCAGGAAAGGCAAAAAGTGTCGACTCAGGGATATCCTGTCACCTGACATGATCAGTCCTCCCTTGGGAGACTTCCGCCACACCGTCCACATTGGAAAGGGTGGAGAACAGGATGCTTTTGGGGATATGTCCTTTCTTCAGGGGAAGTATGAGCTCCTTCCAGGGAAGTTAGAGCGAACCATCCCACAATGCCACAGTGAATTCCTGAGGGCCAACAGCACTTCTGAGGCCTCCTCTTTGGAGACCCCTTCCCCAGTACTGAAAAACGCCATCTCACTCCCCACCATTGGCGGGTCCCAAGCTCTTACTCTGCCCCTCATCTCCATCATGCCAATGCCTCCAAACCCAGACCCCTTCGACTGCGAAAGCCTCCCACCTTCCAACTTTCTGAATAAGAGCGATGATCTGGAGCCAAACACGCTGCTCCTGTCCCTCAATGTCCTCGGATCCAACCTGGATGAAGAGACCACAAGCACGCCGAGCTTTTTGTCCAATATGTTTGAGAAGCAGAAGGAAACCCCAAAGCTGAAGTCAGTTGGAAAGGTCGTCAACAGTGAAAATGGCTTTAACGTCAGGTCATACCACAGCAACGGCAATGGTGCCATACACTTTGGAAAGAAATGCTCCGAGAATTACAGTAACTGGCTGGAGAGTAAAAACAAAGAGGAAGATAGGATTAATCCTTTCCAATATGACGTACTTGCTAAGGAGCAGCACGTCTCGCAGGATTCCATTTCCAAGATCAACGGCTCGTTGCTCTCACTCGAACTTGATTTAGGACCCTCTATTTTGGATGAAGTGCTGAACATAATGGACAGACCAAAGACTGAGGTTCAGCCATGAGTGAGAGCAAAGCAATTTGCGGAAAAATAATGACAAAAGACTCAATGTTGACTCTTTAATTTCCATAATTAACAAAAAGCTGGACTTTTTAAGCCAGAACACTTTTTTAAACACATATCTTAGTTTTGCCATTTTTCCTCTGTGAAACAAGGTATGCAGGTCACATGTGTTGTTAATACTGGCAGCCATAACAAAGATATTGTGCCTTCAATTTTGTACACAAATTGAGATGGAATCCGGTTTATTGCAGCCTGAACCATCCAGTGTTAGAGATAGATCAGCAACGGTACTGTTTTAGGTATGGGTTGAGGGGGTTCTACGTTGTTGAGACTTCTTGCTTTTTCTTAATGGCATTGCTTTTAAATATTATGCTTTGCTGATTATTTTAATTGTTTTTCATCAAAGAAACAAGCATTCTCTTTTTTTTAAAAAAAAAAAGTCCAAACACAAAAATCATTTATTTATAAAGAGCTCATATCACTACACCAAGAAACAATATATGCATATACTGTTTTTATTCTGTCAATATAATAAAGCCTTTTTTTCCAAGTTGTTCTTCTTAAGGGTTTGTGTTAACTGAACACAAGTCTGGCCAATCACAGGAATCTTGTCTGATTGGTTATATTAATTAACCAACCAAAGCCAATGATATGGTATCTTACTTCAATGGCGTTTCTCTCTCATATGGAAGTGATGTCGTCCAGAGAATCACACTTCTGCTGTTGCTGGGCGCTTGCTCGCTGGCCTTAATATTGTGGTTGGACTTATTTTGGACACTGGGCAAATTCCCAAGATTTTTCTGTGCGGGGGAAGAGGGGAGGCGTAAAGAATGTGAGAAGGACTGAGGACTGAGTTCTTCCTCTCTCTGACATTCCTGCCATCGTCACGTGCTGCACTCAGCACTGAAAGAGCAGTGGGATGAGCTGAATCGCTCCCAGAAAAGACGCTTACTCCGTCTGTCTGGGGGTCGAGGTACAGCTCATGGTGGGACGAAATATATTTGTATATGAGGTGGGGGGAGCTTCTTAAAATTCCCATCATTCTTCTGTGGAAACAGTTATATGACCGTAGCCATAAATCAGATCTGGGTCAGGGCAGGAGTCTGGGTATGGATGGGGAGGGGTCAGGGGTTGCTCTTCATGTTGACTATCAATCACACAAAGCACAGAAGCAGCGAAGGGCCCCACAGAGACCTGGGCAAACTTTGACTGGTATAAATAGACAGTTTGCAGCTTGCCAAGCATTTGATAATCAGGTGGTCTGTGTAGAGAGCGATCTACAGGCCCCCACTCCAGGTGGTCACATGTCCTTCCACACTGCAGGCCACAGCTTGCCACCTCTGATTTTATTATAACACCCAGAGGCGTGATCTGCCACATTTACTTCACACCTCCCAAAACAGGGTTGCTGTGAGGTGTCCATGCACAAAGCTGTATGTGGTAATAACATTTTACCCTTTCATTTACACATGTACTATATGTTTAAAGGGGATCAGCCTCAGAATGGAATTCAGGCTAATTTGGATCACTGTGGGGTGGCATGGCGGTACAGTGATTAGCCCTGTTGCCCCACATGTCTGGGACCACGGTTTGAGTCTTTGCATTCAACTCCAAGTATGTGGAGTTTGCATGTGCTCGCCGTGTCATCTTGGGGTTCACAGTTCAAAAACATGCTAAGGTGAACTGCAAATGGCTAATGGTGTGTGTGTGACCATGTGCCCCATTCGGTTGGTGTCCCATTCCCTGCTTTGTGCCTCTAGCGTCCAGGATAGACTTAGGACTTCTGCAAACCTGCATTGGAGAAGAGAGGTAGAGTGGGGGGTGGGGGGGCACTGATTATAGCACATTGCCACACCCACCATATGACGAACCATATGGGATGAGAACCTGCGCGTAGCTGGTGATACCTCAGCACCACCCTAGTCTTAATGGACTGGTGTGAGTTTTTTTCTCTGGTGGCTGGAGAGCCAATCCTGCCACCAACCCCCAAAATTCCCTGCAAGTTGGAAGACCTCCTTGCTGGGCTGGATGTAGATTAACGTCATACCCAGGACGAAGAAATTGCAGGTTAAGGGCCTTGCTCAAGGGCCCAACAGAGTAGGATCACTGCTGGCATTCTCAGGATTTGAACCAGCAACCTTCTGATTGATGGTACAGATCCAGAGCCTCAGAGCCACCACGCTGCCCCAAGCTGAACAACCAGGTATAAAAAATATATGGATATTTAGTTGCTTACTGCCCCTTTTTGGATATATTGAGTTTCCATAACAGACTCTGGGTCTGAAACTGACAACATTCAGGCTACATGTGCCAGTCCTTAGTCACTGTGCTACATGCTGCTTGAACAGAAGATGCCGACCCAGTCGGACCACACTTCTGATGTAGTGATAATACTGGTGCTGCTAGCTCACCAGCAGAGTAATGACAGAGGTCTACAGGTGAGTCACATTTGGCTGTTAAGACCCGAGAACGTGCTTATTTATGCAACCTATAATGAAGGAAACACAAGTGCAGGCCTGCACATCTCCCAGAAAAGCCGTGAGTACCCTGGGAACGGACCGACGTCTGCTGGACACCAAGGAGATTTGTTAACACGCAACACATTTCAGAAAAAGTCGGAGCAACAAAACAAAAATGGCAAATGGAATTCACTGTACAGAAACCGGGCCTTATTTCAGCAGAGAAGGGGATGATGAGAGCCTTTCGTTCTTAATCGAGGGGCAGACAGCAAACCCAGACACCATGCACATGGGGGGGTGGGGGGCATTCCTCATTATAATGGTCAGTATAAGAAATAATAAAGCATTACAGCATCTTCTACTGACAATCATAATGCATTATAGTGTTGATTATAATACTTTATAAGCTCCAATGAAGCTCTCATCTATAATGCACTATAGATACCTTCATAATCCATTACAATGGTGGTATAAGAATTAAGGATGCTTTGTAATGTATTACGAATATATTATAGATGAGAGGTTCAAAAAGCATTTATAATGCATAATATGCATGCCTATAACGTGTTATGCCTTTTTATTAATTTTCACCAGTATTTTTCTGTTTCGTACCCAGGAGGATTGGATCACCTCAGCAGAAGATGCCATCTGGAGCGATTCTTTGTGTAGCAGAATTCAGGAAGTAACCCTGTTTGACTTACAAGCAAACTTTGGGAACAACTTCAGTGTTTGACTCAGGGCAAACATTGGCTTAAGCGGCAATTGCCAGTGTGGCCATTAGGCATCCAGATCTGACATGTGGGAAGAGGGGGAGATAGATAATAAAGCAGCTGGACAGAGACGGCGTGGACGCGTCCATAGGAGGGGGAGATAGATAATAAAGCAGCTGGACAGAGACGGCGTGGACGCGTCCATAGGAGGGGGAGATAGATAATAAA
>JAODLC010000065.1:12736633-12746830 GCA_026781145.1 Hippopotamyrus pictus
GGGGGGGGGGGATGTGTCACACACTCACATTCTAATTACAAGCCGAAGAGCGTCCATCTGCGGTTTCTGTCTGTGTCTGCAGAACTTCGCATTCAGCTGAGTTTTAATTAGCAGCCTAGCGGAGCAACACGGCGATTCAATTTAAAATGGCAGATCATCTAAACCGGGCGGCCGGTTTTGTTCTGACGAGCCGCATGTCCGGTCCCTCGCGAAAGATGAGTATAATGTTTATCGTTTAATGGCCTCCGCGGTGATGGAGTCTTCAAGCGAGCCTGAGCCCAGCTCTCCGGAGCCCCCGAGATGCCGGATGTGGGATTTATAGACCGGTGGGCTGCAGTGCAGAGGGGGCTGCGACCCGAGTTTTGGAGCACGTGTCAGCTTGTGGCCTGAACGAGTGCTATGTTATATCCTTGAACTGCGTAATAATTTTTTTACGTAATTTTTAGCTGTTAATAAGCCTTTATCACAGACTGGGTTCTGAATGAATTTTCCATCATCAGCAAATAATATTGCTGGGGGCGATCAAGCAGAGGACCGTAAATCCTCCTGGTTTATGATCTTGTTTGCCTGGCAAAACCCGATCAGGCAAACACACACAGACACACACACGCGCGCACAGAAACATACAGACACACACACATACATGCACAGACACGCACAGAGACACACAGACATACACACACACAAACATAGACACACACACGCAGACACAGACACACACACGCAGACACAGAGACATAGAAACACACACACACAGACACACACGCAGAGCCATACCCCCCCCCCCTCCCTCCCGGCAGCCCCACCCCCACCTTGAACCTCTGCCTCCTATTGGTGCTGAGTTGTAAGAACAGCCGGTGTGGTCCATTCCAGTTCCCGTAGACGATGTCAGTCTTCCCGTCCCGGTTGAAGTCAGCCAGTGCCACCCCTCGGCCGTGCTGCGTGGGGTCCTCCACACCTGGGGCCGAAGCCACAGACAGTGCCATGGGGCCTCGGCGTGTGACACGCCCCATCCCAGGTTTAGCGCCCCGCCCCCTGCCCCACCCTCACCTGCCTGTGCCGCCACGTCAGTGAAGGTGCCGTCACCGTTGCTGCGGAACAGGAAGTTGGCCCCGTACTCGTTGTCGCAGAAGATGTCGGAGCGCGACTGACTGATGATTGGCCCCACCACCAGGCCGCGGCCTCCTGCGTGAGAGGACAGGGGCCTGCAGCGTGACGTCGTGTCCCCCCCCTCCCTAACGCACTCATTTCCATGTGCTCTCCCAGCCATTCACTGCATCCACCAGATTCCTGCTGACGACCCCGCGATCGCGACGGACCAGCGAGCCACACCCAGACCGTACGGCTAGAGCGATCACGTGACACACCGAGGCACCGTGAATACATCATACATGGGTGGGGGGCCAAGAGGGCGAGAGGCAGGAGGATTAGCGATAAGGAGGAAGGTGAGGGATGAGAGAATACGTAGAGAGTGTGGGGGGGTGAAAGAAGAGACAAGAAGGATGAAGGAAGGGAGAGAGAAGAGGAGAAGGGAGGAGGAGTGAAATAGGGGGAGAAAGGGAGGAGAGACGGAAAAAAGACGAGAATGTTGAAAGATGAGGGAGAGAAGGGAAGAGAGGAGGAGAGTAAGGAATGAATGAGAGAGAATAGAGTGACAGGCGACGCAGAGGAAGAGTGGCAGCAGAGACGGATGTGTGTATGGATCCTCTTCGCCAGTTTGACCAGACAGCTCCTGAATGACTGGCTCTTTTATCCGTGCAGATAAATAACATCAGTCTTTGAAGCTCGGAGCACTTTAATGAGCCATTGGGGGGGGCCGTTACTGTTAAAATACGACTCCTCTCTCTGCTCCTACAGTGTGTTAATCACAGCCAATGAGGCTGCATACCCACGAACACTGACAAGGCCGACCCCAAGCTGTTCTCCAGCGCCCCCCGCAGGTGGCATGAGAGCACTACGGCGGTATGACTCAGGAAATGTTAAATCGCTGGAAAGAGAGCAGCAGCGCGGCGGCATCAAGCCATTAAACATAAAGCCGTTAATCGTTCACGCTTACCGGCAGCAAACTGTCACTTTGCGAGGGCTCCGCGGCCCTATAACCTGAGCGGCTGCGGCTGCGGGTTCTGCCGGGGCTGCCAGCAGGCGCTCCTCATGCTGGCTTGGTGTCAGCAGCAGCGGCCCCCAGCCCCCTCCCTCGGGGGCCGACCTGGGTCCTCGCAGAGCTCTGATTAATGGGGCTGTAGGTCCATTGAGCCAGTCACATCTGATATACAGCCCCATCGCCCTTGTGTCTCCCTCTGACTTTGAGCTCAGTAAAGCGCTGACTGAGCCAAAAGCAAGCACAGATCGCGGGGCCCCCATCACAGGACCACAACACAGTGCACTGCGCACCCCCCCTCCCCAGTACTGCAGGCTCTCCCCCTTCACACACACAGCACACCAGCCCAGGCAGCTCCCTAGGGAACCGCCACTGCTCAGCTGGAGGAATCACTGCCAGTGGCGTAACCACGGTGACAGGGGCGGCAGTGACACGGTCCTCGGTAACACTGCGGCGACTACATCTCCATATCACTCACTCACACACACACACCTCTGTCATCATAACTGAATAATGAGTAACCTCCAGATCTCAGACCTGTGAGTTTGCTGACCCCCGCCAGCTCAGCCACGTTGGTCAGGGCGATCACGCCCCGGGACGGGTCACTGGCTGTCTCGTCCATCTCGATAAGGGCGTGGGGCCCCACGTTGCCGCTAGCATAGTTGGCGATGTAAATGCCGTAGCGGCCAGTCCCCTGGGGAAAAGGAGAAGGGTTTGGGTCAGATCCTGCTGCGCTGACCCCCCTCCAAGCCCCCCAAAGACCTGTGACCTGCTGCTGCTCTCTGCAGCTTCCCTCCCATCCTCTTCCATGCTGAGGAAAAGCCCTCTAGCTGAGGACCTGCTGAACACATCCTACCCACCCCCCACCCCTTAGATCTTAATTTCACACCCCATTATCAGCCAAAGCCCCCGCAGAAACGCACGTCCAGGCACGGCTCTCTGCTGATGGGCTGTGTGTCCCACCGCAATGAGCTGCCGCCTTCTCCGGAACACGGGGACGGATCGGCCTGGCGTCACTGCCAGATGAATCAGCACGCCTCACAGGCTGGGTGGAGGTATGGGGGGGGGGAGACTGGGCCCCCTGACACACACATCCAGAAACACAGGGTATCCATACATGTAGTGAAATTTACTTTCACTGATCATTCCAGCTCTCCTGTTATTTCTTTTATGGAATAGCAGCATCCAACCATTCATCCTTCCATCTTTCATACCAATATCCAGTGAATGACCAGGTACACACACAACACACACTCACGGATACTTACACACATTTATATTCATATCTTTGTAGGGACCGTCCATTAATTTCAATGGGAAAAACCCTAATCTCACCAATGACAAACTTAACTCCTACCCAGCCCTAACCTTTACCATAAGTAACCAAAGAAAATGCAACACTATTGGAATTCTTAGTTTAGATTTGTATAAAACTTAGGTTACCCTTATGTGGACCAAAAAAATATCCCCACAATGTAATACACACACAAACCCGCACACACAGTGTTTTAATATTTATATCTCTGTGGGGACCCTCCATTCATTTCTAAGTGCAAAACCCGAATCCTAACAATGACGAGCTTAACCCCTCCTACCGAGCCCACGTGATATGAACAGAGCAAAGGCAAAACATTAATGAGCATCATCACAGGTTTAAGTAAATCGGACTAAGTTTTTCACGTTGACTGGAGGACTCCCTACGTTAAGCCTGATGGTGCTTGCTCCATCGGCGCCAAGGACCTCGCTGTCTTAATTACACAGCGGCTGAAAAGAGCCTATTACCTTATTCTACAGTCGCCCAGAAAGGTGAACATCGCTCTGTCCTGCACAATGGCACCTCACGCCCACCACAGAAAGACTCTGAAACCTCTGGCAAATGTCCTGGACCAGCTGCTACACCTAGTTAATGGCTTTGCTGCACAATTATTACCCACAAGCAAATGTGGTAATGGAGGATAACAGCGGGGACACCCTGAGGTAAATTAGCAGGAGTGTGTGATGGGGGAGGAAGCAGGAGGAAGCAGGCAGAGAAGGATACTGTGTCAGGTACCTGTCTGTCCACACAGGCCACCGAGCGGCCCGCCATCCGATTGGCCACGTCCCGCTGCTCATTGACCTCGTCGCTGAGCAGGTCCTCGAAGCGGCCACCGCGGAGCTTGAAGAGCTTGTCGGCGTAAGTTGCTCGACCTCAGAGAGAAAAAGCAAAGTGAAGCATCAGCATCACACAGAGCGTAAAACGCACAGAAAGACAGAGCAAGGGATCATTACACAGAGCGTAAAACACATGGAAAAGAGTTAATGATCAGCATTACACAGAGTGTAACATAGAGCGTAAAACACAGAAAAACAATGAAGGATCAGCATTACACAGAGCGTGGAACACACAGAAAATCAATGAAGGATCAGCATTACACAGACCATAAAATACACAGAAAAAGAGTGAAAGATCAGCACTACAGAGTGTAAAACACACGAAAAAGAATGAAGGATCAGCATTACACAGAGCCTAAAACACAAAGAAAAACAGTGAAAATAGAATGAACTGGGCTCCATGTTAAGGCTAATTTGTACTTATGTGTTGAGACTATGGAGAGCTCACACGCTATGACCAGGGGTATTGTGGAAATTAAATTTGTAAGTAGGTAACATTTCAAAATCACACATAAGACATAAAAGATACACATACACAAATATTAATGTCCTGAATGTCCTTGAAACTTTATGTAACTATTACACATTCAAACATTTCCAGCTAACCTTGTTTACTGCCACTGAGATGTGTGGTGAATGTCACAACTTGACAACTCGTTGATTATGTATACTGTAGTTATTGGTAGAAGAAAGGAATGATGAGGGAAGGGGGAGGAAATTAAAAGATGCAATCTGATGAGGGAAACTCGTTAATTGGCCAGATTACCCTGGGAATGATGAAGGATGGGGGAGGGGATTAAGAGATGCGATCTGATGGGGGAAACTCGTTAATTGGCCAGATTACCCTGGGAATGATGGAGGATGGGGGAGGGGATTAAGAGATGCGATGTGATGAGGGAAGCTTGCTCATTGGCCAGATTACCCTGGGAATGATGGAGGATGGGGGAGGGGATTAAAAGATGCGATGTGATGAGGGAAGCTTGCTCATTGGCCAGATTACCCTGACTGCAAGTTTAACAAAGTGTCATTCACAGTCAAAATAGGCAGGTTACTGGTTGACTGAAGAATTATTTTACAAGTTACATTTTTACAAAATATTGGGTAGGCACGTGCCTACCTAAATTGATTGCCACAATGCCACTGACCGTGGCCTTCTCGATCCCAGAAATGTTACTACAGATGCCCGGCTATGACATAGAGTACATGGCTATGAGGTTATCATAGTTAGAGATTAATGGATAGGGGGCTGAATCTTTGCTGGAGGGCAATGGCATACTTACGTATACAGACACTCGTCACTTAATGACCTACCCGTTTAACCACCCGAACTTACGACCAGCTCACCGACTGGTCGGTATTGTACGCTGGATGATAACTTTGGTTGCGGCGTTTATATTTTATTCTGTTTGTTCTGCTCTCTG
The DNA here is from genome assembly GCA_026781145.1 of Hippopotamyrus pictus. NCBI lineage: Eukaryota > Metazoa > Chordata > Actinopteri > Osteoglossiformes > Mormyridae > Hippopotamyrus > Hippopotamyrus pictus. The sequence continues at coordinate 12,742,304 of JAODLC010000065.1, forward strand.
ATTTATTTGGATTAGCGAAGGAAGGTTATATATTGTTGGCAGTAATTGAGCTTTAGTTTTGATATGTCATATCAGTTTATGCCGAACTCGCGATCGACTTCAATTTCGATCCGTTGCCTTTAATATGATGCATATACTTTGTATTGTGGGATAGGGAACCTCCAGTAGCGCAGGGTCCATGTTTTCCTTCCATGTTTTCTTACGTCTTCGAAAACAATGGCTGTACATTTTTTACTTGTTTCCTATCTTGGTTAATATGTACAAGTGATTTATTTTCTATGCACTGTTTTACTTCGGTAATGTGCAAAAGGACGCTAACAGTGACTCGTTGGATTGCAGTGATACATGCCTAAATGTAGTACCGTTGATTATCAACATCAGCACTTACCCGCCAGCTTCTTATAACTTTGCTATGCCAGATAAGAGATCTCCTAAGTCTCTTCTGTGTTTTACTAATTATAGCCTCACTCGTAGATTTTCACCTGTCACATATTGAGTAAACACGCAGCGGGAACATTACTATATAAACATTAATGAGTATACTAAAAATGTTATAAATGGTGCAACGGTAATATTAAAACAATATCTAAAGATGGTTGACACAAACCCTCTACCAGTACCGTACGCTTGAAATATCGGTAACAGGCGGCTCCTCGCTTATCGACCGGTTTGCTTAACGACCTAGTAGTAAGAGCGGAACTCGTTAAGTGAGCAGTGTTGGTAATATAAAAAGCTATGCATGACTTGAGGTAATAAATACACATTTATTTGGGGGGGGGGGGGGTGCCTTAAATAGGCCTGACGATGCCCCTGGTGGCTATCTATGGCATAGGTTCTATACAGAAGTATAAATTAGCTTTTACTTTACTGGCAAGGTGTGCATCAGACTGTAGCACAAGCTATGGCATGGGGTATGAGGCTACGTATCTCACTCTCCTGCCTCCTGGTGGCTGCCACTCTTACCCGAAAAGGCGTTATTGGTGTTGAGGAAATAGATCTCCTCTCGGCCATCTCCGTCAATGTCACAGGCAGTCACACCGATAGCATGGCCTTGCCGATCTCGGAGAGCATAGTAAGGGGAGCTCCGGTCATCGATTGCAATGTTGACCAGTCTCTTCTTGTTTCTGTCGTATTTGAGCACCAGGTTCGGTCCGTTGTACCTGAAAGATGGCAAAGAAGGTAGAGGCCTGATGAGAGGCTGCCAACAAAATGAAACTACCCTATAAAGAGCTGAAAATGCTGCATACTTCTTTCAATGCCCTCTATCCTTTTCAAGCTCCCTGCCTGTCATGCAAACTGCTGCTTTATTACATTTGGGCTTATAGAATCCTGCCGCAGCTCCATCTATGTGTACTGGCAACTATGTGTGTCTGGAATACTGTAGAGCCACTAGAATACAATGTAGCGCTTAAGTGAAAGGACCCCACCACCACCAACGAACCTGAACAGGCACTGACCAGCCACCTAAATTTGCCTGGACTTCATTCCACCTTTCCTAGTATGATCAATGGAAATGTTGGCTTTTAATTTAAAAAAAAAAAAAAAACATAGAAAGATGCTGATTTACATCAAACACACTAGAGATGTTTTACACAGCAAAATCAGAAAGGGGACATTACCCTTGAGGAGAATTGAGGCCCCACTCACCCTGCCACCAACACCTCCAGGTCCCCATCGCCATCCACATCAGTCACGGCCATCCCATAATTAAGCTGAGTGGGGTTGTTCTCGTAGTCTGGAGGCAGAATGGTCTCGGTGATAGTTGTGAACACGGGTTCCGAGCGCTGGCCAACTAACATGTGGAGGGAACTTAGGAAGATCAGGCATCCCAGGGTAGACATCTCCACCTGTGAGCACAGACACACTCAGCCTGTAACGAGAGCAGCGACTGGTGTTTATCAGCCAGTCACAGGTACAGTAGAGTCAAACTCTGTTTATTATAATGCTGTGTGATGTCACAGCTGTTACTCTGTTATAATGCTGTGTGATGTCACAACTGTTACTCTGTTATAATGCTGAGTGATGTCACATGTTTTACTCCACTATAATGCTGAGTGATGCCACAAGTCTTAGTCTGTGTCAAGGTATTTTTTTGTTCAGAGGGATGAAACCTCAGGTGTTAACTAGAGGTACTGTCATCAGTCAGCTCTCAAGAGCAGGTTCAATACTCCAGGCAACACCAAGTCAGATTAACATCTGTTTCAAGAATGCACTGGGAGTGAAGAGCACATTTGGTGGAGGGAGGGTACTGGGTGTGAGGAGTGTGCTTGCTGGGGAGAGTGTACTGGGAGTGAAGAATGTGCTGGGTGTGGAGAGTGTGTTTGGTCGGGAGAGTGTACTGTGTGTGGAGAGCGTGCATAGTAAGGATAGTGTATCGGGTGCAGTCGGTGGGGAGAGTGTACTACATGTGGAAAGTGTACTGCGTGTGGAGAGTGTACTGGGTGGGTAGAGTGTACTGAGTCTGGAGAGTGTGCTTGGTGGGAAGAGTGTATTGGGTGTGAAGAGTACAGTTAGTGGGGAGAGTGTATTGCGTGTGGAGAGTGTGCTTGGTGTATGGAGAGTGTGCATAGTAAGGAGAGTGTACTACATGTGGAGAGTGTGGTGGGGAGAGTGTGCTTGTTGGGAAGAGTGTACAGGGTGGATAGAGTGTGCTGTGTGTGGAGAGTGTGCTTGTTGGGGAGAGTGTGCATGGTGGCAGAGTGTACGGGGTGTGAAGGGTGCACTAGTTTTGCACATAGCATGTATACGCAGCAGCGATGTAATTGTCACAGTGTGCGATATGCTACATAAACAGCATCCTTCGCGGGACATGCTGCATTGTAACTTCCATCAGGTCCACTGAAATGGAAACCACACAGACTAATTCATTTTCAGAGATTCATTTCCACAGTGACCATGCTGGCTCCTGGGTATTGCTTACTGGAGATACAAAGATGCCTCTGATTACACAGTAAAGTCTGTGAGCTAAAGGGGAACCAATCACACATAAGTGTACTTAAAGTGTCCAGAATGCTGGTGCGGGAACGTCCCAGGTCCAAAACACTAAAAGCAACCCAGCAGGAGGTGGACACAGCCTCAAGGACGTCATTTATATCCTTCAATCACATAGTTTCTGTCATCAACAGACTATCCAATAGCATCAATATGCTGGTGTGTTTCAAATACGGCACCCAGAGCACCTCCAAGCTTGCCCCATATGCATCTCCAAAACGTCCAGACCTGGGGGGGATGTTTTAAGAGCCTGCACCAATTTGCTCTTAGACGCCAGCAGAACCATCCAGAAGCACTAGTGATCTGATAACACTGGTACACACTGGAACTGTTCCACACTGATTCCCATACCATGATCAAGCTACACACTTTTGCTTGGTTTTACATGGGGAACGTTGCATTGCTCATCTTCATCTGTCCATTTTTCAAATGAACGTTACCTACGAGCCAACAACGACCTATCACAAGCAGTTAAATGCTGTTCTCCAGAGTTCCATTGGTGAATAAACGACTGTCATCTATCATTACCGAGACCCCAACTAAAATCTCATACACCTTTTCTGAGAGACATGCGTAATGACACTGAGACGTGATGTCCGCAACGAAGCAAAGCCGCGTTATACCATTCTGCGCTCATAATTACCCTGTTCTGCCAGTCAATAATTCAATTAAGAACTTTAACACAGAATTATTACATACGTGATGAAATAAAACTACAAATGCCGGGGACAATATCTTTGCTTTTAACGGCATGCACAACACGAGGGTGATAGCGGAATTTGCAGGTGTGTGCCCTTGGTCAGTAGAATTATGATCCACATTTTTATCTTCATGAAGAATAAAAGAGCGATCGTTCTCCTTTCAGAGTGGCGCTCATTGTCCCTGACACTTGTCTCCTAACCCAAACGAAACGGCTGCCAGAATCCTAAACGCATCCGATCGGGCTCCCGCATCCACGTCTCACATCCTGGGACAGCGAACAGCACAGTTATGAGCGGCGGCAACTTTGTAGTGTGCAGCGCTGCGGACCGAGTAAGGGAATAAAATACTTACGAATTATAGAGCAAGCCGCCGGCTGCACACTTCCCTCTTTTCTGAAAATTCAAATAAAAAATAACAAATAAACATGTACACTCCCTTCTCACAGGTCGATTCAGATTATCTTGCACAACTTCTAGAGAGATTTTTTTATGGTAGGCGGCCAACCAATCAAAAGCGATTTAAATGAATATTAAATTAGTTAGCCAATGAAGCTCAAGGAGAGGTGGAGTTCGGTCGATAAACACACCCTCTCTATGCAGGTGCTTTACGTTCAAATTGAACTATGCAGTACTGGTCTAAATACACTGCGGAAGGTGATAATTCTGGGTTTAAAATGTATACCGGTAATTGACAGGTATTTGACAGGTATTACTACAATGCACGTATCGATGGTGTGAAATTTAGCTGGATGTACTGTTTTAAGGACAGTACATCGTAACTTACGAGATATTTTAAGTCATGAATACAATGAGAAATTTCGATATATGTACATAT
>JAODLC010000065.1:12746925-12762704 GCA_026781145.1 Hippopotamyrus pictus
TATATATGCCTGTTCTGAACAATTGATGAACATGAACAGCGTGTCAGGCCGGGTGGCTCTGCTGATATGCAAAAGATTTGTTTATGAATTCCACATGAATAACCAACGGAAAGAAAAATATTTTTAGTATGTTTCCTGTAACAACAGTGCAAACTTTTTAGTTATTTTACCCAGACATGTAAATCATTAATGCTAAAACCCAGCCTTATTAATTTTATAGTTTGCTTGATTTTTATATGAGCAAATTGATGACTTTATGCATACAACTTTTAAATCTTTAAACATGAAGGCGTTTTTAAAATCATTTTGCAAGAGCTTGCTAATAAACGTGTCAGTATACTTTATGTAGCCCATCAACAATGATGTTTCCTTTTGTTTAATATTTCCATGGTATTTGATTATCCAGCCTCACTCTTCTTTTCCATGAGATATTCTAATTAGTACTTTTTATGTGGATAATTTTTTTGGAATCAGCTATATGCACTCCGAATAAATATTGATACGAGTCACTTCCCAGCAACTGTCTCTGCATATCTTCCACCAGGCACGTCACACCAGTGACACCAGTGAGCCTCTGGGGGCCACGACCCCACAGCTTAGAGCTCTGTGCCCCGGAAACCTTCCTTTCACCCCTCAGTCCAACTCTGCTTCCCAGAGAGAGAGAGAAGGTCAGACTCCTCACAGGCATGCGAGCAGATCATCACCAAAATCTGACTCAAGAAGGGGAGAAAATGAGATTAAATTTGCATGGCTCAACAAAACTCCAATCCAAGTAGGTATTTAAAAATTGTCCTTCTCAAGCTAAATGCTGAGTGAAAGATGTATAGTGCTACACAGTAAGATTAATACGCTCTTTGCAAACCATTAAGCTGCAGTAATGGCCCCTACGCCCCCACTCGGATAACCTCGCTCTCCTTGTTAGCCGCTCAGACGCTGGGCTTCACTGAGTCTATGCAGTTAGTCCTTGACCAATGATCTCCTGGTCCCTTGAGATGGTTGAGTTTTATGAAGGCATCTCAGCTGGAGATCTTCCCTGTGGGGGCTTCACTATTATCAAAGGTGCACTGTGGCGAGGCGTCGGCCCCCTGAACTTGACATTTTGTGCTAAGACACCTGAGAGCTCACAATTGTCAGGAAACACTGATAATTTCCACATATGGTGTATTAAAATTATGCTAATTTTTATGTTTGGGAGGCTGGAAAAACCTTGGATTTGCAACTAAATACTTTACAAAACTAATGAAGAGGATCTGGTTGGAAGAGTAGATAAACCCTGTTCATTTTCTTTTGTTTTAGCTCTTATCTGTGTACCATGTGACCCAGGTGAACATAGTGGCCATCTTGGGCCCAAAACATGTGGGACACACTGGGGGATGTTTCTCAATACCAAGAATGCAAAGACTGTACTTGTGGTCTTGGCAAGACCGGTCTTGCTAACTTGCTTCCCAGGAATGAACTTGAGGTGCAATGAATCATGGGATTGCTCTCGTTCAGAGAGGATGCAACCGATGTATTCTTGATATTCGGGACGGGGCAGGAACGACATTGGGGGATTTTTTACCGGCCTCTGTACTTCTGTTCTCGAGTATTGGAACTGAACATCGGCAATGGAAGATGACGTAAAACAGGTACACGAGAACACAAGTACGGTCAAGTACGCATATTGAGAGACGTCCAGGGATTCAGGAGGGGCCATAGATCACCTGCCATAACACCCCCTGAAATGTCCTTGGCAGGGCACCCCCCATTAGATGCTGGGCCCCGAAACTGATGAATGCTACTCATAATTCTGTTCCCTGGAAACAGCCCCTGCACCATACAACACAAGCAGCGCAGATCACATTAGCTGTCGCGCCATGAGAGTGTGGGCTGAGCCATGGCGTAACCGGACGAGGGCCCTCTCCTTTCACGTCATCCTCCTCTCATCTTCCTCTAATCCACACGCCGCACAGCATTAAGCAGTACGGGAGCTGAATTATTCATCCTTCTTCAATGTTCTTCATCGTTTCTCTAATGGAGAATCTCATTTAATAGTGGCTTTTATAAATACTGCTTTCCCCTGCAAAGTTCCCTTTGCGGTCAGCGAACTGTCTTTGGAGGAACCCAGCAATTACATCTGGAAATGTGAAGGAAATTAGTTTTCAATATTCTCACCTGCCACTTCAAATAATATTTACTCTCCTTACATGGCCGGGTCTCAGCCGAGATCCGCACAGTGCCATCAATCAAGTTTGTGTAATTTACGCTATGAATATGTGATTTATGCCCTTCATACTGTTCAAATAAATCTTTAGCAAGGAGGGAAAACAGCAATGATGTCTGTGTATTGATTGGTTGGCTTAATAGTGTTTGGTCTTTCTAGCTGATCTCAGGAAATAAGCTAAATAAATAGGCAGGGAGGGACCACGCCTACTCAGCAGCCCAAAGGCACCCTGTGGCTGAACACCGAATACATCCGTGAGGACAGGGATGAGAGCGGGGGGTGGGGGCTGTACAGTGTTAGCTCAGAAATGGGGGCCCTTCATGAGATTCCAATTCTCAGCTAAGAGACTCTGAACGGCATGATGGGAAAGCGTCTTTGCTGCCGGCCAGCTCACACTCCCGACCGCGACTCCCTGACACCGTAACGTGACAGGGTGATGGAGAGAGCCAGTCTGTACCGTGTCTGTTCCGTTCCAGGTCCTGACCTAAAAAGGCAAAGTTCGTTACACCAGAGGAGAAGGCAGAGTATCCATCAGAGTGACACAGTGGACGCCCTCCAGCAGATGGACTGTGCTGTCAGCCCCGGTCGGGGGCGGACCATTGGCTGGCCAGTACCTCCTTAGCTGGGACCATTAATAGATATTAATTACTTGGTGAGTAGGAGAAGGAGGTGCTGCCCCCAGGCTGCGGAGTCTCAGCTAGCCCACAAGGTCCCATTGACCTCATCGCCATGGAGACATTTTATGGACGACAGTGTAGTTTTTAACCAGCATTGACATTTACCCATTTTCACAGTGCATCCTGCCATGCGTGCGACCTCAGCTGCCTGTAGGAACCGCACACACTGCCGAGGCTGTGCTCTTACACCCAGATTCTCTGTGCTGATTCCCTGTGCCGATTCCCTGTGCCGATTCCCTGTGCTGCTGGCCGGTTCCCCGAGTCGCTGCAGTGTTCTTTGTATTTGCGCTGCCTCTCCCTCTGAAAGGCACAGTAAGCTAAACTATCAAAAAAGGTAAAACTGTCATCCGCCTGTAGCTGGGGGCGGAAATTCATTTTTGGTTTAATTTCAGAAATATTGATCCGCAAGCGGTTTATTACCGTGTCACATCCATAATCAGAACAACCCTCTGGCAGGGGAGACAAACAGTGAGGTCAGTGGGGGTGGGGGAGGGGGGGGGGTCCATATCTCACATTCGCGCATTTGTACTATTTTCTTCTGATTGATCTTGCCTCAGAAAGTCAAGATTTGTTTCTACCGACTCTTAACGAACAGAAATAATATCCAAAAAGCAACAGTAGCATGTGTGATCGTAGTCATCAGTATCACAGATTAACATCATACAACCTGAATAATAATAAATGCATTTAATGTTACCATGCTGGGTCTCTGGTTTAGCTTTAACAGGAAGCTAAACCATCGAGGGAAAGAGAAGCAGGGCGGGACAGAATCTGGTCTCTCCAGAGCAGGAACCGGACGGCCGTCTGTCTGCGTTAAGACAGCCTGCTGGACAGCTGCGCAGTCTTGGGATGACTTGCGGCATTGGGGAGCTGCGCTTTGCATGCAGTGGCATTAAGCAATCTGTCACTTTGTCCCCAGGACTCAGGAGCTTATCAGTAGCGAGGAGAGAAAGGAGTGTAGCGCTTCATCAGAGCTGGCAGGATGCCAGCGCGCCAAGGAGAGGTGCTGCGGAGCGGAGCCGAGAGCAGGGGCGCCGTGTCTGAAGGTCCCGCGCTCAACACCGACAGCCAAGCTTCTGAAGGAAGCGCGATTCACCATTCATCCCAAATGCTGACCCGAGAGGGATCTCACTGAAGCCACGTCAATCACCATGACCCTGCTACCCGAAAAACAGAAACTGAAATGTTCACTGCCACAGTCTTGCACCGCATATGGACATTTCGGTCAACGACAGATCACATGTGCGAGGGAGACCCCATAAGATTATAACTCAGCATAAAAATATGCTAATGATGTCATAGCTCAACACGTCACTCACGTGTTTGTGGTGATGCTGGTGTAAACAAACCTAATGTGCTGCCAGTCATATAAAAGCATAGCACATACATGTACTGTACATAATAGTCGATAACGATAAACAACTATGCTGTCGATTTATGTATTTTCTATACTGTACTTTTTATCATTACTTTTGAGCAGGGGTGGACAATCTTATCCAGAGAGGGCTGTTATGTTTGTCATTTTCACTGCAACTCCCTAAACTCCTAAATTACTAATCAGAGGATTGGTTGGCTGAAGAGTCCTCACACCTGGGTTGGAACAACTGACCTAAGGGTTATCCCAAAAACCTGCATACACACCGGCCCTTTGCAGATAAGATTACCCACCCCTGTTTTTAGAGTGTACTCATTCCATCCGTTTCCCCAAACTGCTTATCTTTTTGGGTCATGGGGAGTCCGGAGCCCATAGGCACGAGGCGGGGAACAACCCAGGATGGGGGACCAGCTCAACACAGGGCACACTCACACACCATTCACACCCATGGGCAATTTCAGTAACTCCAATTAGCCTCAGCATGTCTTTAGATTGTGGGGGGAAACCGGAGCACCCAGAGGAAACCCCACGATGACATGGGGAGAACATGCAAACTCCACACACGTAACCTAGGCAGAGGTTCGAACCCAGGTGCCGGGGGCGTGACGCAACAGTGCTAACCACTGCACCACCATTCCACCCCAGTGTTAACTTTCTACTTATTAAAAAGTTTTCTGTAATCTAGGTATGTAGCAGGCTATGACATCTAAGTTTTTTGTATGTACACTCTATGACGACAAGTTTCGCTAATGATGCCTTCATCGGAACGTATCCCTGTCGCTAGGCAACACATGACCGCATATCTATTCTGCAGTCCCGCAAGCTTCAGCAAATAGTCAGTAAGACCATCCTTGGAGGGTGAGGTGACCCCTGGCTGAGCCTACATGCCGACGGTCCGAAAGAGCTATAGTGATAGATTTACATTGCTGCAAATGATTAGTGTATGTTTGGGTTAGAAAAGCGGCTGTTTTCTCCTACAGATGCCACCAGCCACTGAAAAACATCATCAGGTCCAATCTGCCCTTGAAATGATGCACAGTAGATATGGCAGGATGCCCCCTATTATACGAATCGCTGGAGTGAGACTGACTGTGTGTTTCCCCACTCGGAGATGCAGCCATTATTAATGTATCTGAGGTACACCCTGCACCTCAGGGAACTGCTCCACTCATGAGGGCAAATGGAAGGAACGCCGCTCTCACCCACCTTCACCACTAGGGGGCAGTTGCTGAAGAACCAGTGACTCACACTACCTGACCTGCCTGCTAGTTATTACTCAGTCACTACTACGTTATCTGACACATACAAATAATTCCCTGAACACAGGATGCCTCCCTGCCCTTCTCAGACCTTATTACACAGAGTCCTGTTATCCTGCTGCAGACTGTTGCATCTCTCTGTCAGCATTCTCTGGTTTGAAGGCTGCTACCCAGGGCCCCCTGCTCCTGTCTGTACTCTCTGACATTCCTCCTCTTCCACTCTGCACAAACCGCCATCACTCACACCCCCACTTCCAGTTCTGTGGTGCCATCTTGGGTGACCACTCATCCGGACAGTGCAGTTTGATTGCTATGAGGCATCTCCTTTTCGCCCCTCTATCTGCCTTTCTCCCTCCTGGTGAAGCTTTCCAGCAGCTTCTGCTTCGTTTCTGACCTACGCTGTACATTATACAGCCTTCGTGGACAGTTTCTTGTCTATTACGTCTTGCGAAAAGGAGGTAGAAACACTGCCACTGCTGGACACTGCCAGTGAAGTCAATGTGACAGTGAAAGTAACAAGGCTGGGAGCAGTGAACCTGACTAACTGGGAATCTGGTTTTTGACACAGGCCAGTTACTTTATTGAAGTTTAAGTTAATAAACATTTAACTATATGACACTTGTCCAGCCCCAACATAAAAGTACTCACCTCACGAAGCAGCCAAACGGCCTAGCAACTGTAAAAACATCAAGCATAAAGCCTCTGTTCTGGTTTCCAGTTGTCCATTTGCTTTATGTGAGGTAACTATAAACATAAGCGCTTTAAGTGAGCCATTGTGGTTGCAAAGGTTATTGCCATTAGTAAGATCTAAAGGCTGTTTCTCTCCGACAGTCTGGTACTCATCGACACCGCATATGCAGCTGGTCGTTGGCAGGGCTCACAAGTAACTACAGACTACCTGTTAGCTCAATAACTCACCGTCCTTAACTGCCAAAATGCTCGGTACATTGTTCTATGTTTATAATCTAAACTTGTGATATTTCCTTTATGATTACAACTTGTATCTCGTTTTCTCAGAATCCCATACAATTGCGGAGAATCTCGTCAATATAACCAGCTACAACAGAAGAACTATATATAATACAGTACTTTAAAAGAATAACTTTTCCGATAGCGGCATTTGGCCACCATGTGGCGACATGTTAACATGAACCTATATTAACCTTTTTCACCAATTTTGTTTATTTGTCGCCAATCAAAAAGCCTATCGATTTCGGTGTGTTATATAAAAACCAACTGCTTAATCACACGTATAATTAGATTGAAATTATACGTGTGATTAAGCAGTTCTAATTAGATTAGATTGGAAAATAAATTTAACTGAGAACTACGTCTTAATATGTTGCCACCTTGTGGCCAAAATAGAGAGCTACTGTTTACTTAATATTTTCTTCTATTACTCCAGAATTTATGTTTGCAACATCCAGCCTTTAAAAAATCGCTTCAAATGATGTTACATTACCGTACATTTTTAAAACGCTAAATGGTTAGTTACACATGGAATTACCTTAAAAACAGATTTGTTTACCTGGAAAAAAACTTTTTTGGGTAAAAGCAACATTTATGTATGGCCACGAGGTGGCGACGTAATAATATAAAATCCAGTTTACAATTTTTTCTCGCGGTGTATTAACCAGGTTTAAATTAGTGCCAGTTCTGCCAATGAAATCTTAAGAACACTGGATTTGTGCATTGTAAATTATATCGTATATAGCAAAGAGAGCACATTTAGACTGTTTCATATTAAGCATGTTTGTTGCATAACTGGTAAAGTGAATAAATATATTTATTGCTTTTAAGCTTAGCGAGACAGTTAACGTGAGAGTTCTACATTAACATAGAGATTGTATGGGTAAACTGAATGCAGGGTAGACTTTTGTGTGACTCAGCAAGGCCTTTAACCCAAATCACTGTTCTAGGCAACGGCATTGATGGCCAACTCTGCACTTTGAACCCAAGCTTTTCTCTCATTGGTTCAAATCCCAGGTTCGGGTGAGTGATTTCAGTGTTAGGCTCTTGAGCAAAGCCACTCAGTTGTTCCAGGGACTGTCTGGCCCTGCTTTCTCAAAAAAATGTACGTTGCCTTGGACAAAAGCATCTGCTAAATATAATATATATGAATTATACATGAATATAAAATATAAATAAATTATACAAATAAAATGTAAATGTACTCATGCAAATAAAAAAATCTTTCCATAATTTTGATGTGCATAATGAGCCAGTGGCCCTTGAACATTTTTTTACGCTCAAACATCCCACAAACATCCCACCTCCTGAATGATCAAGCCAGGGTGAAAACCTGACTGGGTACAGGTGAAATTGGGCCTGTCAATCCCACAGAGTTGAACCCCCAGGTGGTGCTGGGGGGTGGGGGTTCAACTCAGGATCACTCTCGTAAACAGTAGGCGACTTTGGGAAGTCACAGGCATTATTTGTTCGCTAATGAGCAGCATGGCTGCCTACATAAGCTGTGGGGAGTGTTTACAGACCCAGGAAGCATTTCTCTGTATTTGTTCAGTAAGCACAGCAGCAGCCACACTATGGGGGCATTTTTTAATAAACTACATTCCTTTATGGGGTGGGGGGGGGGGGGGGGGGCGAAGCAACACCACAGACTTTCGGTGGTCACCTAAGGCCTCAATTTGACCCGAGACACATATAGGGGCACATGTTTGTACGGTGAAGCTCCTTTTAGAATTCAAGTGCCTTTCGCGATCTTTCCAAAACGGTCCATTCCGGGAAAGAAACAAGGAAAAGCTATGTCATGTGCCCCATATGTGCTGCGGTGATGCTAATTCAGATCAACGTCAACACATGCCGTGGTACCGCCGCCCACTCTCCTGTCCCCGTCTCACCACAATGCTCACACAAGAACACAAAGGGGAGCAAGAGAGCGCAACAAGACATTTCCACTCACTCAGATGTTTATTTAGATTCTTCTGTCAAAAATCACATAAAACATCAAGGTGTTTAAAATGGCATCAGTGGATATAGATTCCGATCGTGTTAATTAAAACAAACATATGCAATATTTCACCAGTACATTAACCGCATACAAATTAATTATATTTGACATTGAGACGTTCTGCTAGTTACAAGCATGGCAATTCAACACAAAATAAACAGGAAGTGATGGCTGTCAGTAAGCTTATACTAATCTGAATGAGTCATTTTGGGCTGATGATTAAATGAAGCCCTTAAGTTCAATGCCGGGCAGGTTGTGTGGGACAATTTGGGCACTTTGGGTATTTTACTAACCACTGAATTGCAAAGCTGTCGTTTCCGCTTAAGAAATCGGGATGGAAGCTACAGCGGGCCCTGGCTATGCTGAGCTTTATGGCTTCACAGTAGAGAGACGACTTCCACACGCCAGCACTGCAGCTGAGCAGAACTGGGAGACTCCGTCAGCCTGAAGACGGGCTGCAGTCCGACTCGCACTGACACACTGCTGATACCCAGACACCTGAGACTATCTCCCCTCTTTTGGGTCCTGCTGCTGGTGGGACTGGAGTCCCCCAAGGACTGGTGAGCGGACATGACGAGATGAGAGCCTCACATGAGCACGCCTGACACAAACCCAACTAAAAATGGCTGCCCCAGTCTGGCTGGTCCACGAGCTGAGGCAAATGCCCCCTGAAGGACATCAATGGCTGGACTTGCTCAAGTAGCTGCTGAAGAAAACGCTAATCAGACCTGACAACTGCTGCAGCACGATGAAGGGTGCATACACTCACCATGGCCAGCCCTGCGGCTACGAAGATACTATGAACAAACTGCTGTAAACTTGGACGCTTGTCTGTCTGTGTCTGTCATTCTGTCTGTGTCCGTGTATCAGTACACCGCTCTGTCAGTCTGGTGCTTTTTGGCCTTTGTGGACCCGACTCCATCCCGAGATACGCGATCTCAGCCCCGACTGCTCTGCCAAACCAATTCATTACATTATGTACTAGAGGGAATGCCGCCTATTCCGTGCAGAGTTTCCACAGCTGCGGGATGGTGTGAGACAGCGCTGTGAGGGAAGTCCTTTGTTCAAGCTTCAAAATGAAAAACACACAGAGCATTTATAACGCGAAGACGTAAAATAAACAAGCGGAAATGAACAGTGCGGGAGCGGGCTGTGATTTTAGCTTAACGTACGGCCACTTGAGACAGACACAGCAAACTTGTCCTACATCTGCTACACACCCAGAGCCTTTATGACATTTCAGATGAGCTTAATGAGATATCATGGTCTGAATTGTAGATTGTGTAAATTTTAAAGTGTAGATTTTATATCTTTTAATAGTTTTTCATAGTTTCATTAGACACACAGCAGAAGTCCACCCACCCATGATCTTGCATGAGCGCACTGACTAAAGATAAAGATTAAACAGAAACATAAATAAATCAACAGCAGACACTACACTGTGTCAGTCGACTGATTTTTTTTTTTCCACAGAAGCAGTACTATATTACCAGAACGAGATAAATCCCTCTAGTCAGTACGTGTGATAACTAAAAAATTACACTGCGATTGCAGTTACATTATAGGTAATATGATCACAAGGAATCTCTGTTAATGTTGAGATGTCATTGTTATTGTCTCCGGGGGTACCGCTCTCACAAAATCCTCAAGAATCATGAATATCAACAGATAAAGTGCAACTTTAATGAACATAATCTAAACTCCTACGACAGTAACCTGAAGACATGTTTAGGTTAAGGCCCTGATCACGGAAAAGTGCACGACGGCACACGTATAATGTTACAGACTCCTGTGTTAGACAAGCACCTTGGCAACACAGCACCAATATCCGGATAGGCATTATGGTTTGGTCCAGCCTGTAGTCATGGAGACACTGGGCAGTTCATTGAAAAATGCCACCTAATAAGTGGTGTTTGGCCATAAATGGTCCCCAATAGCATCCATCCCTCTGTGTCACAGCCTTAAAGACCCCAGCAGATACCATTACAGATACCAATGACAGGTTTACCTAAGGCTGCTTATGACAGAAATATATTAATCCCATACTCCCAATATGCCTCTCACCTGCTTTGGTCTACGTGTTGGACCTTAAAGCTAAAAATTCCATTGTATGAATGAAGAAACTAGTTGCCATGGTGACACCTCCCCGCCTTCCCATCTGGAAGATGTGTCCCACCCATAAAGGTACCCTGACTCACGAGACAGGACTCCAAGGGTGTGGAAACGGTGGAGTCATGCCTCCGAGCTGGACAGGTGGCGCTGTCTGCCCCCTCATTTCTGCATGTCCTGGGACCTGCATCATGTGAACCCCAACCCCCCCCCCCCCCCCGTGCCCCCCCCCCCCCCCTCCCACCACCTGCTTGACTATCTGCCTGACTGCCTGCTCCTCAACTACCTGTGCTGTCCCACCGCCTTGTACTGCCCTGGATGAACACTCCCTTGAGTTTCCTCTTCTCCCCGAGGGACCTTTTCCCTGTCACTGTCACCTCAGGCTTACTCTTACCCTGGGGACTCTGTAAAGTGCTTTGCGACACTGCTCTTTGTTAAAAGCGCGACCTAAATAAAGTCGAACTGAGTTGAATCGGTCAGTCGGCGCAGTCGTTTGCGCTTGGCAAAGCAGGCAGCTCGAGTTTCCGCGCCGTGCGGTTCCTGTACGTCGGAGGAGAGCGGCGCATCTGCATCTGCCTCCCTCATCTCCTCCGTCGTCCTCGGTCATGCCAGGAGCGATGAAAGTCTTGCGTAAGGGCGCTGGCAAAGTGGCACCTCAAGTTCACCTTGACCTCGGGTTCTGTTACGATCCCCTCCCCTTTCTCACGGTCCCGGCTGGATCTCATGTGATCAGGCAGACAATCGGAGGAGCGTAGGAGGGATGGAAGCGGCGTTCGGCACATGCACGGGCAGGAGCCCTGGAATGCTCTGGCCCCGTCACTAAATTCCCAGCTGAAGCGTCCTCGTCCTCCGGGTGTATGCGGCGTTTGTGGGAGGGGTTTAGCAAGGCCGGATCCGGGCGGTTTTATGTAACTGGCCGATTCAACTGTCCCATTGGCTGTTTTCCGTTCCATGTGAAATTCTGTGTGCCGTTCTCACTTTCAGCACTTCTTTCTTTTTTTTTTTTTTTGCACCAAAGGAATGCGGCTGGCTCAGTCAGGTGGTTACCGGGAGCCGTCCCAAACATTCCCCAAGCGTTCCGCACGCTTGGCACGGAGCACGGGACCCGGGAAAATACAGCTAGACTGGAAAAAGCTACGATGACACAGACTGGGGGTTGTTCTGGGCCGGAGCGCCGGGCGGACACACGGGGCGGCCACAGAGGGCGCCATTCAGGCCCCCTACACAGCAGCCTTTGTGGATTCAGTCTGCGTCTCCTCGCAGCATCTGGACAGGAGACCCATTAGCATCAGCTGAGGTTAAACCTCGAAACACCAGGCCTCTTAAAAAGGGTCTGTTGGCCTCACTGTACGGGGCGTGGCGCAGACGGATTGACGCGTGATTTGCTTGGGTGTCTCTTTAATTTGATTTCCATCGAGCTCTGGGTCGTTCTGGAGCGCGTCGGGATAACTCCTGCTGTAAGTGCTATTGCCTTGAAGGACTTTAAGAGGTGCCAACGCAACAAAACGAATTTCAGATTATCTGAGCCGTTAAAAAAGGTATGGTTTTTTTTTTCTCAATAGCATGAGCCTGATAGCTTAGATGTCAGGGTGAAAGCCTTGACGAGATCATTTGCGACTCCACTACATAGCTCACGCTGTATTAACTTACTGGCAACTACTAGGCCATTACTAGGGTAACCGCAGTTGGCCACATCCACGAGAGCCGTACGATGTTACCATGGTAATCCCGCAAAACCACCTTGGCCCACATCTCTCTGCCATTGCAGTATTGAACGTTTGAGGTCCCGGCTGTGGCTGGAGGTCTTTCCTTGTAGAATCCCAGCCCGGGAGGAAATCCTTGTTCCTAGCCAGCTCTGTCTCACTCAGCCTCAACGCAGGCATGCTCTCTGGGTCTCCCATAAATACTTAATGGGTTTTTAATATCTTCTGGCTGATCTCCGCCACGTCCGGTGCGTGGCCTGTGGCAGATGTCTCCGGAACAGTAGCACACTGCCGGGCCCCGCAGACACGTCCGCGGGTCACAGTCTGGTTTTCGAGCCACGGAGGACTCATCTGCGAACTGTTCCCAAAGGTGCTTGAAACAGGAAAGACCCTAAAGACAGTCGCCTGCTGTCTACCATGCCTTTTCAGCAGAATATGAACTGTTAGATGGATCGGCAGCAAAGTGGAACCAGAATCCCTGCGTTGGTTTGGAGAGCATTCTCCAGGTTTCTTACTGTCCAAATGTTCTTCAGATGTTTGTCACATTTTCTGCACGATGTCCACAGGATCAGGAGTGGGGTGCAGTTTGGTCTGACAACTTTGCAATTGAATAAAAGATCCGGTATCTGATCCCAAACCCCCAATACTCTCTGCTTTCCCCCCAGAGTGTTTTGCTGAATGTTTTTCTCGAATACGAACGAGCTTTTTGCATCCTCACACGGGAGTCCAGACAGCTGGGGACGCAATGATCACCGGAGTAGCCGTGTTTTTGGCCTATAGTTGGGGGGGGGGGCTGCCATTGACCCTGATGGACACAGCTTGTCGTCACTTACCCCGCCCCCCCCTTCACAGATGAGATGGTTTCTAATAAGGTGTTAAAGAACCTCTCCTCATGATCAATCAGCCGCTGTCACCACGCAAGGTCCTTACCGCTGTCCACTGGCCAACTAATTAGCGTGCCAGTTGCTGGGAGGGGTGTTGGAGCCCTGCCAGACAGTCCAGTGTGTGGACTGGATGGACTGGGAGCACTGGGGGCCTCGAGGGGGAAGTAGGACCTTGGGGAGTGAGAGTGGTTGTCAATGGCGATGGGGTCTTCTGAAGAAGAAAAGTTGTTGACGCACAAGAATTTGTTCCCTGTTTCCTGGCGGTTTGGAGCAGATGCTGTCGTACCCGGCGTCCATGAGGGCTTCACTCTTATTAGCGACCGAGGAGGGATCATCTCTCACAGCGCCCCCTGGAGGCCTGGCATGAACAACCCAGTGTACACCTAAGATTTGGCCAATATACCGGCTCTAGGGACATTCCTCAAGGGAGTTTTTCAGCATGAATCATGCAGCCGTCCGCAAATCTGACAATGAATGCCTTCAGAGTTTCCTTGCTTGAGAGATGTAGTTCATGCCTGAGTAATGTAAAAGCTGAGGCTTTGACTAACTGTATGGATGGTCAGGTTCCTATCCTCCTGGCGGGAAATAGTGCAACAGTGAGCACGGCTCCTGGGATTCAATAAAATACCAAAATTGCTGGTCAAATTAGAGAGTTTTTCTGCCATAATGCTCTGGCTTTCTGAGAAGATCACTGTCATAAGAGGTGGTCAGACAGACAACAGTCTTGGTGTTTCAGAGGCCACAGAGCATTATGGGTAATAAAATCTGTGCCTGTTGTTGGACTCACTGCTTCTCTCAAAACCAGGAGTGGCCAGTCTTATCCGCAAAGGGCCAGTGTGTACGCAGGTTTTTGGGGTGACCTGTTCAAACCCAGGTGTGAGGATTCTTCAGCCAATTAGTCCTCTAATTAGTAATCTAATTAGGACTAGCAGTGAAAACCTGCACACACAGTGGGCTTTCAGGGTAAGATTGGCCACCCCTGTTCTAAACAGACCTACTGTAAGCAAAAGTTTATAAGGATTTTATCACAAGTGAGTCTTCCATTAAATTGAGTGCTTTGCAGTTTTATGAATCATTTCTACTGGGATAGGCGAGTCTTAATGATGATAATTTTCCAGAAAAAGGGGAGATGCTGAATCTTCTTTTCTAGGGGAATGAATTCATTGTTTTCAAAGGCTGTTACAGATATGTGTGGTCATACAAAACCGCCCGTCTGTGCTGCCTGGAAGCTGGACGTGAAACGTGCCTCTTGAGGTCTTTTCAGACCAGCCAGATGTTTCAGAGAACAAATGACTAATATTTCAAAGGACGTCCTACTGACTTTTGAATTAGTAATTCAACACCTGTCATTTTTTGGTTCCACTGTATCACACAAAATGCCAAGAAAGTGGCGTATATACCTTCAGAGGGGTCTCTGGGGGAGAGATACAATGGTCGCTTTTTTTCCCAGGCTAAAAGCGCCGAGTGTCAGCATGAGCGTCTCGCTTGAATCCCAAGCCGCCTGGACCTCTGATATTCTGAAAGCCAGCGAGGTAGCTTGGTGATGACACCGGGCCAGTGGTGTCCCGAACGACTCCTGACGGAATCCTTGACAGATTTGGACTTTATTAGCATTGAGTGTGTTTCTGTGGAGAAGATGTTCCCTCGTATTTTAATGATGCTGCTTTTATGGGAACATTCTGCCCACAGCTGTCTGGAGACTCTGGGAATGTGGTCACAGCCTCAGTGTTGGGAGGGGGGGGGGGCTTTCCCCAGTGATGATGACATTGGCTGGCCACCAGACCACCCCCCCCCCCCCTCAGGCCATCATGAAACAAGCCTGGACTGACAAGTAACACCTCCAGATTAGAAGTGTGAAATCGACAGGCTTCTCAGCTGGTTAGATTGTTCCGGAAGGTTGCCTCTAGTGAGCAGATGTTACTGTTCTTCTCCATATAAAGCAAGTTAGTCCCTCTCAGCACATTGCTGAAGCTAGTGGTGGGGGTGGGGGGGCGGTTCTGCTGCTGGAGGAACGGGGGCAGCTCATGCTTTGAGTGATACTGGGGCAGTCTTTGCCCTGGTTTCATTTGCTCCACGTGAGGGAGCTTGCCGGGTCCTGTACTGGACCCGCACCCCGTGATTTTCCACAGCAACAGTGGGCAGGCTCCTATATTTACCCCGGCCTGGCCGTATCTCAGTCCCGTGTCCCACAGTTGCCCCCCAGCCCAGGACAGAACTCGGAGAACTGTTGGTCCAGGATCTTTTCAGGGAAAGTACACCTGATGTGACCCAAATGTCAGAGGACCATGAGGCAGAGGGCCAGGCCTCTTCATGCCCCCTGTTGGCGAACCGCCACATGACAGAGAGTCTCGACAGCTTCAGTCGGGTATTCTGGGCTGGTGGATGCCGGGCCATCGCCCTGGCCCCTCGAACCCGATGCCCATCTGTCTCCACTGATCAGCATGCCCCATAGTAACCGCTTCACCCTGTGAGCACAGTGCCCTGCCCTCCTCACCCCCGCAGGGTCCCCCGTGCCTGGGGTGCTTTTACGGCTTCTCAGCGTAAAGCGATATCAGTCTGCTTAAAAAATACCCCCCCCCCCCCCGATTGCTGATTCATGCT
>JAODLC010000065.1:12762804-12786035 GCA_026781145.1 Hippopotamyrus pictus
GCTGGACAGGTGGCGCTGTCTGCCCCCTCATTTCTGCATGTCCTGGGTCCTGCATCATGTGAACCCCCACCCACCCCCCAACCCTGTCCCCCGTCCCCTCCTGGCCCCGGCACCGCCGCTCAATCAGCTTAGATTAGGTTGTTGGAGATCTGCTGCTGGTGCTCAAACAGGTCCTCGATCTCTGCACTGTATGCATCACCTGAGGTTGAAGCATCAATCACATGATAGCGTTTCAGTTTCAAACTTCACTTTCCAATGATGCCTAGGCAAAGCTGATTGTATTTTTATGAATGAAAGTCAGTGCCAGTGACATGTGAAGCGCCGCATGGCATGTGTGTGTGTGGGCGGTTCAGTGTGTACCTGCATGGGATGTGTGTGGGCGGTTCAGTGTGTACCTGCATGGGATGTGTGTGTGGGCGGTTCAGTGTGTACCTGCATGGGATGTATGTGTGTGGGCAGTTCAGTGTGTACCTGCATGGGATGTGTGTGTGGGCGGTTCAGTGTGTACCTGCATGGGATGTGTGTGTGTGGGCGGTTCAGTGTGTACCTGCATGGAATGTGTGCGTGTGGGCGGTTCAGTGTGTACCTGCATGGGATGTGTGTGTGGGCGGTTCAGTGTGTACCTGCATGGCAGCCGTACATGTACACTTTGTTCCCGCTGTATCTGCAGCGGCAGCGCATCACGTTGTTCATGAAGTCCGACTCGGCCATGTCCAGGGAGGGGTTCACTTCCACCTGCAGGAGGAAGGAGGAGCCTGAAGATGGGCTTCAGAGGGCACTCCCCACCCCACCTCCCGCCTCCCCCTAGAGCTGCCAGGCCATTCTCTGGGGGGGGGGGGGCAGGCCTCTCATTACAGGGAGCCAAAGCTGCCCTGGACTGTTTTTATAGCCCGTCTGATTCATGTCTATAAAAAGCGTAAATGGTTTCTCCATATTTCAGCTGGAAACAAAAATATGCTGCAAAGACACACAGACTCTGTACTTCAAAGATATATAGATTCTGTGCTCCATAGATATAGACTCTGTATTTCAATCATACACAGATTCTGTACTACTAGGACACAGACTCTACATTTCAATGATCAGAGGGGCCACTATAGGTTTTGGGCCCCATGAAAGCATATTATATCGGGCGCCCAATCTAGATCAATCATATTATGTTCCAAATTTTTTAGGGTTCCTGTCACTCATCCTAACTCCCCCCCCCTTTACAGCACCACTGCCAATGATACACAAACTCTACTGCAAAAATACACCTACTCCGTATTCCAAAGATACACAGACTCGGTATTCCAAAGATACTCCGACTGTGTACTCCATAGATACAGAGACTCTTTACCCCAAAGGTACACCGACGCTGTACTTCAAAGAAAAATAAGCAAAATACAACAGCAATACAGTTTTAAAGACTTGTTTAGTATCCCAAAGTTTACTGCAGGTTTGTAATGAAATCTGATTTATACGGTACATCTGAGAAACCAAGACTTGAGCAATTAGACTTTTATATTTAATTAAACTGCTGAATCATCTTCACATAACATCTACAGAGTAGTCGGTGTTGTCATTGTTCCTCTAGACCTGGCACAAACAGAGTGGATTATGGGAATTTTACGGGTTTCCGTACTGCCTACTGATCTGCCACTTCGCACTGGTAGTGTAGATTCACTGGATTCACTGGCGCAGTGGCAGAGTGGTAAGGACCATCTGGACTAGAGGAGGATCGCCCCCCCCAGCGAGTGAGAGCACACTAGGTCTTTCTAAATTACAGGTGGTGGATTTGAGCCCCTGGCTGACTCCGGGCTTCCTGCGTGTAAAAACACAGAAGTGAAATGGGGCGTTTCTAATGGAGGGGACCTTGGTTGGGCGCGGCTGCACTTTAGTGACTGTGCACCATTTTGTATTTAAAAACCGTCTGCTTAAAAATAGGGTCCCTGATCGGAAAGATTAGAGCAGGAGTAGGGCTGTCTGACCGGGGGGGGGGAAGCTGGATTCCCTCGCTCTCCTTCACGATGTGCTCCAGGACCAGGCTGACCTTTCAAGCAGGACCGCAGCATTCCGATCCACACTGTAATTACGAGCTGCTGAATAAGCTGAAAATATGCAGCCCTATCATAGCTACACACCGTCTAAACAAATGAATAGGCATCCAGATTGCTGTCTCCATGATGTCACCATGTAATTATTACACAACACACAGCTCAGCACTGCAGTGTCTTCCCGCTCCCCCACACGCGACCTCTGACCTGGAATATGTAGTCCCCGGGCCTGACGTCGGTGACGTCGACCCACTGGCAGTCGATGTCGTGCCGGTAGGTATCCCAGCAGCCCACGGAGATGCCCTGTTCCCCCATGCCGTAGCATGCGTAGCGTTTCTGTAACCCTAAGGTGAGAAGACGAGGCTGAGTCAGCGCCTGACCAGCGGTAACGAAGCAACACTTAAGCGCTGCATGCAAACTGGCCCAGCCGGGCCAGAACCGGATCTCCTAGCATACAGGCAGGGGCCTTCACGTACCGTCGGGACAGAAAGTGTCCTCCAGGCAGAAGCTGGCCTTGTGACCCTCTGCCACTCTGGTCCCATTCAGAGTCAGCAGGTCGTAGTGGGTGAACACCTCGATGCTGTGGTAGTGCCTATAACACACACAGGAAGGACGTACCAATCAGGCTGAGGCAGCAGTGAGCAGCAATTCAGACTCCGACTCCAGTATCCAGGTAGGTTACCCTACGGTGTTGGGTACAGTATAGGGGAAAGTTACAATTTATTGTTATGCTTATTTTAATTTCTGTGGCACTTTGTAAACCCTGTGGTTAAAACAGTGCCATATAAATAAAGATTTATGTGCGTTCTCTGGGATTTGAACCCACAACCTCAGAAACTCTAGTACAACACACTACTGGTCGAGCTACACAAAAACAGCCCTTCACTAAGGTGACTGGAGAATAATTCACCACAAGGAGTGGCAGACTGATAAGGTCATATGATGGTGGCACAGGGGTTAGGATTAGTGATGGATAAAATTACTTTTCATGAACCATTTGCTGTATTTTTTGACCCTACTAGATGGTGCTCTTGTTTTACTTTGGGACATGCTGTGTGCTCATTTTTGAACAGAGTGCAACATCTAGTGGAGTCAAAAAATGGTTCATGAAGCATCATTTTGTCTATCACTAGTTAGGATACTTTGGCATAAACCTCAGGCCTGTGTGAGCCCACAGCTGCCAGCCAAGATCCCAGAGAAGGACCAGGATCCCAATGCCAGGCCTGACTGTCTGACCCCATCCTGGGGAAGTGTCGGGTCACACCCCAACACGCCCCACACCACCGTGCCCCTCGGATAGCCATGGCACCCACCTGTGGCATTGGTGCCACACCCAGGACTCGCGGGAGGCCCGCGGGCGGAAGTCAGCCAGGCCCAGGTTGAGGATGCGGGAGGAGAAGCGCAGCAGGCGGCGGTGGCCATAGGGCCAGCGCATGCGGCTCGCTGACGACGACAGACAGTTCTCCTCGTTGGCGCAGGTGAGCAGGTGCAGAGGCCGGTCCTCCAGGTAGGCCGTCTCCTGGACCAACTGGGTGTCCAGTACCAGGTCCGGTGCGGCTGGAAGGCGGAGCCAGCGAATCAGAAGTAGTCAGGTTGTTGTTTGACAGGGCCCCCCAAGGGCTGATATATTTAAAAGCCATGATGTAGACATGCGTTATCATATTTTCTGTTTTTGCTTTTTTGACATGTTGCATCAGCTTCACATTTTCTTTTAACACTGCTAGCGGCTAGAATTTTCTCCATAGTTCCTTCTAGTATGCAGGCACTGACTGAGCAACTGAGCAATTCTGAAATACATCTGCCCCCACACACAGTTCTGTTTTATTCCCTCACCAGTGTTCCCCCTGCAATTCTGTTGCAGCCTACCAAGGGGGCGCACCACACAATTTGAATACCTCTACAGTGGGAGTGAGGTGACTGCACATTCACTTGGCTTGGCCACCAGGGCAGCGACACTCACTCTCGGTGCAGCTGACACCGGCGGCCTTGACCCCGCCCCCCCGAGGGCAGTGCACATGCTGGTTCCGCCGGCAGTGCTGGATGGACAGCTCCGTTCCCACACAGTGGGTCCCGCTCAGCAGCACCTCGCTGGCACCAGGATCGCCGGGCCAGTACCAGGTCTCCTGCGGGCAGCAGCGGAGCAGATCAGCAGGGCAAATAAACCGCAGATGCCCATTTACTTCGGCCGTGACCATGGAGCCCTTATTTCCAGTTTGTTTTCTGTTCTAAGGGTAGAAAGGCTCGGTGTGTCTAAGGAGCCGTCCCCAGCCCTTATCAGCACCCTGCAGCACTCAGAGGAGAACAAGGGCTTCCTCAGGCCCAGCTCACAAACGCCCTGACTACACCCTCGCTATACCCTTAATAGCTCAGTGCGTCAGAGTCCTGCTTAAGAGACCATTTCTCTGATTTACAGTAAAATGTGTTTTTGCAGGTGTCTGTTTTTAGAAAGGAGCAAGTGTTAAATTGACCCCAAACTGGTTTCCTTTGATGTAACTCCGCTTACGCCCAACTCCACATTACACCCTTATAGCATGACTGCTGCAATGCCTTCCTGCTTGCCCTGCCCTTTTAGTTATGTTTCATTTTCCTTCCTGACCCTTTTGGACGATTATGAACAGAACTGAGAGAAAACAGAGGGAACCAAAACCATGTGGAGACTCCCGGCCGACGTCCACCATCTCGCTCGTCACAGCACGCTCTCCTGCCGATCGCGCTCACCTCGTGGGCCTGGGAGGCGAACCCGTATCCCAGCTGCCGGCACACCACCATGGCCTCATTGATGCCCCAGTTCTCGCTGCACACAGCCCCCCAGCGCTTGCGGCCGCCCACGGACATCAGCACCTCCACGCGGCCCTCACCTTCCACCCGGCCTCCTGCTAGCCTCACCTAGGGTTAGGGGCAGAGTCATGGGATAAACAGAGGCTGAAACAGTGGCCCTGCTGCGGGAATGCTCCCCTGATGGTGAGGAAGGCAGGATTTACTGTTTTTTCCAGCCCAGTCTTTGGCACGTTGCAGCGGACGGAAGCGTCCTGGCTGTGCTTGCAGGTCCGGGGAGGCACCTCCTGGAAATGGCAGTGTCTGATGGAGCCTTCAGCGCCAGAGCACTGCACTGAGTTCATGTGGATGGGTCCAGTGCCTGCAGAACAGGAGCCGGGTTAGTTGAGTTAGCCGTGCAGCTCGCTAACAGGAAGAGCTTGCTGGGCTATGTTTGCTGGGTTAGCCGCGCAGCTCGCTAACAGCAAGAGCTTGCTGGGCTGGATTAGCCGGGTTAGCCACACGGCTAACTAACAGGAAGAGTTTGCTGGTGTAGCTGCTCAGCTCACTAACAGGAAGAGCTTGCTAGGTCGGGTTAGCTAGGTTAGCTGCACGGCTCGCTAACAGGAAGAGTTTGCTGGCCCAGGTTAGCTGGGTTAGCTGCTCAGCTCGCTAACAGGAAGAGCTTACTGGGCCACAGTCATACGGCAGCCAAAGCCGCACCCATGTGTGAGTGTACAGAATGTTCCTGTCCCATCGGAAACACCCCCTGTGAGACTGGCGCACCCGCCCCACTCCAGCTCCGCCAATGCCAGGGAGAGCTTTCATTTCGTTACAGACCATTACCTGCATTCTCTGCTCTCTGTAAAGCAAAGGCGTGAAGTGAGGACGGCCCCACACGATCTGGCGTGACCGCGGGGGACGGGTGAAAGTGAATGTGACGTCCAGGGGCCCAGGGCCAGTTCGGCTTAAATGTATAAGTGCCCTTAAACCAGCAATGAAAACCTACAGGAGTGATAAGGCCGAGTTCCTGCAAACTAAGGCGAACGGGTGTTTATGCTTCTGAGGAAACCGGGTCATTGTGCAGGTGGAGTCCCACAAACTGCAGTGGCCACTAGTGGCCGGATAAACGTGGCGCATTGAAACACAGACGTACATGTCAAATAGTAAATTACATGTAGAAAACAAAGCCCCAGGAGGCGGCAAATATGTCAAATGTGAGTCTCTGTGTTTTCTGTATCTAACGGTACCACCAAAAATCCTAGCAATTTTGTTTTCTCCCTTCCGAAGTACCACTGAGCATCTCGTGCCTGAGGTTGCAGGAAATTAGCGGATGGGGCGAAGACAGTCGGGCTGAGGGATTAGAGTTAGAGGACAACACGGCCAGCGAGCTGACTCACGTACCGAAATCGTAAATAACTACAACAATGGACCAGTGGAACAGGACTGCGGCTCTTCCAGAGAAAAGAGGCCCATGCCACAGACGGCAGGGTGACTGCATGGCATCCGTCCCCCAGGCGTCTTGAAGCACACTGAGCATGCTCAGCGCCGCTTCCGCAGGATAGCACAGACGTGACTGTGCTATGTAAATATAAACGCGTTCTAAATGAAGGCCAGTAGGAATGGCCAGTTCATACTGGTTCATTTAACAAAGCCCATTTGCTGCAGCACATTTCATCGACACTCACGTTTGCCATTACGGCCCAGCTATGCACCATTAACAGCAAATACTGTAGGAAGCAGAACCAGGCTGTCAGACGAAGCAAAGGGAAATTAAAACACAAAGCGCTCCATCAGGGGTCGGGCCGATCATTAAGCCAGTTCCATCCGAGCAGGAAGGCCAAGGGGGATGTACATCAGCCTGCTTCCTCTTCATTGGTGTCATGCTCATGTGAAGACAGGCCAGCAGACGAGGTCCCGAAAGGAAGCGTGGAGCTCAGTGTTATTCTGCTTCCTGTGACTTCTGAGTAAACACGCCCCTTAATGATTCTTGCTCAGTTGGACCCCTAGTGGCTGTCATGGTCATGGCACCTACCCATTTCTGACTGGGCCAGGGAAGGTAACAATGCGAGGAGACCAATAGGCAGTCGTCACCGATCATACTCAGAATTCACTGTCACAGCCACCAGCAGAAACAGCAGCAGGGACGTGACATTTTACATTGGAGAGAGGGACCATATTCTGTTCCTTTGTGCTGCCCTACAGTACCATAAGAATATCAGGTTACCAGGCTAAACTATCACAAGTGTGGGTTGGTGCTTGCTTTACTAGAAGGAGGTTTAACAAAGCCATTTAGACATGAACAAACCATGTACTAGAATCTGAGTAAGAAGGATGAATGACAACAGACTAAATACATTCTCATGGATAAAAAAATACAAGAAAGAGCCAGTATTTTCCTGTCCGTCTCAAAGTTGGCGTAACTTTAAGAGCTGTTTGGCCTGCTGAAGCACCTTCGTGGCAAACAGAACTTTGTTTTTATCCAAATCAGTTTAAAAGAAAAGGCTGAACAGGATTATTTCATTTCGAGGCCGTTTACACTCCAGTGCCAAGTATGAATCCATCATATCTGCTCTGAAAATCTCAAGCCACACACAGGCAGTTTGCATGAAGCCTCTTTAATGTGAGACTAACCAACACGAATAGTACAGAAGAACAGCATGTCGTCATCCTGCGACTCCCGCAGCTGCGGTACTTAGACAGGAGGGAGGAGTCCAAACTACATTCATCGTTCATTGGCTGATGGACCCTGGGTGCTGACATGTCCGAGGATCCGCGTGCTTCTAGACCTTTGAACTCAGCACTAAAGCGAATCTGTTGGCATAGATCTGAAAGATTCTGCGAGAGTTTCAACGCACCGACTGAGCAGGTACCTCCCCCAAGCAGCGTCGCCATGTCAATCGCATCACGGTCAAGGGCAACTCATCAAAGGAGCCTAGGATGTGCATCAGTGCAAGGAGCCTTCAATAGAGAGGTCCAAGCCCTCGGCCTATTCAGCGGCAAAGTGGCATGGAGTCCCGAGATAAGCAGGGACCGGAAAGCTCTCCAGAACTGCCTGGAATCTCAGACAAACCCCCAGCGCACAGCTGGTCCCTTACGCACCTGTGTGGCAGACGCAGCACTCACGCTCACACACACGCACACACACACATGAACACACACATGAACACACACGCACACACACACACACACACACACACACACACACGAACACACACGCTCACACACACGCACACACACACGCACACATGAACACACACGCTCACACACACGCACATACACACGCACACATGAACACACATGAACACACACGCTCACACACACGCACACACACACAAACACACACGCACACACACACACACACACACACACACATGAACACACACGAGCACACACACACACACCACATCAGGAACCCGCCAGGGTGACCTTCATGGGTCGGATCGACAAACTACTCATACGTGTCACAATTTCACCATTCAGCCAAATGACAGTGAGGGTAAAAAAGGAGGGAAATTCTACAGCAGAGGTAATCCTTTACCAAAATGTCATGCATTTGGTGAGAGGTGCAACCTATTATGCAGTATAATATGATAGCTGGGGTACAATAGCAGAGAACTGATGGTATTTTAAGCAAAAGTCAGTTCTTTTCAAATATTAGATTCCATTGTAATTCCATTATTTTTGCAGCAGAACTAACCAAGAGGCCAAACAAAGCTTACCAGGGGCCAAGATAAGGTTAAACAAAGCTAAAAGAGAACAGACAAGGCCAGATGAAGCTGAAGAAGGCAAAAATGAAGGCCAATCTGGACTGGATTTGTTTGTGAACTGCTAGGATGACGCTGACCAGGCAATGTCTGCAAAATGAGGACATGGTTAATCTAGTTATCATGATTATCTCCAAACTCATAGCCCTGTAAGCACGTCCAGTCAAATCACAAGCAGGCAAATAAATGGCTGAGAAACCATGTACACGGCAGGCAGAGGCAGCCCTGAACTCAGTGTACCAAATAGCCGGCTCTCTGGACCTCTGTGAAAAGCCAACCATCCTTAACTGGCATCATATCCAGTACAGTCCACAGTCATGCAAGTCACTGGATACTTCATTCCTAACACACATAAACAGCGGCATCCGTTCTTAATACTTAATCAATCTCCTCTCACAATGTTTATAAGCTAGAAATCCTGCAAGCATTGACAGCCCCCCTGGAGTGTATGCCAAACTGAGCTTTAACCAATCACGGTCCAGGTGGTTCCTGATAGGGGGTGGTTCTTCGCATGGCCCATTACTCACCTTGGCCCATGTGCGCCCCACGGAGGGCGTCGCGGGCCGTCCCGAAGCCCAGCTCCCTGCACACCACGCTGGCTGCCGTCAGGTCCCACAGGTGGTCACACACTGTCCCCCACTTCCCTTCCTTCAGCACCTCCACTCGACCTTCACCCAGGCGGGGCCCCGCCTTCAGTCGCACGATTGGCTGGTATGGCAGAGTGACACCATAGAAACCGTATCAACCATTGCTCCATCCACTGCTCATCTGCTTAGAGGCCCACCAATCAGACCATCCATTTTATTTAAACCATAGAGGTGACTCACCTCCTTGGGGTGTGGAGCCTGAGGCCGGCCAGATGAAATACGCACAAACTGGGGCCCAGGGACACACTGCACAATGGCGTGGCGGCCCCCGGGGCAAGGAGTGGGGCTGCGTGGGATGGATAGCTGGGCGCGGCACTGGGACAGGCTGCTCTCAGTGCCCAGGCAGTGTACCTTCTCCACCCAGAAGCCCTTCTTTCTGGCCAAGATGCCCAGCCTGTGGGGGAAGTCGGAGGTGAGAGTGGCCTGGCCAGTGACGTCACTTTAATGCATCTTTGAAAATGATTTAAGGGTCTTACCTGGAGGATGAGTCGGCGATCTTTGAATCCCATATTTTTCTGTTGGAAAGAAGAGAGGGAGTTAGGAGAGGGTACTGGAAAACAAAGCCTGTTTCCTGTGGAACCAGCTACCTCTGCACAAACGAGATGCTTAGACATGCAGGCTCCCAGTCAATATAGCAATGTATCAATATATCAGGAAGGCTTGTGGGTAACCTGTACAGTGCCATGTGACTGCCATGCACATCAACATGTCAGGTAGTGATGGACAAAAAAAAGAAACGTGCTGTATTTTATGACTCCACTAGATGGTGCTCTTGGTTTGCTTTGGGGCATGTTTTGTGCCCTTTTTGGAACAGAGAGCACCATCTAGTGGAGTCAAAAAATACAGCAAATGGTTCATGGAGCATCATTTTGTCCACCACTAATATCAGGTGGGCTTGTGGGTAACCTGTATGGTGCCATGTGATTGGCTCAGCATTTCAGACTAGGTCATTACCACCGAGTGTCTGGTTAATTAAAGGTAAAGCAGAATGCAGATCTAGAGGCAAGAGAACGAGAGCGACACATGCATGAAGCAGCAGGTCATGGCTGATGAAAGGGCAGCAGCGATGAGTGCCCTCATATGGGAGGGGTGAGTAATAGATACGAGGATGCAGGGCTTTATATCACACTCCGTGTGGCTCTGAGTCAGACACACGCACATGGCCTCCGCCCATCATGTCCTTTGCTAACATGGGGGCCATGACTTACATGCTGGCCAGATGACGATGACCACTGCTGGACAATGACTTTTACAGTGGTGCTCCTGGGGGCTGTTTTATCATAGCAATTTGTGCAACAGAACAAGAAAACAGATGCATGTCTATCTCCTTCTTGATACATCAGCTGCGTTTGGCCTGCCAGGAAGGTTAGGGACTGTGTGAAAATGGCATGCTAGGAACTGTCTGAAAACTGCATGGTGTGAAACATGTGACTGTGTGAAAACTGCAACGTAGGGGCAATCTGAATTTGTCATACTAGGGACTGTCTAAAAAAGTCACACTAGGCACTGTCTGCAAAGTGCATGGTTGGAACAGTCTCAAAATGGCAGGCTAGGGAATGTCATACAGGTGCGTAAGGGACAGGTGCATAAGGGACCATCTCAAAATTGGCCATCACAGAATCCAATGCACAACTTCAAAACCCACAGCGGCTCATTCTCACCACAGGGAAAGTGTCTGTGAGGCTGTGGTTGGATGGGACAAGAACATGCTGCATTTAGCTCAGTTCCTACAGCGACCTTATTTATGTGCCCAAAATTACCCACTTGCATCTGTAATGTGGTTCTCTGGTAACATGCTGCTGCGCAGAGCAGACACAGAAGAATGCTTAATCATAGCAGCTTTCTAAGCTAAGAAACACATAAAAAAATCACTATATCAATCTGACATCTAAAACAATGCATTTTTTCCCCCACTAAAAAAATTAAACAAAATGAAAGCAGTAAAAAGTCCTTCTATCCAGATACAGAGTTGCCCAAGACTAAAATATCTCAGATTAAAAACAAAGATTAATAATGAGCTGAGAATTGAAACTGACAGTCCAATTATGTGAAGAACGTGATGCTCAAGACTAAGTACAGCACTAGTGAGCTGATTAAGAACAGGTGTACACTGCACAAGTACTCATGTGGCATGTTCGCTGGTGTACAGACACATGGTGAGGCGGAATTAGTGAGAAGTCGGTTTGAAAGTGCAGGGCCCGGGGCCCTCCTAGGCTATACATAAACACTGCAAAAACTCTCTGGCTGCCACCCCTCCACACGCCAGGCTGTAATCAGCCTTGAGGCACCACCCCAGCATGCCCCCCCCCACCAATTACCGCAGACCCAGGCTAGCTAGCGAAAGAGCCCACTTGCCCCACAGGTGAGAAGACATTTTTTTTTTTTTACATCTCAGTCAAAAATATGAGAAAGGTATTCACTCGTTCTTCCTCGATGTACACAGCAATTGAGGTCTGACAGATGCATTCGGATGGTGTCAAGCTCCAAGACCTCAGTACTGAGACGACACCATGCCGAATTTAAGTCACGTGTAAGGGGAAGTACTTCCAGACCAGACCACAGAGCCACATGTCTCCTCCCAGGAAACAACCTTTAGTTCCACCACTGGTATTATAGCATTTGTAGATTGCGGTTGTGAATTCCCAGAGTGACACTGAGTTGACCCTGTCTCCCATGGGGTCTGGTACAATTGGTTGGGGTTTTGGGGGGTAGAGGGGAGGCAGCTGTTGCTTTCCTTGGCTAAAACCCTTTAATTCGCTAAAAGCTAGTGAGCCCGGAACATCTCATGGCTGACATCAGCCTTCCCCGTGCCCTGAGGTCGGAAAAAAAACTGCTTCACTTGATGTAGTGTTAGAAAAAATAGGGAAATACCTCAACCTGTGGCACTCAGACAGAAGACGGTTCCAGTCAGAGCGAAAAAACATGACCGAAGGCTTTAAACTGCGTTCCAAAGCATACAAATAAATTAGAGACGAGATAATTGGAGAACACTTAAATCTAAAAGAGGACCTACAAAAGCAGAGGAATTATGCCCTGCAAAAAGTTACATCAGCAAGACAATAATTAAACAAAAATGCGGTTGAAATCCTTAAATCCGCTGTGGTGCCAAAGGCAGCGGCTGACACAGCAGGCAGGACATAGCGGTGACTGAACGCTACTCACGCACAGCTAGACCCCAGGAAAGCACAGCCGCTCCCAAGCAGCAATTATGGCCCTGTTAGCAAGGAACCCAAGGGGGGGGGGGGGGCAAGCAGGCGGTCCAGCAGGAGACCCACACTGGGTGGAGCAGGGCCAGAGAGGTGGGGTGTTGTCACCAAGACAACCGTCACGGGAGACAACACCTTTTCACGTTTTTAACACGTTCTGCCATTCTACAACTGAAAGACCCCTAGAACAAACTCTCTGTTTTACTTAGAGCCCAGTTTCACAACTAAACATGACTAAAAAAAAAGTTCACCCTCTGCATCCCTGAAGCCACACCCACCGTCAAGGTGCAGTCATTAGCCTGCCCTCCGCTACATTCCTGTCCCCAAACTGCAGGCTCCTCAGTACCTCTCTGGAACTTGGCCAGATTAGATTCCATTCACAAAAGAGCTGAAATGAGCACATACAAACCATTACAGGGCCTTCCAACACCTACGGTCTGAGGCAGAGACAGAGACACAGCCAGCGGATGGCTAACAAAATTAGCGCAAGCTAACCATTTGCTAATGGGCGCTGATTTCCAGGCTGACAATCAGACATTAGGATGAAACTGTCGACACACTGAAAATCTAAGGAGAGTATCAGTTAGGAAAAAAGAGTTAAACAGACAAAAGGTTCACGCAGAATACAATGGGTACAGTTATTAAATGCAGAGAGGGATCTGTGGTCAGAACTATACGGCACAGGTACGGGACAGATGCACAGGCAGAGAGATTAATGAGGCAGGCAGCTTGACGTCCACTGGTTACTGATGAAGGGTTACGGAGGATTGCCTATTTATTACAGCAACTGGGAAAATATAAATATAAAAATTATATGAAACGTGAGCTGTGTACAGTGCTGTGACAGAGGGTGGGCAGCAGACCTTAAAATGGCTGTTTTCCTATTCGGATACTTTCACCCAAAAAAGAAAAATCAACAACTGGAGTGAATTTAGAGCCGCTGAGGGAAGATGACTTCATGTGTGGCTGAACAACTGTGCTGTGAATAACTGGCAGATGACAAGGGAAAGCACAGAGCAGGTCCAGCCCTCCCCTGAGATGATGTACTGGGGCAGGCAGGATGGAATCAGGTGCCAGTATACTGTCTATGCTAACACTACAATGCCCAGTGGTGAAGGCCACTCCTGCTCCTGGAGCAGAGGTGCATGCTGGGAGTGGATGAAAGGGCCCCCCGTCTGAGCTGCGAGCTGCTCCACTGCTGGGGCGGGGGGGCTTTCAGCAGACATTTCAGGCGCAGTCTGTCAGCAGGATTTAAACAGCCCAGGAGGTGCGATCGCAGACAGGACAGCTTAAGGCCCGGCCCATAATCAGACAGTGTTGTGTGGTACTGCAGTCTTCATTCTCCGAGGCAGGCCAGCTCAGCCCCTAAAAACAACTGTATGTGCATGTGGCACTGCGAGAAGCCTCGGGAGTCACCCCAACTGGCACGTCCGCACACACGCATCCTCTGAATGGAGAGGGACAGCAGAGCCATGCATGCCATCCTCCTCACCACGGACATGTGGGGCGCGAGCTTCAAGTTGCACCCTGTCCTACAAGGAGATTACGGGACTGGAAACCAACGATGCAGGGGATGGCCCCTTGTTAACCAGGAAATGAGGCTTGCTCAATACCTGCCTCTGATTCCACACCCCAAATAGACTAATGCTGAGAATCCCAGAATCCCTAGAGTCAACATGGTAGTAGAGAGCTAGCAGGGCCAAGCGAAAATAGGAGATGAGCAGTCAATTAATCAAACATAGCCGGACTTGTACCTTTAGTGCAAACATAATTAAAAAGGCTATTATCTCGGATCGGGTCAGAACCAGCCAAGATTCACTGCTAGTCCAGAAGAGAAAATCACTAAATTCATTAGTTCCCCAAGCGCCCACAGGCTACGTACTTGTACACCTTGGTGTTGTGCTGTGTGGCCACGGGGAATCCCAGCATGCCACACACCACTCTGCTGCTGTTAAGGTTCCAGCCCAAGTCGCACACCTGCCTCCACCTCCTAGCATGCTTCACCTCCAGCACGCCTTCGGTCACCAGCGCCCGGTTCTTAGTGGAGGTCAGGATGGGCCGCAGACGGACTTCTTCGATTCGCACCCTGTCGAAAGCCTATGGGCAGAGGGTGAATACATCAGCAGGGTTCTGGGGATGCTTGTGGGAGTTTTATTAACACAAAAATGTTCTAAGGGCAGAGCAAAAAAATTATTGGTTCACAGAGATAACCAATCAGATTGTAGAGGAGGTGAGCCCAAGAAACTGAAGAGAGGAGACCTTCTCTAGTTGTTTGGACCCACCTCCTCTACAATCTGATATGTTATTTCTCTGAACCAATCATTTTTCTTTCTGCCCTCAGAACATTTTTGTGTAAGGAAAACTCCCATGAGCCCTGGGGATACAGTGTGTGACTCTTCTGTTCAGATGCAGAGAAGGAACCCCCTAGACAGATCCCCAAGGTAGCTCACACTGGCCCCAGCTTTGTGGTTCTGGATAAGGCTATGGACAGCAGAGGAGGATTGTGGGTAAGGAACTGTCATGTTATTAGACATAATGGACACGAGGCTGAAGCTCTAACACTGTCCTTCAACATTATGGAGTCCAACTCCTGTTGAAGCCAGTGTGAAGTACTCCCTTTGCTTCCTCCAGTGTGAGACACTGGCCAGAACCCATTAAATCCACACTCAGAATCACAAGAGAGGGGGGATCAACCAACATGGTTTTGTGCACACAGCACTGGGGGTGTTACACCTATACCCATTTACACCCATCTGGGAATCTGGGTGACGGCAGTGTGACAAAAAGGCAACTCGAGGTTTGTCAGGTCAAAGGAGGTGGCAGGGGCTCCATGACGGTGCGCGGAGTGGCAAATCCACTCACCGGGCCCAGAGGGCTGCTGTAGGGTGCAGGTCTGTAGTGCTGGTCCTGGCTGTCTGCCACACTGTTGCCCAGGTGGCCCGGGTCCCGGTGCCTCTGGCCCAGCATGTCGTTGTTCCAGTAGCGCGCCACACTTACGTTGCCCAGCTGGGAGACCTGGTGGCCCCGCTGTATGGTCGAGTCCCCCGGGCGCGGCCCCTCCGCCCTCCGCTCCTCAGAACACACTACGCCCAGATCCTCCGCATGCGTGCAGTCATGAATGCCCCAGCCATTGGAGCGGCATTTCGTCAGTGACGTCTCAGTGCCAGAACAGCGCACGTTGTCCATCCAGATTGGACCTGAGGAGGCAAATGGCTAGAATGAGAATATTCTTCCGGGGCCATAAGACTGGATAAAGATAGACCCTCTGAAGACATGAAGAAGAGATATGAAGGACCAACCTAATTTGATTCAGAGGCTGTGACAGCGAACACTTAACCCTTAGCTAAGCAATATTGTGCCAGCCACTGGCATGCGCTTCACTAAAGGCAACCAAGGTCAAGGGGAAGACTGTCATCTCAAAACAACCAGCCAAATGAAAATGGCAGTCATCAAACAGCTAGAAAGCCCTGTAATACCATTCAAGAGCAGTTCTTTAAAGCTGTGGGGGTTGATGATATATGCCATATATATGATGTTCAGGCCATTCGCTTCTGCTTAATGATAGTGTTTCCTGCCAGCATCGTCCTACCCTGGCCATAGTTTATCCGAGGCTTTAAAGAGCCTCTTAATTTAAACCGACTGGCAACGTAAAGACGACATGCGCAACTTTACAACGGGCAACATAAATCTATACGGCTCTAAACAATAAAAAGTTATTTAGGCTTGATATGAGTCGGAGGCGCGCCTAGCATCCTTTGCGCATGGCCAGGGACGTCGGAAACGGGGGGAGTCCCCAGCAATATTGGCAGATCCCCACTCCCAAAAATTAACATGAACATATAGCTTTTTTTTTTTTTTTTTTTTTTTTTTGCTATTCAACGCGTTTCTTTCATTATACAGATGAAACACATACGATAAACTAACAGCTCGTTCCTTATCGTTTTCGTTATGAATACAAGTGTGAGCAATTCGCTGCGAATTCAGAGCGCGAGGACGAATCATATAGGCCTACCCATCGAAGACAAATTTATCATACGGATCAGTTATTTTTTATTTAGTTGCGAAACAACTCTAAAGAGTGTTAGTCTTATGCTAAATGATGAAATCTTGGTCTCTTATGAATGATTTAAAAATCATGTGTGTCCGCTGCGATGTCGCAATATATATCGCACCCCTCCCCCCCACCACCACCAAAGTTACACTCCTTCCGACGTCACAGTGCATGGTTGACCACCTGCAGCCCGAAGCGGCACTAACAAGAATTAAACCGCACTCCACGTACTTCTGAAACAGTTTTCATGGTAACGCATTTATTAGAATAAAACGTCCCACTACCCCGACCGTTATAAGCTGTTGGAAGATGGATGGAAAAGTAAAAAATACATAAGAAGGAAGATCGCACCTTCTCCTTCTCCATACTTGGCGCTGTGAGCCCAGGTGATGCCGCTCTGGAAGCCCAGCTCTCGACAGACAACGTTGGCTAGATTAATGTCAATTTCATCGTCGCAGACGGTGCCCCAGGTGTTATTGTGGAGGACTTCAAGGCGACCCTCCCTTTGTGAGGGAGCGAAGCCCGCAAGGCGCACCTTGACAGCTGACTCACGGCCGGAGGACCGCGGGACCCCTTGCGCAGAAAGGAGCAGCGACATGAGACACAGCAGGGAACCCAGCGTCGCTTCTGTTAAAGACAGCAGGGAACCACGAAACGTAAACATAACGGAGAATAGAAATGGAAAACAATGAACGAAGCATGCATATATAAAATATAGGCCTATTAAATTAAAATCGCTTTGCAAACCACTTTCCAAGAAACAAAGCATTATATGTCACAAATTTTGTGCGTAAGCAATTTTCTGTCTTTCACTAATTTTAATTTACAGAGATTATATGCCTAGCTTTACGGTGAACGTTATACAGTATTTGAATTGCCCTATTATCATAATTTAAATTTCAGATTTTGTAGCCTATATACTATACTGTGGGAGCGGACACCATTGCACAGCCACGCAAACAGTGTAATGATTACCAAACGCTTTAAATGCATATAGACTCCTTGTCATTATATATATGTTATATAAATATGATACTAGTCGTTATCATATTCATATAGGCCTGGCTTTCATTAAGAATGGCAATGAGGGACCTTTTTAATTTGACATATCTCGTTCTTACAGAGTCTGGAAAATCTCATATTTAAGTGATTATGCACTAGAATTCACGAAGCGTATCTAGATAAAGCAACGGTCATACATATTGGTATTAATGAAAAACACATTGGTTTTTGAAAAAATAAACAAGTGTGCGCTAAGTTAATTTCTTTTGGTCCCTAAAGTATAACTCCACAGTAACGAGCGCTTTAAATTGCCTTGTAGATGACCAAACAGTAACCTCCCTGCGAATAAATCGAGCCCTACAATTTTATTGGTACCTATAACATTTTGTAAATTAAACTGTAAATGTCGCAAACCGTTTGCGGAACTTTTGCCTAAATGCAAAAAAAGCGCTAGAGAAGTATCTGTTTGGTTTAAGACAGAACACAAATCTCCAGACAGCACTCGCATACTCAGATGTGCTAAAGAGCCCAGAATGAAGACCGCAATGTGTTGAACATCGAAAGAGCCCCTGGCGCAAAAAAGCCAAACGCGACTCACCTGTCATTGCGCCGCTGCGAGCCATTTGCGAGGCTGGCGGGGAGAAAGTGAATGAGCGAAGCAAGTGTGTGACAAAGACGTGGTCTTGGTCTGCTGTTCTCCTCTCTTCCACCCTCCCTCTTTTCCTTCCCTCCCACATTTCTCCCTTTCTCCATTTTTATTGTCTTCTATAGTTGAAAACTCGTATCACTAATGTATGTTAAAATTACATGAAAATACCGTTGAATCTTTCTGAATTTAATTAAATTATTGGTTTTCGGAAAAGGCAGCCACTGTAATTTCATGCCGCCATATGGACCATGAACCTCCTCATATCATGCACGTTTGCCAACTTTGGGTCAGCTGGCTGGAGTGAGATGTTCAATTCAAGACCAGTCTGCACACACATGTCCAAGCATTTACATGCATGTACATGCATAGTCGGTAGGGTTTGCAAACTTTTAGTCTTATAATCTTAGGTTTATAATGGAATCATAAGGATTTATACTAAGATTTCTTGGGTGAGCATGTCACGC
This sequence comes from Hippopotamyrus pictus, assembly GCA_026781145.1. Taxonomy (NCBI): domain Eukaryota; kingdom Metazoa; phylum Chordata; class Actinopteri; order Osteoglossiformes; family Mormyridae; genus Hippopotamyrus; species Hippopotamyrus pictus. The sequence continues at coordinate 12,781,381 of JAODLC010000065.1, forward strand.
CAAATGTGTGAGATCTGGCAACCCTGTGATGCAAAAAAAAACACAAGATGAACATGTCTGAGTTAAAAGAGACTTGTGCATTAAAACACAAGTGTTAAAGCGGTGCTGAAGCATGAGGCATGTGAAAAGATGGATCAGTGACAAGACACTACAGTCCACTGTTGATATATGTGGCTTTTAATTTAACAGATTGGTTGGGATTCAAGTAGCAAGAAATAAACCCATCCATAATTAAACAGCTATTATCTTTATAACAATACTCCAGTGGGAAGAACTTTGTGCCCTAGAGTATCAGTGAGTAAGGCTACATTGGTTCCGAGAACATGAATCAGAGCAGAACTAAATCATCTGCCTCTAGAATGCAGATTACTCAAGCACAAAGCCACAAGAAGGACCCAGGGCACGAACAGCCAAAACCGCACAGCTGTGAAACCAAGTGCCAGTCACAGCTTCCAAACACACAGGTGCCCAGCAAAAGCTGCATGGCTCCTCTCTCTCCATCGCCCTTCAGACACCCTCCACGTCCTCTAGCTGATGGCAGAAAGCAGCAGAGTAGCGATACCATCATCCTGACATACATCTCAGCTGTTTACAGCCCATTCTGGGTAAAGGCTTCATTACAGGAGACTTTAAAAGTTAATTGTGAGTTTCCCTCTCCATTTAACGGTGAACAAAAGCTCGGCTGATTGTGGTGGCAGCCTGCTGTTCAGACACAGTTTCCTGTGGGGTAAGTCTGAGTTCATCTGCTGTTCACTTTCCATCCTGGTTCACAAGGTCAGTTTCGGAGGGTTTACAGGATTAATTTTGTTAGAGTTCTGGTTTCATGAAAGGGTGTTTTATCAGCAGAGGTATTTACTGCGGTTTTCTTTGGATGCCCCCTCAAATGAACAGGGACAGGAAATACAGCAAAGGGCCAATTTAAATTTTAAAGGAAACAAAATTATCTCAGACTTATTCTACAGTCTATTTTGTTATAAATTAAAAACCAGCAATTTAGTTGTTTGTGAGCCAAGGTTTATGCGACTGTGTGGTTGAGTGCAGGCCCTTCCTCCCCTGTAAACCAGCCGGAAGAGCAGCCCCCTATTAGAGGGAACTAATCAAAGAACCATCTTACCGGGTGACCAAAAATAGGCCGTTGGAAAGGGGCGACAGCGACCCTGTCCAAATCCCCACCTCGACTTACTATGGAACTGGGAGGCTGCGGGCTGCCTGTGGGCGTGGGGCCCAGAAGAGGTGCGGTATGGTATGATGAGGGGACAGCACAGCGCCCTCCCCCTGCACAGGGCAGTCCTGCACATAGCCCCGCCACGTGACGGCATCTCACAGGACCACTCCTGCTAGGGGTTCTGCTGCGGAGACATGCTCCCTCTATAATTACACACCAGGGCCAGCCCCGCCCTGTACCACAACCCGCAGGGGCGTGAAATAAATACACTCTCCAGCAATAAACAGCCGCCTTTCCAAATCACGGCACCTCCTGAACTCCCAGCCCAGCTCCCCCCTCCCTTTGCATGGGCCCCCCTCCTCCTGGAAAGGCCGAACGCCTGAGATGCCCACACAGCCCCGGCTGGCAGGGCCTCGTCCAGTCCACCAGGTTCCAGGGGCATCAGTGATCAGCGGGCAACCGCTAAGACCACAGTGGGCTTCCAGACAGCAGGAGTCTGGCCGTAAAGGTCCCTCCCATCACCTGGCACACATTACTGGCTGTAAGCGCTGAACACTGGGAGTTTTCCCACGATCACGACCAAGCCAGCCCACTTTGGGATCCCCGACTGCACGGACCGCACAAACACTCCCAGCGTGCCAAGGACCCATCTTCATTCCGAAATCTTCGAGCCTAAGCAGAACCAGACAAAGCCTCACCCAAAAGTTCTCTTGCTCTGAAGATGGGAGCAACCGCAGCTCATCTGCCCCAGCGTTCTAGTGCCAGATTTAGGGTATGATGGAAATGTCCAGTTATGGCGGGCATGAGATGTCAGTGCAGTCCCTTTTCCCGCCGTAAGGAACACAGCCTTGTGATTAAATTCGTCGCTCCATCCCAGTCATCTCCAAACTCGGTAGAAAGGCGTGGCCACCATGGTGGATGGTATGAGGAGCTAGACATGCATCATCTCACCAGGTCACGGCTCCTAAATAACAGGGGATGGCCCAGGAGAGAGAAAAGACAAGAAAAGGTATATATAGGCACAGCAAGAACGGAACAAAATACCACTGGGAATTGTGCAGTAGAGTAGGTGATCCATACTCAAAAATGCACAATCTATTAGGGGTGAATAGACAAACCAGGTTTATTAAAATAGTACGCAGTAAAACACCATCCCAAAGCAGTGTGGTCTATGTACGGAGGAAACTTCCAGAAAGCACGGACACAGAGAGGACACCCGTCATCTCACAGCTCTGTGCACCAGCTGTCTATCACCTAGACCCAGTACCAGTTTAAATAAGGCCAGGGAGGACTGGCATAGCCACCCTGCGCCTAACGGGGGTCAGAAACGTCGCTCCGAGGCAGCATGCTAAAATGAAAGAAGCTCTATGGGCCACTCCCTTCAGCCAAACAGCCGGACATTATTCAACAGGCGGCAGGCCAGCATACAGCGCGAGGTATAGCGGCTGGAACAGGCACATAGGTCCTAAATAAAAGACCACGCACCCCACGTGACACACTGCCACCTTGTGGCAGAAAGATGTATAACAGAGCATGACTCAAGGTCCCGGAAAAGTTGAAGAAGCAACAACCAATTTACTGTTAGAAATTTAAAACTAAAACAAAAGGCTTTGATACATTGCATTTCATGAAAGTAAAAACCCTGAACTCTCGGCTGCTCTGGTAGGATAAAGCCAGGCAACTACTGAAATCCTTACCTTCTGTAACATGTAGCCTCTTCAGTCTGCAAGTGGCTGTGCCGATGTCCTTAAAAATAAGGCACAAAGGAGGAACTGCACGCTATCCAGGTATGCAAAAGAACTGAGTGCTGCCAACAGATCAACACCAGCTTGGCATGATCGGGGAACAGCTAACAATCAAATTCGAAACAGACATACTCTCTGATAACTGACAACGAATGCTACTTGTGCACTACAAAACATCGTGTGCATACAAAAACATCTGTGCATCTGAAATGTACTACATACTCCAAGAGTGTGTAAGGATTAGGATCACTACTCCGTCCCTAAATATCTGCTGTGAGAATGAAGGGTGTACATCAGGGAGTTTTAAGATGACCTGTAATTAGGTATGACTGGGGTGGATCTGTGTGGAGCACGATCATGGCTAATGCAGCCAAACATGTCCCCATTGCCTTGATGGGATGCTGCAAATGGCTGGGGAATTAAACATGGGAACCCAAATCTTGAAGCTGCTGGTGCAAAACCTGAGGAAAATGGATCTGGTGACACATGGAGGATGTGTATGACACCTGTAAACCTGAGGACGGGGTCCACTATAGAAAAGCAAAATAAAAGGTATTTTTTAATGTGTTCATTTTTTGGGCTGTGCTGCCCTCTATTGATCAGGCAACTATATCACAAGAGCACTATGCAAAATCTTCAGAAACTTTCCATGGGAAGTAGGGTTGCAAAGGGGTGAAAAATTTCCAGAAATTTTCCATGAGATGTTAAGCCTGGGAATTTTAGAAATATTGAACTCTGTGGAACTCTGTGAAAGGTGGCAGATATGGTAAAGAAAGCAAACTCTATGAATAATGCAACGTAGAATATGACTTAGCAGTGCGTTTTGATGCAGATGCTTATTTTTATGTTTTTACACATAATTACTCAAAAGCACTTGGTTACACAATGATGTCACTATTAGTGCTATCAAGATATTTTTTTCAACTACATTTAAGCTACCTATTATAGGCTAACCTGCAATTTTGCTAATTTTCTGTTTATTCCCAATACAGTCCCAATAATTCCCATGGAAAGTTTCCAACTTTGAAAATCCCCAGAATTTTGCAACCGTAGTGAGACAAACACATTTACATTTATCTACATTTAATTATTTAGCTGTGCCCTGAGATGGGTTGGCGCCCCATCCTGGGTTGTTCCCTGTCTTGCACCCGTAGCCTCTGGGATAGGCTCTGGACCCCGCCAAGACCCCAAATAGGATAAGCAGTTACAGAAGATGGACGGATGGAAATTCCTTTAGCAGAGAAATTTTAGCTAAAGTGCTGTACAGTTGAGAAAGCTAGGTCAGCCAATCCCTGGAACAATTGAAGTTCAAGGCCTTTCTCAAGGGTATGAGGGTGAAATCACTTAGCTGAACATGGGATTTGAACTGGTGTTTCCGCTCCATCCAGCGTTATTGTTATGGTCTCAGACACTGTGTGGAATATGAACTTTGCTTTATTGACCATCAACTTTAAACTAATTCTAAAGTACTAAACAAATACTTCTCAAATATAATAGTGCAAATGTCATTTCAGAAGTGAACACTAGTGTTGGAAGTAATTTTTAAAAGATGAGATGGTTTCTTAATGGAGGAGACGACACGGCCTGACCCTGAGGCTAAGGCTCTACGGCTATGCTAAGCGTCAGGTAGAATAGTGATCCCCAACCTTTATTTCGTCACGGACCGGATTAATATCAGAAACTATTTTCACGGCCCGGCCTTTAAGGAGTGGCAGATAAATATACGTATACGTATTTATACGAAT
>JAODLC010000065.1:12786135-12796974 GCA_026781145.1 Hippopotamyrus pictus
AAAATGGGGATATTTTAAAAATATAATAATGGGGTATCTTTAAAATATAATAATAAACGGCTTGTGGGAATATTTTTTGCGGTAACTATCACGTGACCGAAGTTCTTTATTTTTTCTGTGCAGCCCGTGGACCGGTACCGCATGACCCACGGCCCGATACCGCTCCGCCGGCTGGGGGTTGGGGGCCACTGAGGTAGAACACTCCATGGCACACAGAGGCAGCCACACAGAGACAAAAACCGTTTATTCACAAAGACGTCATTGGAGTTAGGCAGCATCAAAGTATTACACAAAGACATGGCTTTAATTGTAACTCTTTGCACTGTTACTAACGTTAGTCTGACATGAATGTTTACAGAACATCCTAGATAATTCTCGATAGCAATCGATGTGCCCCACCTCCCCTCGAAACCCCAGGCTCATCTCAGCCACTTCGGCCCCTCTGCAAGTCAGCCAGGACAGTCAGGGCGGCGTTCCATCCTGCAGCACCCATAACGCCACCACCTGGCAAACAAAGGTAAGGCAACCAGATACATATCTAGAAACTGCACAGGTGGCTTGGCTGTTAAAATTCTGGACTAAAAAGGCTGCTAATTCAAACTACAGTCCTGAGTGACAGGGATGCAAAAGCCAGTTCTGTAAATGGCATCATTTTTTAAAGTACAAGACAGTGTGTACACGCAAGATCATATGACCCACTAGAGAGTGAAATTTATTACAACATAGGTTTCGTATGAACAACAAAAGGAAAAAATTAACCACTATCAGCCAATAACATACCAGGATGACATCCACTGCCACAAAGATACAGGCCTTTGATTGGTGAGCGGTAATCCGAGACAGAGGGCAAAGGTCGCACCAGATAGAGCTGATCCAATGACATGGCACCGTGAAAAATATTCTGTTGGCAATGTAAAACCAGCTATTTAGGATCAAATATTAAGTCATTTACACCTCAGGGTCCCTGGACTTTAACCTTGTTATCTAAGACAATATTTATATAAGGATTTCGGTAACCATTAAGCAGAGACTAATTAAAAATCATTCTGCAGCTCAACTTTACCAGAGAATGCTAACCCTGAAATGTTAAATCCTAACCCTGTGTGTACCATAAGGACACATCCAGCATGATCATCTCTTTAATTAAATGACTTATGTTTCATACGGCCCAGCGATGGCCTTCAGAAATTAACAACTGGATATAAACTCACCCCTCCAGTCAGCCCAAAAATGCTCTCCAGGTCAGGTGGAGCAAGAACCTCCTTGCCCACTATGGAGCTTCTGAAGCCAGGCGAGTAGAGCTCAATACAGTGAAAAACTGCAGGGATACCAGGACATGGCAGGTTAAGACAGGCTGCACCGTTACTGACGAACCGTTACAGAAACGGACTTAACCATTCTGTACTTTCCATCTGGCATGCAGACAGCCTTACATTATCAGAGGGAAAAGAAAGATACAACTATATTTTAACTACAATGAAAATCTAATACTAAAACATTACCACAAGTGCATAACATTGCATGAGGAAAAAAAAAAAAAAAAAATTATGAATCTTATTTCTTTGTTTATTTGTTTGTTGTGGGCCTAATGTCACATGTTGGAATACCTGAGATTCCCACACTCTGCCTCACCCAAGTGACACTTTGATTAGTTTGATTTTAGTGTCGTTGTGTCCAGTGCATCCCCTGCTCTGTGCTGATGACCCACTGTGACCCTGTACTGTGCTTATGGAAGATGGTTTGACTACACAGTGAGCACATTAAAGAAATACTCACCTTGCCATGTGACTTGTACGAGATCACAAAAGCTTATCAGGTGACGCTGGGAAAATCCCCAAACGGAAGCATATTTTACATGAAATATGAATCCAGACACAGCACCCTCTGTTGCCGGCTGAGCTCGGACACTTTACCGGAGTCTGCGTACTTCTCCCGGTCCTCATTGGTCCAGGCACGGCCCTCCCCCAGCCAATAGGGAGTGTACTGGCTGAAGATGGAGACAACGTGGCAGCCAGGGGGCGCCAGAGTTGGGTCCAGCACAGAGGGGATGCACATCTCCAGCATAGGTCTGGCAGAAAGAGGAATGGGCTTGCCTTCTTTGGGCCACAAAAGGGAAAAAAAAAAATCAGCGAATGCTGAGCTCATTCACTGGCTGACCTGGTGGAGGGTCGACCCTGCCTGGCCTCTTGGTACGCCTCCTCCAGAATGTCCATGTTCTCGCAGTTCAGGTGGATGGAGCATTGGTGATGGGGGCCTGGCAGGCCGCGGCCTCTGTTCGGGGCAGCCAGGAAGTCAGGCAGTCTGTCCACAGCAACTGCAGGACAGACCCAGACACAGGTGGCTTTGAGGAACCCTTGTGCGCCGCCGTCCCAAAGAGGAAACTACTTTCTGATCCAGGGAAACTTCCGCAGGGAAGCAGATTTGGAGGAGCTCAGGACTGACCATTAATCTTGGTAACCGGAGACGTGTAGTCAATCTGATCAACCGCTCTCACAAAGTCCGGGGACAGGGCGTTCTGCAATCATGTCACATCATAGCAACGGGGCGTGTCAGTGAGCAGGATCGACGATGCGGCTGGACTGTGGCGAGGGGGTGTTACCTGTGGGGTGAGCCGCTTGAAGGTCACATACGGTGTGGCGTTGGACAGGACGACTTTACTGTGGACCTCAGAGCCGTCCTTGAGAGCGACGCCACGGGCGCGGCCATCGTCAGCCACCAAAACGTGCTCCACTTCCTGGCAGATGAGAGAAATCCAATAAGGTGGAAACAGAACCAGGATGCATCTCATTGGACGGGACGCTGGCAGAGCTGCGCGGCGATTGGATGGCAGTGTGTACATCCTTCTAAGTAGTGCTCACTCGTTCAGTGAAGAGGGAGGCTCCATGGGCATGTGCCGCATTGGCAATCGCTTTGGACACGCCCCCCATGCCCCCTTCCACATAGCCCCAAGCTCCTCGCTCCTTCTCCAGCTCTCCCATCACATGGTGCAGCAGTACATACCTAGACAGGTAAAGACTGTGAGGAGCCGGACCACAGGCTGGCGGTAAAGGCTAGTGTATACTTGTCGTGCACCTTACGCCAAACCTTGACACAGTGTTGGGGGAAGTTACTCACAAAAGCAATCCAATACAGGTAGGTGGAAAGTTCAAGTCCAGAAAGTACAAATCCAGACCACGGTTTTGTTTCAACCAACCAGTTCAGTATAAAGACTCACAGTTGCAGACTACTCACCTGGTTGGCTGAAACAAAACTTTGGTCTGGATTTGTACTTTCTGGACCTGAACTTTCTACCTCAGTCTGTAATGGATTTTTGTGAGTAACTTCCCCAACACTGGCCTGACACACACTACACCAGAAATGCAAGTACAGTGGTCAGGCTGTGGCATAGGATATGAGGCTACTGACAGCATAAATTCTACTCAGATGTGTAAATCAGCCTTAACACACCAGTGACGTGTCTGAGGTCCCTGTAATCGCAACCCGTCTGCCCCTTACCCACTGCCCGGGTTCCTGGGGCTCATCATGGCGCCGATCACCGCGTCTGTGGCCAGCGTCGCTTTGAGCGGCTCCGACTCGAACCAGCGGTTCAGCACCTGGGTGCCAGGCAGCCGCACATCAGCCTTCCCACCTCAGACACGCGCCAATCAAACAGGCGAACGGCCCAGATAATCAGCATCACCAACCTTTTGTGCTGGAGCTGTGAGCAGCTCATAAAAGTCCGAAAGGTTCTTTCCCAGTTTTAAACCTTTTAACAGAGCAGAGGTCACACATGTGAGAGTCTGAATGGTCCTTGAGTAAGCAGCTCACCATGGGGTGGGGGGGGGCTCTTCCGGCCTGGCTGGGCGTGTGGGTGGGGACACTGGCTGGCGGGCTCTCCGTACCACACTGCAGAAGGGGCCGCAGGGTCCGCAAAGCGGCCAATCGTCTTCTCAGTGACCCCCCAGCTATCCCGGCGATATCCACGGGTGGGGCGTCCAGCAGGGGGTGTATGGCAAAGGCAAGGTTCTCCAGATGGTTCTGGAACACAGGGTAGGCCTGGACAGGGGATATAAACAGGGTTAAAAGACAAGCTGCACTGAGGACCTGAACACCTCCAAAGAAAAGCATTTTAGTCACTCCAAAGCATTCTAGTCACAATGTTTTACAGCCTCTGTTAAGGGTCCCACACCATAGTACACAAAGGAAAATCTGACACAGGATATAATTAACGGTATAACATTACAGGTTTAATTTTCAGTCAGGCGTGAGAATGGCCGCCTCATCAGCGCAGGCCGCCAGGCTGACACAGTGCATTTTTTTCCCCGACCAATTCAGTGCTTAGTACATAGGAGCAAACCTTGTCCAATAACTCTGACAAACCACGCTCTGCAGCTCTGATGAAACTGAGACTGATTTCATTGGCTAACAGTATGAGACCACACAGCCTGCGACGCCAATGTGAAAGCTGGCAGGGCTATAACAGCACATGTATTTAATGTATACAGTTCAGTCCATCGTTTTCTGTTTGGGACGCACAATTAAATGAATGAATGCATTTATTGACATGGGCAGAACCACAAGTTCACAAGTAGATGTTCAATATAGAAAATGCTATGCTAATTGTGCCTATGAGCAGGTTATGGCTAATCCTGGTTACAGTCAGTCATAATCAGTGATTTTGGAACATTTTAGTTTACCAATAAATTATACCAGCGCTGGAGAGAGAGTAGCTGATACGGCAAAGACCGTCTGTTGGCTCTGTTAAGCCGAACTCAGATATGTTGCTGGAAACACATCCAATATGCTAAGTCATTTGACACGACATCATCCAAGTGCATTTAAGCAGTTACTGAGGGTGATTTGAGTGGAATGACCGTGGTAATTATTTGTGCTGAACTGGTTTGGGGGGGGGGGAATGATGCGGTTGACATCCACTTTACCTTGGCATCATTTCTGGAAAACTTCCCGATCTCCTGCACGTTCTTCTCAAGGTCAGGGCCCAGAAGCAGAGAGCGGGGGGGCTTCCCCGCCACCGCCTCCTCCAGCAGGGGCGTGAATGAGTGGGGGTCACGCCTGTATACCTTCAAGCCGTGTTTCTGACCGAAGGGAACAGGACAGGGAGATGAAGTGGGGCAGGCGTGCACGGGAAGCAGCAAGACGACAGTCAGCGATATCCCCGAGCCTCCATTGGTGTCACAGGGCACACAGCTAAAACCACAGGCAGTAGATGCCAATTGTGCTCTGGGCTAGTAAATTAAACTTTCAGGAGACTTAAATGCGGCGCTGATGGCTCCTTCGTGGACAAAAATATGCTGAGCGTAGGGTGACCACCTAATCCCTGTCAGGGGGATGAGTTGAGCTATGACTGGGTTTAGGAACTACCATTTCAACCAAAATCAATTTAAAATGACCCGGATTTCACTTTAGCACTTACTTCTTGCTGTGTGCTGATTGGCCAGTCTCCTTCAATCATGCATGTGTCAATAATGTTAATGTGAAACAGCTGGATGAGTCTTTCAATCAAGGACGCAAACAAGTACAAGCTCAAGAATAACTGAACTAATTAGCCAAACACAGGAGCCTTTCAGTTTTAAAGTTGTTTGTAAAACCTGAAATAGCTCATGACATGGATGACCCCCCTGACATGGATTTGGTGGTCACTCTAGACGAGCACGTTGCCGTGATGCACCGGCGTGATCCAGCCGATCACCAACTATGCCTCAAGTTCACCTTAAGCTCAAGGTCCATATAGATGTGTGGCCGCAGGAGACTGAGCAGGTAGGAGGCCCGTGAGAAGCAGAAGCCTGCGGAGAAAGACGTGGAAGGGAGGATCAGGTGACCCCGCTGGACCCGCCCACAGGGGTCAGCAGATGTTAACTCTGATATGAGGATGCGGAGGGCCTCACCTGGGATGATCTCCTCGGACACTGCAGCCCCCCCCAGAACATGCCGGCGTTCCAAGACAGCCGTCTCCACACCAGCCTTCTGCAGGTACGCTGCCTGGACAAACAGCACGGGAGCCTGGATGAGCTCCCTGTACAGTATATGCAGATCAACCTGAAATCTGCTCACAGTTACACACATCCCTGATTTGCTTAGGTCTCTAAACAATCACTTACTGCTACCAGTCCGTTGTGCCCTGCAAAAAATAGAGAAGAATGTGAAGGAGGCTGAGTTATGACCTTTAAGCGCCTTATGCCCACATTAAGCCAAAGTTTAGCAGCAGAGATGTAAATGTCATTTAAACAATGGCCCCATGTAATAGCAGGGCAATAAAACAGTTGGGTATGGTGTAGTGCTTTACAGTTCAGATGTGGCTCAATGTCCGAGTCGCTACATGAATAGACCAAACGGCTCGCAAACAGCTTAGCGTTCAAGGTGTAATTACGTAATCATGAGTCTGTAACCGTGTACCAACTACTGTACAGTCTCAAGTTTCCAGGCAGGGTTGCCAACTCACGCATCTAGCGTGACACGCTTTCAGACTCTCACGCTCCGGTAAGAAATCTTACGGCAAATCTGTATTATTTCATTATAAACCTAAAATTAGCTACATTAAAAGTGATGGAGAGTTTGCAACCCCTACAGACTATTTACAAGCTAGTAAAACGGTTACATGCATGTAAATGCGTGTGCACTTGTCTCGAATTGAAAAGCTCCAGCGGATCAAAGCTGGCAACCCTGTTTCCAGGTCATTGCATGTCAGAGCATAACACATGAGACCGTCTTTGCGTGTTAACGGTGGCACAAAGCGCAGATTGTGTAAACGTACATGGCAGCACCAAGCGATGTAAACACCGAATCGCTTATTTTAATGTAGCGCCAGATGAACCACATCGAACCAAAGCCTAACATGATCAGTGCCGGTGGTTTTGTTTATAGCAGACTTCACCCTGCGTTACCTCCTCCGATGACCACGGCGTCATACTGGGGCTTCGGCGCTGCAGTGTGACTGGCTCTGCAGGCTGTCCCCAGGGCGGGGGCGGCGAGCCACGCACAGCCAGTCCGGACCATAACAGCCATGGTTCAGGGTGCCCACTTCAGTCACAGTTTTCCCACTATCACATTGGTCCCTCCCACTGGACGATGAACCCTTAAAGGTCCGCCTATATGTAGTTACAGTAGAAAACCGAAATGCACTGGAACCTTGTCGTTTTGTAATGTTTCACGCAGTTATGGGGAGGAGGTCGCTTAATTATAAGCTATACGAGTGCAGAGCACACAGGCAGAAATGGGGCCCTGCACTTACTCTGAATGTCCGGGAAGTAACACAATCCTACATGAAAACACAGACATACAAATACCAAAAAACCCTCCGATTATGATACACGAATATACTGTAAAACTAGTAAAATGAAGATGAAACTGATATATTCCTAAACGCATTATAATTGCAATACAATTTACAGATTAATAGGCTGTACGCACGCATAATAACATTTACGTCAACACAAAAAACTAATCCACTTATATTAACAGAATGTCTTGAATTCTTTAAAAGAATGTCGTAATTCTTTAGATGATATTCCATCATACACTGCAGGAAACACTCTATTATAAATGAAGACGCGCAGTCCCTAAAGTTGATTTTAGCTATTTTTATCTTCTCACGAGCGAAAGTAAGCCAGAAAAATACATCCGATCAAAAATTTAAAAAAATCCCTGTCTGAAATACCATAAATTCGATGAACATTCATTTAACCGCACAGGCGTGCAATAGACTTTTATTTTGAAAGCACCATATAACGCTGGAGTGATCACACTAATACGACTGGTTTAGGACAAAAGAGGCGTACACTACATATTAAATATCACCCAATAAATTTACTGCAGTTCGGTTCAATTAATTAGTCTTAAACTAGAATTCTGGTTGAATATTTTAGTGTTAATGGCATCCAAAGCACAAACAAAAACACGAGAAACAAGCAAGAGTTCAAGAATATTTTCCATCGTTTGTGTAAATACTGCAGTTCTGTAAATATAGGAATAATAATCATTATACAACAGAGATTTCCCTCTCGCAGAGCCTCCTGCCTGGACATCCAGGGTGACCAAAGTGTTTGGTCAGGGTAGCAGACAAACGCCTCATTCGGAGGAGATTTCAGGGGCAGAGGAGTGTCGCTCTCTGTGCAGTGTGCTCAGGCCTCCCGAGCCACTAGCTCGGTATCTGTACTTGCTGAAAACTTTATGCTTGTGGTGGATGCAGTGACACCAGGGGCCTGAGAGGAAACAAGCCAGTGTACCACAGTACACAGGACGTGATGTGTTTGCTTTGGCCAGGAGAACATCTAGGGAAGCTATTGCATAACTGGCATCCTGTACAGTGTTGAACGTGAAAACTCTTGTGTTCACATGATAATCAAACAAACAGGCTTCCAGAAATGAAGGAGCCATTCATTGGATCAACCTTCTGGGATCACAGCATGCCCCTCAGTAACAATGGTCTACCATAAAAATCAGGGGCCTGTATCACGAAGCTGGATTTCTTGCTTGGCTGGATAACTTGTTGTATTTAAGGTACCTCAGTTTAAATTTTAAATGACCTTTTTCTTTGTTCGCTTATATTTAGCGCAGACTACCTTAAATCCAACAAGTTACCCAGATAAGCAAGAAATCGGGCTTTGTGACACAGGCCCCAGGAATCGTCACTTTACTTCAATAAAAACGGAAAATCATAACTTGGCCATCTTTCTGCATACTGTTCGATTACATGTTCGATTACAGTAATTCCACATTTCAGTTGATTCCCTAAAGCATAATCTAACCAACACAAGCTGAGAAGAACCAGACACACAGAACAAAAAAATCACGCGGAGATCCAAAAACATCTGAGAACTACAGGAATTTACTCCACATACAAGAGGAGTCAGTTCAGGCCCAGTGGGCTGGGCCTGGTCCTGAATGGAGAAATTACAGTGATGAAACCCGACTGCTGTCCAGCATGCAGGCAATCTCCTGGGGGTGCTGGCACACATCAAAAAGGTCGTAGAGAATTGAGTGGACAGCAGTGAAATAGAGCAAGGTGGGAATGACCAAGATGTTTGAACCCATCGGTGAGTAAAGTGCACTGCATGGCCATACAAGGAGCATGCATTAGTGTTTTATTTTGAAACCATGACTGTGAGTTCCATTATTCCATTATTCAATTCCATTATTTTAACTGGAATTGTCTGTAAATTACTTAGGAACTAACCAACTTCTGAGAAGCTGACTTTTCAGCTCTGCAAGCTAAGCATCGCTGATTCAATCAATCATAAAAAGATTATATAAAGATTATAAAAACAGCTGTAACAGAAAATGAATATTGTATAGAACAATGTGTGTGGCTGGAGGTATAAAACATGCAGCGAGTGGTAAACCATGTTATGAGTTTACTTGTGTTTTAAGAGTAAGATTTTCCATGATGGCACAGACTAGATGACATGACCTCATTTTGCTTATGCTGTGAAACCCAACTCTTCACGTTTGTACTGAATCAGACCTCCCAGGGGTCGGCAGAGAAGCTGCCCCCCACGGCTGGTCTTGGGTTTCCCGACAGTTGCTTGCAGCACCTCTCTGTGGGAGTGTTAAAAGGTATGAGGTCAAGGAAGACGAATAACACTTCCCAAGTGCGCACCCGAATCTCCTTAAGGAAACTCATTCTCACAACACACAATCAAGCCTAATTCAATCAGGGCCATACGATTTTCTTCTTGTAAGCAGAACTTAACACTTCATTGCTTCTGTCTGCAGAAATTTAACACCGGCCTCCTGATCAGCTCTTACTGGCGTAAGGGACACAAATCATATTATCTGAAGACTGGCCTGAATTAAACATGATTAGCTACTTTAGGGGGAAATTAGCTAATTTCCTGCTTATGGCAGAGAGGTTCAGTAATGGATATGTGGATAATGCTAATTGATGAGGGAGTTATTGCCAGGGCAACCATTATATCAAAATGGACCCCTCTGTGTCTTCACATGCTGTCCAAAAGAGGGCGCCAAGAATCCATATACCAGGGGTCACCAACCCTTTTCAAACTGAGAGCTACTTCACAGGTACCGAGCCATACGAAGGGCTACCAGTTTGAAACGCCTTCCTAAACTTATCTAAACTTCATGTATAATAAACATGTTTTAAATGTTTTTTTTAGATATTGTCATTTTCAAATCCATATAAATGGAAATGTGATTAAAGAAGAATAGCAACAGGATAAAATTAAATTTTAGACGTCGCTCACTGGTGAGTTGTGCTATTTTAAGAACAGGCCCGCGGGCGACTCGTGGTCCTTGGAGGCATCCTGGTGCCCGCGGGCACCATGTTGGTGACCCCTGCCATATACAATACCTAGAAACAGAGCCTAAATTACAATGGCATGCATACTGCGTTCCCCATGGCCCTGACCAGAATAAGTAGTTAGAAGAAGAATGGACAGTGTGCATCAGAGCTAGACCGGGATTAAAAATCTGCCCTGGACTTTGAGGTCCCCCACAATTAATTTGTTGAGCGAGGGGGGTGGGGTCCCTCACAATAAATTTTGTCACCCCAAAATCTGATTGGCCCACTGGGAAAATGCTTGGCATGCCAGATGGCCAGTTCAGCCTTGGTGTGTACTACAAGTTTCCCACTCTGAGTGAAACCACAGTTACAAAACAGATCACTCGCTCATAGTTATTACTCAGCAAGATCCCAAATATAAGCAATACACTAGAGGGCTTGATAGCTGTAAATGTCCAAAATGCTGGATCGAGGTGAACCACTCCCCAGAACACCATCTCCTTCCACAGCGCCAATCAGACAGCACAGGTAGTCATCACCCTTATTTCCCAAGCCAGTGCATTGAGGCTCCACTCAGTACTAGTCGAGCGTTTAGCAAACCT
>JAODLC010000065.1:12797631-12820771 GCA_026781145.1 Hippopotamyrus pictus
ACTTGTAAGTGTGTTCGTTTTTGCTTGGCTTTGTTAATTTGTCTTGACTTTTGTAATTTTGTTTTCTAAAAAGTTAACTTGATTTGCCCTTATCGGCCACCGTACTTAACTCCAAGACTGCAAAAACACCAAATGCAGGTCAGACTGTAATCCTTATACCACAGTTTGACCAAAGTCATCTGCTGAGCTTTTACCTGGCGCACCTAATATTATTGTTCTTCTGTGACACAAAAAATTGACTTAAGTCCATCACAAATTGCCATTGCACTAAGGCAGGTTATAATGTAAAGTAATCAGACGAGCCCCCGTTTAGTTCAGTAAAATAGGCCTCATTCTTTTTCGAGGCAACTGCATTAAAGTTAACTGAACCGGAGCTAAGACTGTAGCTGTTGATACATGTAGCACACTCCTAATAAACCGGATTACAATAAACCCACAGACACCACATACAAACAGGCCTGGAAGCTACATTGGGGCCACCAGCTAAAGAGGCGTTAATAGACCAGCCTATAAGCTATCTACGGATCAAGGGTGAGGATTTCAAAAGGTATAAGCAGATATTCCTAAAATCGAAGGGCGCCCTGATAGGAATGGCGACATCCTAATAACAATCATTTATTTCCTTAACTCCATCAACAGCCCATGCCAAGTTAGACTACCAAACTGTGAAATCGTGCTGACATTCAAGCCAGCAACTCGCAGGCTCGGCCTGGCAGATCTAACGACGATCTACCAATTAGCCTTTTCTGGGAAATAAAAGGCAACACATGCTAGCAGTTAGAGCCGCCATGTTCTAATAGCTCGCTAAGGTGTAAACCTTAGACAGAAACGCAATACGTCGCTGTTTTACTTCTTCCTGACCTTAGCTATAAATTGGAAGTTTGGGGTAGGTGCAGTTTAGAAGCACATACAAAACAGTTCATGCAAAACTGCCGATGTAGAGGTAATTTTCGTTATTTTTCTAAATACAGACAGTAATGTACCAAAAGCCGCTGATCCCCCGAAGATAAAAAGGACAGCCATCTTCTGACGTTTATCCAAATCAGGTTACTACCTTGGCTGTTTCATGAATAGTCACAGATATATAAACAAATAGGAGCAAGATTAAATAGTAAATATTTCACATGTTCTTTAAATTTTCAAATTATGCATTTGTCATATTTTGACCTGTCGTCTATTTTATATGGATATAGGTACAGATACATAATTTTGTGTATTAGTGCAGTTTACTCATTTTCATTTAGGGAAATTGATATAAATCTAAACACATGAGTTTTTTTTTTTCCAGTGCGGGATTTTTTCCAATAGGTCCAATCTTGCCCTTGACCGAAGCTGGAATTTAGAAAGGGATACTTACAGGAAAGGGATACTTACGAATTCGGCTAAACGCTGGGGGCGTTTCCCCAGCTAACCCTGGTCCAATCACAATCGCTATTTGCCTATTCCCGCCTTTTCCCAAAAGTCGCCTGGGAAACAAGAAGAAAGTTGATTTCAGAGTTTAAACCCAATACTAATACGTTAGTGTTAAACTTACAAACTACTACTTATGAAAAGTACCTTTTTCAGTAATGTATTATTTCACTGCCATACGCTTGTACATTTAATTCTCGGAATAATTGTGTCGCTATTGGCCATTGTACATTTGAGTGACAGAGTGAAAACGACAGGAATAGAGACTTCTGTCCTTACCCAACAGTTAAAGGACCAATTGCGGGGCAAGAATCGCTTTGTGGGCGGGACATTTTCCGACCAGGGCCTGCTCGGCCTGTCTCATGCCGTGGGCTTGACCCTCCTGCGTGTTCAGGAGGCGGGAGGCTGTTGCTGCTGCTTGGTCGGGGTGGTCTTGATGACATATTCATACTTCTAAGAGCAGAAACCGGCTAAGAAGTGAAGTCAGACGTTTCATACGTTTCGTTTGGTTTCAATGGAAGCTGATGGTTTTTTAAATAGACGGCGAATGTCAGCGGAGGCCCCCGGCGGAGATGGTGGCGTAGTAGGAGCTTCGGCTGGGGCAGAGATTCGATGGCTGGGCGGCAGGATTTGGGGAGTTTCTGATGGGATTGTTGGCAGCCTGTCCCCTCGGATCGGGAGCGAGTCAGAGCTGCAGACTGTCCAGTTGCACGGCTTTCCGGAAGTCATCGAAAATACCGAGCCGGACTACGAGGGTTTGCCGCAGGGCGCTTCTACCAGCACCCACATGCTGGCCGGGGCCGTGGCAGGGATCATGGAGCACTGCTTGATGTTTCCCATTGACTGCGTCAAGGTAAAATGTGGTTTATGTTTGGCGACGTTTCGCCATTTTTAGGTGCATTATTTTTGCGTGCAATTAGTTGGTGGTTAACAAGAAGCTGGCTGCTGTGACAAGGTCGAACCACATGCTAAGAAGCTAACGTGGCCAACAAGTGTTAGTGGGCTGTCAGAAGTGCGGAGCGGCGACCTTTCCCTGTCACATCACCTCATCAAGTGTTAAAACTAACTGTATACAGTTTGAATGAACGATAAACCCAAGGTACCCGAACATCACATGACGACCGCTTTTTATTTAATGTTATTTATCGGTCCCTTCGGCTCCAGTCTAACGGCCCCTGGCGTATCCCGGCTGCTAACATGCTACCGTGGATATTTCATACTTTTATATCACGTGTGACAGTTTAGATTGCTTTAACTTTTAACTTTAATGATGCTCTTTCCTAACTTGCTCGGACGACGTCCAAAATTAACTAAGATGATTACACGCCATTAATCCAGCGGATGTCCGGTAAGTCCTCCCTGGTGGCCGGACAGGCCTAGCGGGACTCCGGCAGGCTGCGTGGAGGTAACGGTCTGGAGATCCCGTCCCGGTTAACAATGCTGTCTGACCGGAAGTCTTATTTTAGCTACCGGCCTCTGTAGATCCGGCTAACTAACGTGCAGCCACGTTTATCCCGGGACGGTTCGGTGCATTTGTGCCACACTCCCGACACTGGCTCTTTGAGCCTTTCGCCACCTCCACGTTACTGCTTCTTCCCGTCAGTAACGTGGCCCTTAAAATCCGCACGATCACAGGCAGAAAGCTCCATAATTACACGCTGGAGGTGCCGTAAACTGGGGGAAACGTGTGCGGAGTTTACAGTAAACGGCGTCTAGCTTCCAGGGATTACGAGCCTGGGAGATGTAGCCATATTGTAATTATGTTGTTAAATTGTCTGTGGTTGGGACTTCCGAATAGCAAACACGTACGTGGGTTTGCATGTCCTTTTTATAATAACACTAAAAAAACGTGCTGTGTCCCCTGCTTAGTTGAAAATCAGTTCCCCATTCCTCTTAGGGCTTTGGGCCAACTTCTAAGGGTGTTCCTGCTTTCAGACGGGAGATATGAGTGTGCTGTGAGTACATTCAGATGTGTCTGACAGCCTGAAAAGCTCACAAGACAGGGCTGCTCTCTCACATGTCCCTCACAGCTGCAGCGCTCACTTTGGAGCCGCTTTTAAGAGAGAGCGGCCGGGTCCACTTGTGTGCTTAAGGTGAACAATGGAAATGGCCAACATTGTGCTAAAGGTCAGCTGTTTAGATTAAATAAGGCTGCTGATTTTTGTTTACGCTTGTCCTGTGCTAACCTACTTTTGTAAATCGCCATGTTTAAGAGGAAGTCAGCACTGATTGGCTCGTTAGTGCAGGATTCCCGCACTTGCACCATTTGCCACATGGGCCTGGCTGGGGCTGGAGCTGTAACCGGTTTAGAAATATCAATGAATATTAATTGATATTGCTGTTATTTATGTTGAGGATTCAGGGGTGGTGTGTGGCTGTGTGGGTTAGGATGCAGTGCGCATGAGGCTTTGGGTTCAAATCCCATGGTGATCAGAGTGGTTTCACCATTGAGCCTTTGAGAAAGGCCCTTCACTGCTATTGCTTCAGGGGCTGTGACTAACCCCTGCTTTCCTAATTGTCGCTTTGGGTAAGGGTGTCTTCTACGAGGGGAGTTCAATAATTTATCTACCTGAGTATGAAAGAAAAGAGTTTCCAAAAAAAATTTTGTTTTTCAATATAGCCCACTGATGCGTAACTCCATACACTTCATCCACTTTTCCTGCAATGACCTTAACCCCTTTGAAAAAGAATCTTCTGTTTGACCTTCAAACCAGGATGTCATAGCTGCCTTGACATCTTCATCACTTGAAAACAGTTGTCCACAGAGATTTCTTCAAAACTAGGAATAGGAAATAATCTGAGAGAGCCAGGTCAGGACTGTAGGGTGGATGATTCAGCTATTGGAACCCACATTTTTGGATGGCAGCCTGTGATTGACGTGACATGTGATCCAGCGCATTGTCGTGAAGAAGCAGCACACCTGCTGTGAGTTTTCCTTGTCTTTTTGCCTTGATTGACTCCCAAAAAGTGATCATTGTGTTGCCATAACTCTCCCCAGTAATGGTTGTCTTATGTGGCATGTACTCCAGAAGCAGTCCTTCAATATCCCAGATTGCCATGACTTTGCCTGCAGATGTTTCTGCCTTGAACTTTTTTGGTGTGGGGATGACTCCATTTTGGACTCTGGATCTCTGTGATAGACCCAAGTCTCATCTCCAGTCACCAAACGATAAAAAGAATTCACTTGGTCTTCACGGGACATCTCCAAACTTTCTCCTTTGTGGCCTTCAGACATGGCATCAGCATTCTTGGAGCCCATCTTGCAATGACCTTTGACATGTCCAACTTTTCATGAATTATTTTCCAAGCTGTACCTGCTGAGATGCTCATTTTGTCAGCTATTTGGGAAACCTTATGTCGTCTGTCTAACAAAATTAAATCCTCAACTTTCATGCACATTTCTGTGGAAGTTGCTTCCACTGGCCGTCCAGTGTGAGGGTCATTTTCAATGCACTCTCTACCCCACTGCAACTGCTTGCTCCAAAATTTTACTTTGTAGGCTTATTGGGCAGACACACCATAAACTGCAGTCATGCTTTCATGGGTCTCCTTCGGCTTTTTCTGATTTTTTTGTGAGAAACTTTATCACTGATCATTGCTCCAAATCTAGCATTTTCTTACTTGATTCGTATGAGGACTCTCTGTACATCCTGTCTCTTGGAGTGTTAGACAGCCACTGAGCCACAACTGTACTTGAGTAACCTTAAGACAAGTCACAACATGACCAGACTTGTTTCAACATGCTTTGCTCCTTCCTTTCATACTCGGGTAGATAAATTATTGAACGCCCCTCATAATAGGCATGCCATCCACCACAACATTCTTGACTCTGAAGTTGCATGTGGGTAAACTTTCTCCCCCCCAAAAAAAAACAGTTGTGTCACTGACACTGGCGGTTCTGCTTTGCTTGCGCGAACAAAAGGATGCAGTATTGTCTGAATAGGGAAATCTCTTCTGATACTGCTTGCGAATAAGGCTGGAGAAGAGGAGAAAAAATGATCGAAATACTGCCACACTACAGAAGGCATTATATAGCCAGCATGTGTTTACACTCACTCCCACCGGTGCTTACTGTTCGGCATGTCTGTTAGGTTAAACCGGGACTGGAGCTTTCAGATGGCAGGTTACTGCATAGAATGCTTATGGCTTTTATTGATGGTAAGTAACAGTTACTTATTGATAACGTGAGTGAAATTTATAATTGCAGACAAATCAATAAATGATCCTGGACTTAGGCCTGATTCACACTTTAATTTACACAGTGTATTTGTTTGTAGCGGTTGGGCTCAATCTGCATCTGTCTGCTTGTTGTTTGAGTGAGGAGTATATGGGTGTGCATTTCATCCCAGTACCCTTTGGGGCGTCTCATACTGTGTGCTGCCCTGTCTTGCGAAACTTGTACATGTATAAACATGCTTTAAAAGCTCATTTTTGTAGCTGGCTGATAAGAATAATCTGTGGAATAATCAGTATAAATTCCAGAGGCTTCATGCAGATTCTTTTCTGCCTGCTTGTGTCTTATTAACACCTGTGGCTCCTAAAGGCAGGGTAGGTGACCTAGCGATTCGTTAAATTCAAGACTGACCAAGACCTGCAGCTCCCACTGAGGGCTGGTGACCTCATTCATCTAATCCCCCTTATACTGCAGACACGGATGCAGAGCCTTCAACCGGACCCAGCTGCCCGCTACAGCAACGTGATGGAGGCGCTGTGGCGTATCGTCAGGACGGAGGGAGTCTGGAGGCCCATGAGGGGCCTGAACATCACAGCAGTGGGGGCCGGGCCCGCCCACGCACTATACTTCGCCTGCTACGAGAAGCTGAAGAAGACATTGAGTGATGTCATCCACCCTGGAGCAAACAGCCATTTGGCTAACGGTACCGGTTACTCTTCCACAGTGGACCTAACGTGCATACAGATTGTTAGACAGTTGCGTCCTGGGAAGAATGGGGCTCACGGCCGTCATTATGGGTCATAACCATTCACTGGAGATTAAATGAATGCACTGCGAGCCAGCAGATGTGGTCATTAGCAGCCCACTGTTTACCGTGTGCTCTGTAACAGTATTTGTAAACTCTGAGCTCTGATTCAGGCCTCGCTGTGAGGAAGAAGACATGAAGGTATCGTCCAAGATTAAGTTTTTGGCCCCCGAAGGAGCAGGGCCACATGATAAAATGATACAGTAGGTGTAGGAAGGAATGTGGTTGCATTGTTTGAGAAATCCTGAAGCTGTCCTTTAGGAAGCCTGTTTCCATGCAGATTGACTTCCCTGTGTGCCGCCCTTTCGCCGGCATGCTCACTGACACGCTTTCCTGCCGATAAGGCGGAACTCCAGGAATGCCACTGGTGTATCTGTGCGCCCGGGTGGCACCCAGGACTCGGGTGTCCCAGTGAAGCAGGGTAGATGGGCTAAAAGAGAGAGGCATGGCTGTTTGAAACTGCTCTCTTCGGCGCAGGATTGAGGGTAGCTGTGTGACACACTGAGCTCATCTTCCTTTTTTCGGAGTCCAGATCCCCCAACTGCAGCTCTGTGTGCGGTCAGCCTCTGGCCGATGTCCATGACCTTTGTCTTCTACAAATATTTGAACTATTTTCAGTGGTGTAATGCCCTTGATGTTGGACAGCTCATGGTAGGGGAATAGATGTCTATAGCAGCAAGGAATGAGTGATGTTCTCTGAAAGGCCGGCTGCAGTCAGAAATGTGAATAGATTTGGTCACATGCTTTTTTTATGCACGTTGCCCCTCATCTCTCAGTTCAGGGAGTCTTCATTACTCAGTCATATAATCAGGGTGAATGATTGTCTCCACCCCCTTTAGAGCAGGGTAGAGCAGGCACTTGTTAAAATTTCTGTAATGGTCCATGCTACTGAATTGCGCTTTGAGTTCCACTTTTCTTAATGGCGCATGTTATCCCCAAGCAGCGAGGAGTTGGGCTGTACACAGTACTGGCATCGTTGTTGATGAAGGTGACATTTATGCTCTATGTACCTTTTGCTTTTTTCCTTCTCTCCCCTCATTCTAGGTCTGGGGAAGGCTGGGTAAGTAGTGTCTGGCATGTTCTCTAGATGAAAACGCATCGCTGGGCAGAAGCAGGAATGAGTGCCTACCTGAGTTATCCACCAGGGGGAGCTGAGCTCAATCAGAACATTTTGGTCACTGCATTTTTTTTTTGTAGTCGTTTGGGGCGTACCCAGATTTCATCCCCGTTTTAGATTGATGAGATTAATATACTTTTTAGCACTTGGGGAATGACAGCGGCCAAATTGACAGAAATAGGAAGTATTTAAGGATTGTGAAATTGCCAGTATCAGGAAGCGAGTCTGAAGAGGAAGTGAAGTCCTGTCCTCTACTCCCAAGTTGCGTAGATGGGAACGGTTTAATTCTTCTGGTCTTCCGGTTTGACCCGGCGTCCGTTCGGCGCCCACGGCTGCTCAGTCACGTCCTCTGATTCACATCCCCTCACCTACGAGACTTTATCTTGCAGGGACAGCCGGATGCGTGGCCACATTGCTTCACGATGCCGCCATGAACCCAGCTGAAGGTGAGGCCTGTTACACTCCTGCTGCCTACGTGCTTTAATGGTGGTCAGCCAGCCTTCTGTGCTTTTGTCTGACTTCTGTGTTTGTAGGCAAGGATACTGGCAAAACACAAGCATTTATTTTACTCTATACACTACTTAGAAATAGACTCTACTTAATATTTTCACCTGTTAATCATCCAGAAGCAGCTGACCTGCACTTGCCGTTTAATCTGTTTGGAGGGTGTTAACGCCCTTAGCTGTTAGAACAGGTCCCTAGTAGAGGCACCCAGCACAGAATGCAGCCAGTGCTGCAGGACAACGTTTCCCAGTCCGGTCTTCGGGGACCCACAGACAGTCTGCGTTTTTGCTCAGAAGCTGTGAGGGAGAAAAAATGTGCCCTGTCTGGCAGTGAGCTGGGAGGGAGCAAAAACATGCACACTCTGGCAGGGAGCAAAAATGTGGGCCAGCTGTGGGTCCCTGAGGACCAGATTGGAAACACTGCTATAGGGCGGGGAGGGTCCCTGCAGCAGAGCCACATGCTGTACCCAGGGCTGCCAGAGGGGAGCTGAACCTGGTGTCATATCTGTCACGAATGAACTTTTTCTGTATATAATACTGTGCAAAAGGCTTAAGCAGCAAAATAAAATGTTTAAATCACCTATCCTTTGGTGTAAAACTATGATATTTTGCCTGTCAGCGTGTGAGCTTAGCCATTTCAAAATCTCTCCTAAAATCCCCCAGTATTTGTGGCAGCCATCACTCATGTATTCTTTTTACTCCACTTCTCCACTTTATTTGGCTAATCAGTACTTCATTGAGTTATTTAACTAATTTAATTAAGAGAGCTGCTGATGTGACATACATGGAATGGCTGGGGTGCCCCTGAGGAGAGGTTTGGGGACCAAAGTGTTGACAGTCTAGCTATTGAACAAGATATCAGCAAAATATCAGTAACCTTTTTTTGAGCACAGAAGAAATTCTGGTTTATTTTTTATTGGTACTGTTAGTTTCTAGTGTTATGATGTTTTCTGAGCAAACATACATTTAGTACCCAGATAATCAGCCTTATACATTTTCTTTAACTTCCTGAGACACTTGCACGGTACTCTCTGTAGCTGATAGGTGGTATATATTTATTTTAAGTACCTTTAACTGAGGCATGCATTTGCTTTTAGGACTCTGTATTTTGGTTTTCTAATTCTTGCTTTCCTTTTTTTTTCCTTTTTGGCACCCTCGACTTTGATGGAAACCCCCCTCGGCCTTTTCTTCTGCGTGATGTGCCCCCCCCCAGTGGTGAAGCAGAGGATGCAGATGTACAACTCTCCATACCGCAGCGTTTTAGACTGTATGCGGGCAGTGTGGCAGAAGGAGGGGGTGGGGGCCTTCTACCGGAGCTACACCACCCAGCTGACCATGAATGTGCCTTTCCAGGCCCTGCACTTCATGGCTTATGAGTACCTCCAGGAGTTACTCAACCCCCACAGACAGTACAACCCACCTTCTCACATGGTGTCAGGTGCGCTGGCAGGGGCACTGGCTGCCGCAGCCACCACCCCACTGGACGTTTGCAAGACGCTCCTGAACACCCAGGAGACTCTGGCACTACACACGCTCAACTCTGGCGGACACATCTCAGGCCTGGCCCATGCCTTCCGGACAGTGTACAGGCTGGGTGGCCTGCCCGCCTACTTCAAGGGCGTGCAGGCCCGCGTCATCTACCAGATGCCCTCCACGGCCATCAGCTGGTCCGTCTACGAATTCTTCAAGTACGTCATCACCAAGCACCACCACGAGAAGAGGAAGCGGGAGCGTGACAGCGAGAAGTAGTGCCTGAGTCAGACTGAATGAAACTTAACAAACGCACAGAACCCCAAAGCCTCCCCCCCCTCCCCCACGCTGATGTGAAGAGGCTTCCTCACAAGCATAAACAAACCAGACATTTATTACATCCAGTTACTGAATAGTGGTCGTTTGAGCCATTGTCAAAAGATTGCACTTAACGTTTTGAGCTCCAAAGTTATTTTAACGAATGTTTAAAAAAAAAAAAAACAACTAATAAAAAATACACTGCAGACCTTAAGCCAACAGGGAAGTCTGGCTGCAGTCAGTGAATTTATGTACCTGAAAGGCCGAATAAATGCTGTGTGACCTTGTAGGGTCTTACATGTACACGCATGTCAGATCATGTTTCTGTTCATTTCCTCTGAAGCCAGGATTGCTTGGCACAGGTGGTGACATCAGAACAAAAATGCTGCTGTTATTTTTCTTAATAAACGTGACCCTTTTATAATTGGCCTTGAGGAGAATCAGTCCCAAGCAGGATGCCATACTGCTGGTGAAAAATCTTGTAATCAAGAATTGTGTATTGAGTTTTCATCTTACCACATCCACCAATGAGGTTGCAGTGAAGTCACCTGATTGTGGTGCCTTAGCCTGTACCACTTAGGCCCTCCAACATATCTGTGATCTAATTGGCCAAAGCCTTCAACACGTCTGTGACCTAATTGCCCAGACCCTCCAACATCTCTCCGATCTAATTGGCCATGCCTGCTGCCAGTGACCTATGAACATGCTCTGTGTGGCTCAGGGGCTGCTCCTTCAAGTAACCTTCTGTTCACATATTCATCTGTTTACTTTTGATTTCTTGGCTGCCCATACCACTTCATATTCAAACTGTATTAAAATGTGTGCAGATGAGCATAGGAGATTTTCCCTGTTTATAGGCCTGGTTTTATTTTCTGGTTTATTAGTGGTTTCAGCCACAATGGAGCGATGCTTTCATTGGACATGTTACTATTTTTTTAATTGTCTACAGCATTTCTCACTGAGACACCACCCTGTGGTAAAGATTGCTGTGTTTCCCATCCCGGATTTTAATTTCAGCACTAGCTTCTTGTTACCTGAGCCATTTCCCTGTTCCCACACCTTTTTTTTGTGATTGGACACAGATGTAAATGATGCATTTGTGGTTCTGTTACTCTGATAATGCAGCCGCTTCATCATTGACAGACCTGAAATAATTTCTGACCTCTCTGTAACGTTTGTCTGCTGTCAATAAACTGTCAGTCACAGGCTTCCCCAAGCTGCTTGACCAAGCTGTGAAAGTCTGCCTGTGGTTTTTGAATTAGCCCTGGTGTCTCACACCTCAGGGTTTGTGGGTTACAGACATGCCTCCTCTATGCCTGTGGACTTTGCATGTTCTCCCCGTGTTGTAAGGAATTCCATCCCGCTTTCCAAAGACTTGGCATCTTAAATGCCGATTACAGATAATTTAGAGTCAGTGTGCATGTGCCCTATGATGTGCTGGCATCCCATCAGGATAAGACACACAATTGCTTTACAGATGTAGAGGAATGCCGAACGGACCCTTACTTGGTAGCATGTGTCATGTTCGGTTATGCCTGCAGATGGTGCTGTAACCTCTTTTGCCCCCATATTTGTTCTGCTTGCATGGTCTGTGTTTCATGTTGGTGAAAAACTTTCCTTGGGCATGTGAACATTTTCCCTTATCCCCTCCTTCATCCCACGTGACAAAGCTCCTCGGTTAGCATCTGTCCTGAGCGGTGATTCTGGCTGACTTTGCTCATTTCCCATGGATGCTATATGGCTTTTGTCTTCCGGTTTGACAACGGGCAAACCTCTAAAACTATTCTTTGTGTGCTTCCTTAGTCATGCTTTTAAACTCTCCAAGCCAATGCAACATACGGCATAGACTGAGATGATTAGAAGTAGTTTAAGTTATAAATGGACAAAATGGGGCAAATGAGCAGCAGAGCAGGTTTGTGCAGCATGGTGTGCTGTCATGCTCCTGCTTTCTGTCTTATACACACCCTGTTAGCCAAACACCTGTTCAAACACTGTTAATGAGTCATCCTGTTGTGCCAGTGCATGTGTAGTTCCATGGTTATTCCTCTTGTCCCAGGTGTAGGCTCTCAACACCCCCCTACCCCCAACACCAACGCTTGGGCAAACACATGTAAAAGTAGCTAAATGTGCTCTGTTTTTAGGAGAGCTGATGGTCGCAGTGAATGAGCTTTGTGAATGTTATTATGGTACAAGAGATGGTGGCATTCTGCAGATGGGAGTGCGACTGGACATACTGAAGGATTGTACTGTATCGACATTTATGTCCAGTTCCACTAGAGGGCACTCAGGCACTCTGAGGCTTGGAGCTTTCTCTGCCTTGCTCATTTTTAATATGTTCATCATCTCTGAGCTTGCATTTAGGTGGGGATTCAGCTAGGCGGTGCAGTGTGTGGCTCAAGAGTAGTCGTAACGTGGTAATCCAGATAATCCCAAAGATGCTGAATGGGTGACATGTCTGGTGAGTATGCAGCCACTGTGCAGGTCTATGACTGGACGGCCTACCAAAAGCAGACGAGGCTAATGGTAGAGAAATGGACATTCATGACTCTGGCCACAGCTCTAGTGGAGTGGATAGCCCACGTCCAGGATGCCAGTGGCATCAGGGTCATTGAGTTTGTCAACAAAAACTGCACGTTTTAGACTTCCCCTTTATTGTCCTCATAAGCAACAGCTACAGTATATAGTGATTATGCTGCTCCGTCAGCGTGTTGATATGCCACAACTGTGCAGAAGATGGATTATCAATGCATTAAAACAAAATCTATAAAGACTATTTTTATTTGGCAAAATTTGGAAGACGTATGCGCTTTATGTGCCTACAGAAAAACCTGGATTGTTTTTCAAACTTCTGTAAAATGGGAGCAAAAGTGTTGCATTTGTACATTTGTTCAGTGTATTTAGGCCTGAAGGATGGTTCTTGGCTGAAAGAAGCTCAGAGTAGCCTTTTATTATTGTCATCGGTAAGAGATTATACCCTATTGGTCAGCCATTGTAACAGCAAAGGTGGTCCTTCACCATGCTGCATCGTGCATCTAAGACACAACCACATCTCAGTCAGATGTCTCTGTGCCGACCAATTTCAAATGAGTTTCATTTTTTATTTCATCCTTACGCTTGTGCAGAAATATTGTGTATCATTTTGTTGTATTGAAATCGGGAATCAAGGACAGGGCAGGAATGGCAGGAAAGCCATCGCCTTCTCATTTACTTCTGCATACTTCTTAGGCTACATAGTTCTCTTTGTATTGAGGAAGGTGACACATAGTTTTGACAAGGGTGAGCGGCAGGCCTGCAGGTGGAGTGGAAGCTGTCATATTCACCTTGGGCTGCCATGCAGATCTCCTTTCTCCTGCAACGCGTTTGTTTTCGTTCCCTCCCTTTCACTTGTTGCCCCTCTTCGAGCCCTCTCTCCTGACAAATGCCTGTCAGGTTCTCTGTTCTCACCCTCAGAGGAACAGGGACCTGTAAGACAATCAGGGCCTGAAAGGCGGGCGGCCTCCTTCGGCACGCACCTGTGGGCCTGCTCACACCAGACAAAAGGCCGCTTGCCACAGGGTCGCAGGCCCTGTGTTTGTTTGCTTTACCGCGTGATTTTGTCTGCCTAAACCAGCTCACAAATGACGGCTTCTTTGGAGAACTGCAAATAAGGCAGACTGGGTGGCCTTGGATAAAGCAGACAGACACGGTTGGCATTCAGCAGGGCTGCCTGCCTTCCATGGGGTAGCACAGAAAGGAAGCTGGACAAGCAATGCTAATGCTAAGCTGTTAGCAGCAGGACATGTGGAGTATTTTCGGTGCCTTTAGAGGCAATAGCTATAATGTAAATACCACTGTAGAGACATGGGTGTAAGGCTGCTTAATTGCATGCAGAGTCTAGCAGTGTTGATAGGAGCTTTAACACTGCAGTCTGATGGACCCTTGCTGTTTTTAGGACTCCAGCTGTCCCTGCCTTTACTGGGCCCTTCATGCGTAGCTGGCTGCTCAGGTCTCGTGGAGGGAGACAGCCCGGCGCCCTGCTCCACTGTGTACATTACGGCCAGACGCTGGCAGGGGGGAGCACAGATCTGACCATGAGGCTGCCTGCGGAATCCCACTGTCTGTTTTATGGTGACTGGAGAGAACCTTCCAGAATCTCCCTGTCTAAATAATCCATGACAGAGTGCTCTCCCCACCACATTAGTGTCCGTTCTCACTTATCATGGTAAGCTCGGCAGGAAAAGGTAGCCTTAACAAAATGCAGCAGCCCCCTCAGCCATCAGCAGGCTAATCTTGCCTTTTTTATAAAAAAAAAAAAAAAAAAAAAGCAGCAGCAGGATCTGCCTTCTTTGGAAATGACCAGGCCTGCTTTTAATGCGTCAGGCTAAGCCGGGCCCTCCTGTGAGTGCTTTATCAGCCTGTCTGGCACATGGCGATCAGGTCCTGTGAGCTTTGTGGCTTCACAGAGAACCACGAACTGCCAAGTTTCCACAAAGAAACATGACAAATTACTATAAAAGTCATCATATTTGGTGTGTGAGTGTGCCCTGCGATGGGCTGGCCCCCTGTCCAGGGTTGTTCCCTGCCTTGTGCCCGTTGCTTCCGGGATAGGCTCCGGACCCCCCGCGACCCAGTAGGATGAGCGGCTTGGAAAATGGATGGATGGACATCATATTTGTCAATCGCAAAATAAATCATTTTGTCTTTTAGGTTTTATTTGGAGTGCGTTTGGCTGCCAGTTGTGCGTTTTGGTGGCCAGACTTACGTGTTTCTATCATACAGCAAATTAAAAGGATGTTAATATTGCCTTAGATTGTGTTGCTTGCTGTCATGTAATGAAATAAAAAAATAATTAAAAAAATAGGATGAAATGATTGTGCGCTGACTAACAAGCTTACCAAAGCGGGGCCTGAAACAAATTCTGACTGTGCTGAAGCCTGTGTTTTGGCAGCGACGGTTCTAGGTCAGAGGCTCTCGGCATGCACCTGGTGGAGGTAGTGCCAGGGTGGAAGCTGAAGAATGTGACCCCCCTGAGCAGTAGCGTAACTCAGAGGATCTAAGACCAGCAGCTTCTGACACTAGTGCTGGGAACATCCAGATTCCAAGAGTCAAAACATCCGTAGCTGTCATGCTGTTCGTCTAAGCTTACTTATAATATAACACTGACAGACTCTTGGCTGACTCTCCCCCCCCCCCCCATGGTTCAAGGCGGGAGTCCCAGCAGTCAACAATTAAGGCTGATATATACTTTTGCGTAGATTCTACGGTGTTTGGTACAACATAGAATTTTGTGCGCTGAGAGCAGCCGAAACACAAACATAAGCACATTTTCTTGACCCTTAACGCAGGTGCGGGTTGAGTCGCTTCAAGTGGGGAAAAGCAAACAACAAAAAATGTAATGAAGCTTGTGGAAGCAAGACAGTCTAAGCAAGAAATCAGAGTTACGTATTTGTAAAAACTGTTAAGTGTAACTGCAAAGCATTGCATAAATAACTTATTGGTTTTCTATGTTGTCTTCTGTTTCTTAATGCTGGCAATCTAGTGTAAGTAATTCTATGCATAAGTATAAATCAGGTGTTTTTTACGGGTACTGGAGGTTGGCTGGGTCTCCTGGCCATTCTGTCACCTAGGTGGTAACAGTCATTTCTCTGACTGCACTCTCTAGGCCACTGGAGTCCTGGTCATGTCCTCCCACTAAGGAGTAAAGCCAGGCTCTGTCAGGAGCCAGATAAACTTGTCCCATCGTTTCCAGTTCCCCCGCTAAAAGGCTTGTGGAGAAAAGCTGGTTTTCTTACCCAAGATTCTGATTCTGAGATTCATGGGCAAGACATCCCAGAAGAGGCTAGGAGCAATCTCAGAGCATGTTTTCTTATTTATATCTTAAATAGAAAGGGTATTTGGAGGAAAACTCATTCTGACGTCATTACAATTGCTTGAAGGGTGCATACATTTTTATCAAATAAAATATTATTTGTGGCATTTTAAATGCATCCTCTGTCAGGAGTCATGCCATTGCACATTTTACCTATGTTTCACGCCAACTGGTCATGACCTACAGATTTTCAGCCCTAGCAGTGAGTGTAGCAGAAGGCCTCTATGGAAAGTCCTCCATGTTGGAGGACTTTTTGAGTCCTAGACGGCTCACCGGTCTAGGAATCAATTCATCTTTGGAAAATCTCCCTTGAGCACAAGTTCTTGTCATCAGGTCCAGAGGCATGTGAAGTTCGCACAGTGTTTCACGTTTATGGAACGCAAGAATGAGGGAAGGAAGGTGTTCAGAACCCCTCAGGGGGACAGAGCTGAGTTGTGACGGGATGCAGCTGGCTTTGCTGTGAACCTGCAGGCACAGGAGATGTATGTGAAACCAAACACTTCATACCACTTATCTAATACAAGAAACTCATGGCAGGTTTGCAGTGAAAGGACCACTTACCCCAATAAATCCTGTTGTTTATAGTTTTACAACATTACTGATGGTCTTCAGTCCTGAAAGTACAGTAAATTGTCTCGCACCAATGAAACTGATATATTAACATCTAACAGAGTGCTGGCATATCTATGCAAAGACAAATTGCAATATTTCTAGGCATGGTTTTCAGCATGCTGTCACACCTTTTGCTTTTTAGTTACTTTGAACAAACATTAGAAAGGTAGAGAATAGGCAGAGGCTTTGCTTGTGTATGTATGTGTCTCGTCTGTTTAATCACAGCCAGAGAAGCCCATTGGTGACCTGAATATAGTCCATTCAAATTCAAAGTCAATGTCTGCATCAAGGGTCCTGGAGAGCCCACCCCCAAAGAACACCCAGAACTTAAGGTTGCCAGGAATCTGGAAACAACTGATATTCCACTTGAAGATCCCAGGTGTCCAGAGCTGTCACCNNNCCCCCCCCCCCCCCCCCCCCACCACCACCATTCTAGTTTTGTTGTGTGAGATCCTGTAAGAAAGTAAACAAGTCACAGAATCTCTTCTGTCACAAAAACTCTTTTACTGAATAAATACCTCATTCTACACCCACCTGTTTTGGTCTGTTAGGTCACTCATCTTCTTGAGGTGTGGAAAGGACCTGAGGGGTGGGGTCTTAGCTTGTCTGGTTAAGAAGCACAGGTGCAATTCAGGGACAGAAGGCCATGGTAAGAGTCACTGTGAACCTCATTGTCAAAAAAAAAAATCACTTTTGTTTTGTGACTGGGGAATACCAAAGCTTGCCTGTACTGGTTAGTCTTCAGCTTGGGCTATTAAGGCAACTGTTTGAAGAACAGAGTGAAAGATGTGTATGTGTGTGTGGGGGGGTGGTCACTGAGGATGATATTGTGTTCTGAAATGTGTCATGGCATGCGGAACGAAGGACTCAAAGACAGGCGTTAGGCAAAAAGGGGTTTCATTAATTGAACGGGAGCAGGGAAGCAAATGAGACAGCAAGGGGTCAAAACAAGAAGGCTGGTACAGGAAAAAGACAGGCAAACAGGAGGAGCGACGTCAATGACCGGATTGGGGCTGATGAGCCAAACAGGTACTTAAATACAAAGACTAAGGAGGGGTAACAAGTAACAGGCGTGGCTCATCAGGGCCACGTTAAGAAGGAGACAGGAGGGTCAGGCAGACATGACGGGCAGGACGTATCAAAATGGCAATGAGGTGTCAACCAAACTGAATTACTTCTGTTCCTCTGTTTCCCTTATGCTCATGTTCAGTAGTAAAACCATGAAAAATAAAATCATCATTTGCGTGTGGATAAGAATTGGATCTTTGGAGCGCTGATTTCTGATTATTTTAAAACCATCATTTGAATCACCTGTCAATGAATAAACAGCAGGTACTGTTTCAGGCGAACACTTTCTCCCTCCTTTTGTGATTTCTGGGGGGAAAATGTTCTCAGCTCTCCATTTGCCTTGACCCTGTGAGCGGTGTGTGCTCTGTGATACCTAAATGTGGCTTCTTGTGGAAGACCACCCTTCCAACAGGAGACACTGCCAAGCAAGCATCAACACCCGTTGCTAAGAGGCACTCTGTAGAGGCACAAGGGAGAGCCCCTGCTGCAGGCCTGATAGGAAGAGCTGTCAAAGAGTGGGCCTCCTCAGGACACTCCTTGTTCTTCTTTATCTGCAGCAATTAAAACATTTAAATTCCTTCCAAGAACTTAGGAGTGGGGGTAGGCTGTCAAAATGATGTCTGAAGAAAAGTAGCAGGTTTGGGTATATCTAGTGCGAAGGCCATCTATGGATATGAGAGAGCAGAAATATCTAAGTTCTGCCAAGAAACACACTGTTATCACACATCCTAGGCCATTCAACGTCCGGGAATGATGCTGTATTTCTATTAAACACTTAAAATGCATGCATTGAAAGTTGCCCCTTAGCCTTTAGAGCTGGCTAAATTGTTAGACTTAATTCGATAAATTAGAAACGTATTTCTGTGAAGGAATACTGGAGACATCCGACAGTCACGTGCGTCTGGACATCACCCAGTGCGCGCGACGAGCGTCAAACAGAGCCGTTAAGCGTTTGGACTGCAACTAGACGAGTACAGGGCTGAGAAAGTACGGATAAAGGTCTTGGTTTTTAACTCGATTATTCAGCTAGATTAACGCCTAGTGAGGATGGATGCTATGAATACATTGTATTGCTAGTTTTACATCCAACGTAGTGGACGTTAAGGATGACAATATAAGACATACGTTAGCGATATTTAAGTTTTGAGCAGGGTATAAATGTGTGACTGGTATATTTATATATAGACACACACACGAGTTACTTTTTATACCGTAAAGAGTGATGTTTATTCAGTTATAATTACATGTTGGTAGCTTTTGCACATACTTTCCACATTCCTGTCAGAAAAGTTCCAAATTCCTGTCAGACTCGGTGATGACCATCTGTAGTTCAATACCGTAGTTGAAAAATCCCTTCGGTCAGGTACCGCGGTGTTTCTGTGGGCAGTAAGCGACACTCCTGCTTTCGTTGGAGCCTCGGGTGGTGTGTTCTGTCTCCGGTTTCGTGCTGTAATATGCTCTCCGAACGCCCCGCCTTTGGCTTACGGTAAGCTGCCCCGCAAAGCCAAAGATTGGCCTCCTAATCTCCTGGATCGAGTGTGCCTGTTTTCTTTATCGTAGTGTATCACATTATGTATGTGTAACTCTATTAGCCTGTAAACCGTAAATTATGTTGGTTTTAAATACAGTGGCTGGGCTCATTTATAATGCCTTTCCTGGGCGTCTCTGTTCACTGTCATTTTGGCTGGAACTTCACACTGACCACAATTTACCATGAAACTTCTACTTACAACGCGAGATCCTGTGGTCCATGACAGTTTCGTCTGTCTTCCCAGAATCATTTTCTTTGACCCACATTCCCAGAATGCACAGAGCTTATGGGCTGTCTACTTTATAAACTAAAGTGTCAGGTAGTACTGGTTGGTTTACTGCTGTATCTTAACCAAAAAGCTCTATGGTGAACTGTACACAAAGCATATAAAATTAACCTTCAGAAAAGTAGAGAGAATAATAGAGAAAAATGACTTGACACAAACATAATCAATGAAATTCATAATGGCCTTTAGTAGTGTTCAGTGTCTGTGCACAGAAGTTATGTATTTTTTTCTTATATAAGACTTATAAAAGAGCCACATCATTTATCCACAAGAAGCTTGTTTCTAGCAGTAAATGTTTGCACCCCTGTAAGGCGGGATGCTATGAACTAATGGCCGCTAGCCCAGATAGGTCCTTTAGGTCAGCTCTGTGACAACAGTAGGTGTGTGGGGGATGTAAGGATGAACAGGAGACGGGGGTCACAGAGATCTCTGGTCTCTCTAAACACAGGCATTAAGCATGGCCCATTTCCTTCCTAATTCCTGCCCTCGGCAGAGCCCGACTGAATGCATTAGGGTGTGCTACCATTCCTAAGAACCTCCCGGCTTCCACACCTTTGCTGTCATGGTGCACAGGCTCTGCATGAATGCCCCAGTTCAAAAGCAAACACAAGGTGCCCCATGGCTTACAATACAAATACCCCCTTCTGGAAATTTGCAGGCTGTGTATAACCGTTTGGCGTAATGTATTGTTCACTACAGAGAAATATGTATATGTCAAAGCAGGTAGTCAATTAGATTTCTTCAGAAATCTGTCATTTGGAGATAAATCCTTGAACATACTGTGAAGATGAGTGTATTGTTTCCTTTGGTCTTGCATTTACCATATAAGAAATACCCAAACTGAATACTTTCATAGCTAATCTAAAGAAACATATGGCAAGTTATATTGATTTAGTAGTCCATTATTGTTATTCATAGACATTAATACAAATGTTTTCAGTTTCATAAATATACAATACAACAAATCATGATGTTAACACAACTGAACTACATTGTCAAGTTATTTTTTCCTGTTTCGGAAAAATTCTTAAAGAAGATGTAAATGAGTTGGCTTCTTCTTGCATTGCAGATGTATAAGTACATGAGGTGTACTGAGAAGCACTGCATAGATAAGGTATGAAAAAGTGATGTGTATCAGGATATATAGGGCATACGTAATGGCACACACTGACCATATTCTTATCCATCTCAGGAAAGATCATTTGACTAAGATCAGCTATGTTACCAGGATTAATTTAATTGTAGTCTTGATAAATCTAATATGATAACATTTCACAGACCTTTTTGCCTAAACATATGTATTTTTAATATACTTCAACATTTTACAGTATAGATAGCTAGACACAATTCTCGTGGTCTTAAATGTATGTGACCTCATTATTCATCATATTGATAATGTTCTATTGCATCGCTTTTAGTGAAGATACACAATAAACTCAGGGTTGCGTCATATATAAGAGATTGCAAAATCCAAAAAAGGGTATTGAGAGTTTAGAGTAATTTTTCAGTTCCTCGGCATATAAGACATGATCAGTTGTCGTAATACAGAATAAATACAAAATTCCTAGTATTTTTTCCAATTGTAAAGTGACCTATGAAACAAGGTTTTTAATGCTATTGAAAAATAATTAGAAGTTACACTCCTGTAAAAATGCTGAATGGTGTACGCTTGTGTTAATCTGGGTTGAATTGAGTTGGAATGCTATGAAAATGGGTAATTGTTGCAAACAATCAAAAAAATTATGGCAATTGTATGCTGTCAGATACACCAAAAGTCTTTATCAGTGATCATTCCTTTTACACAAGCATCCTACTGAAACTGGGCTCCTGGGCGAGTAAGAACTGCAGTTGACATGTTTTGAACTGTGTCTTAGTTGCACTGCACAATATTGCATGTGGCTGTATAGCACAGACATGGAACAATACACAGAACAATGTCCTTCCTATGGAATAGTACTACGTATCTTCACATTGACCGTCTTCTAATTACTAATTCCATCACTTGTGTGCAAATGAGGATTAATTTTACTGCACTGTGTAAAAAGGTATAAGATGGAAATTAAGTTCTCCAGCTGGAGGTGAGCTGCTTCTGTGCCTGCGGGGAATCCTCTTGAATAGAAGCTTAATGTGACCATTCATGTTAGATTGTGCGGAACTGTAGAGCTAACACAAGGCTGCCGCTCAGGCAAATTGTTTACATACCTTGAGCTCTATATATAGTCGTTTAAGGAAGAATGGCTATTTAAATAATGTTATTAAGTCAACATTGATTTATAGCAAAGCTGCCAAGTTCATGCTTTGCCCAGCTATCGACCACAGAGATGGGTTGACTTTATAGACTCAAGTAGAATAATGTTAGTTCTACATTTGTGCTGGTAGGCTTTGCAAGACACAACATGTGGCCCAATATGTTTTCCTCCACTAACAACAGGGTCATTCTTTGTATGCAATATGAATTCTGAGACCTGCAATATCTTCAGAAATTTAGCATAATTGTTATTATAGTGGTTTAAGGTAATTAAGTTATTATTATTATTATAGTTATTATTTAGTGAGTATTGTTGACTAATATGATTCAGGTTATTGATTTTTAAAATGCATATTATTGTTAACATAGTTGCATACTTATAAGTTTTGTGTTTGTGCACTTGAGTTTATTATATTCTTAGATATGAATGCAAGAGAAAAGTAATATAAATACACTGTATGTGATTGGCCTTAGCAGACCAGTGTTAATGCTATAGATTGGGATAAGACACTTATGGATAGCTGATTGATCTCACGATGATTTCTGGGGAAAAATACAGTGGTTTACATATTGTCAAGGGAATTATTAATGTTAATTCAAACTTAGTTTCAAAACAAATACATTGTGGACTATTTAAGAAATTTTTTTCTTAGGTTTTTGTAATAGACATGAAAGGCTTTGTATTTGTTTAGGTCGTTATGTGGTGCTTTGCATGTTGGAAGTTAAAATGATTATCGGCAATATTATTCTGCCCTGCGACCCCACAAATTCTGCACAAGAAGTCTTCAGGGATGGCAGCACATATATCCATATAAGGGTCACAGGGCCCAGAGCCTATCCCACAAGTCCGGGGAGAGGGATACCAGCCTGTCACAGGGCACACACAATTGGCAATTTAGTGATGCCACATGACATAACTGAATGCTTTTCAACTGCAGAGGAAACCAGAATAGTTTGAGGAAAGCCGACCGACATATAGGGACAATATGAAACACACAGGCGGGGGGCAGGATTTGAACCACCAATACTGGAAGTGTGAGGCAATGATGCTACCAACCAACACATAAGTGTTATGTTTCAAAGTGAAAATGATTTGTTTTGCTATTTACTTTCTCGCCCAGAAAGAGGGTATGTGCAGCCTTAAAACAACAGTCTTAAAAAAAAAACTATGGCAGTATAGAACGTGGAAACTGGTTGGTATGTTTTACGGACAGTGATACTATACAAAATGGCAGACTTTAGAGTCACCTTGTTTAAAAAGTGTTTTGTATCACAGCAAATTATATTTTATAAACTTGGAAATATATAGATTTAACAACAGTAATGTGCATATATGCAATATATGTGATGTTAACAACAATATAGAATAACCAGTTAAAGTATGCAGTTATTGTTATATTATTATTCAATATACTTAGATTTAGATTTAGAATTTTAAAACGTTTAGTTCCGCTGATAGTCATCGTTAAACAGTAAACATGAATTTTGTTTTTAATAAATTCAGAACCATTTATTTGTAAAAAATCTGTTTATAGATATACACATGTACATTGCACCATGAAGTAATAGGCTTTTTAATGGCAGACATGGTAAAGCTTAAATCGTACTATATACTGAAATAATTGGGTATAATAATTGGGTATATACAAATAAAATTTGGGTAATTTTATAAATGGCCACAAACGAAGTGATGTATATTATTTATGTATCCATTATCCATTGTGTGTGTGTGTGTGTGTGTGTGTGTGTG
>JAODLC010000065.1:12820799-12843002 GCA_026781145.1 Hippopotamyrus pictus
TATATATAATTCCGCTTTTGACGTTGATGTTCGATCCTAAAATATAATCTTTAGATAAAATTGAAATCATTATGGAAAGAACACATGTGAATCGAGTAAAAATGATAAGCTAATAGAATTATTTCGATATAATTTCTGTCCCGCTGGATTAGGATTTCATTCAAAGGCCTATCTATCGCAAATTAAACGCAAAGCGAATAAATTATGACCTCAATTTCAAATAAAAATCAGCCGTTGTATTTATATTGTTTATTGACGATGTATTAATTTTTGCAGACACCTACAAACATTATTTCCCCTCTCAACCAAATAATCACAACATTCAAAGTGAAAATATGCATAGAAATAATATTCAAAATCACCGATCTAATGTAACTAAATTGAAGCGCATTGCAGGTTTCTTTTGAGAGTAAACCTTCCTTGCGATTGTGGAAAAATTTAATGCAAACATTTGATTTTATATTGTGCATTACAACGGTTTGCACATCCATGTGCGAATTCGTATCATGAAATTCTACATGTTGCTGATTCTTTACATATTATTCACATGAAACGCGTTGATTTATCATTGACGCTGAATCCTTGTCCTCGACTAAAATCTTACAAGTTATAAAATAAACTTCCTGACTTTCGCCGGATCAACACGTGAAACAGGTGGACGGACTTGACAATCAAGTAATTACTCATTTAAAAGATCTGAGGTCAAGCGAAAATCAGTACGAATGCTACCATCATGAGCCCTTCATACAAGTAAATTCATCGAATAAAAAACGTTCCTGCTAAACTGAGAAATATTGCTTCAACATCACAATCCTCCATAGGCATAATTTGAAGACTTTAAGCAGACCGGCATTGAGGGGGTTTTACTGTGGCTCAGAGTTTTTTCAAGGTTAATACATTCCTCCGCATAACGCCCCGTTTGACAACCAAGGATGAAAACAGTACATGTAGGGATAATATTGATAGACTTGATACAGTGGAATGACAGGTGAACTGGATAACTCCTCGGTTCTGTATTGCTTCTGGTCGTTCCTCACCAGTACTTTTACCGCGACTTTTTTGGCCATTGCTGGCGGGGAACTTGCTGCGAATTCAGCTGCCATTTGGCGTCGTTTAGTTTTGTATCTCCTGTTCTGGAACCAGATCTTCACCTGGGTTTCTGTTAGTTTAAGAGCACCGGCCAGGTCTGCTCGTTCTGGACCAGAGAGGTACCGCTGCAAATTAAAGCGCCTCTCCAGCTCATAAACCTGCGCGTGAGTGAAGGCTGCTCGAGAACGTTTCTTGCTGGAATTGGGGTGATCACCAAGGCCGCAACTCTCCAGTTTCACTTGCTCTATATCTGGCAGTTGTTTATTCTTGGCTGCATTAAAACAGAAAACAAAAGAACCCGACTTTTTATCAAAATGTTATCATTGCAATAGAAATCTTGATAAATGCCTTTCTCTTTTTAACTACACATGCTAGTTTGAGTTACATGCCTATATAAGCAATGTGAATTAGTACACGTCAGGTACAGTTACACGAGGCTTTAGAAGACTTTCAGAACTGACCGTGACTTAAAACCTCCAAATTATAAATGGTAACGTGTTTTTGAGGACGTCATAATGATCTGAGAGATATATTAAGCCTAAATATGTATTCTATGAATTATGCTCACGATGTTTTTTTAAACATCGTTGATAAAATAACAGGCTACAGTTAAAAATGAAAACTGGCTACAAAGCACTAAGACATATAAGCAGTACTAATAAGTTTTTACCATGATTAAAAATAAAATGCGGACAACTAGAGCAAAGAAAACAAGTCAATACTTTTGTCAATGTCCCAGCTGCGAGTCGTTTTTGACACATTTCTGAGAAGGTAGTAACAGTAAAAATGCCATGGCGAAACACCGCAGCTTTGACGCTCCCACGTATGGAACATCAGTCACATTTATTGGTTAATTATAATATACCTTTGTCGCAGTCGTCATATTCAGGTTCCTCACCAGTGGATCCATCTTCACAAGAGGTTTCGTCAGATGAAGAGCTGTGTCGGACGTACTGCTTGCATTGTCCTGCCATGATCCTTGTACTCTGAATGTTCGACTTCATCTCAAGCCGAATCCGCTTTTTCTGTTCACTGTAATCCTTGGAGGAGACATGGTTCCATCCCTCCGTCCTGCTTCCAGGTCTCATCTGTAGATCAGATTTATCAAGTACACATAAATGTGGGTTTCTCCTGGTGACAGGACTAGTAAACTGAGACTCACGTCCTCTGGTTAATATGTCATTAATCGAGAAAGAAGTACGACTTCCTGCCATCTATGGCGTTTGACGGACTCCGATTTATAAGTGTATGGCACCCAAATTAGAACTGACAACAAAAAACTGAACCCGCGTGCCTTCATCCAAAAATTTCGAATGAACAAGTATTACAATAATTTGCGCTGTCTTCCTTCTCTTGTTTTGGGCGATTTCTTTGTAGTATGCACTTGGCCAAGTTAACTGTGTATCTGTCAAAACTGTTTCGTCCCTGTCGGTAGACCCTGCAGAATAACAGAACTGCGAGTTGACTGGCTATCTGCTCTCTCTAGCTCCGCCCCTCCATCCTTCTCCACCGAAAGGTCCTTGGAGGTTCTTTTGATTCTTTATGCGCCATAACCCAGTATAATACACATCTGTTTATTTTTAATCTTTGATGAATATGCAGAATTAGCACAGAATTCATTTTTGGTAATAGACAATTGTTTTCTGCTCCCAGTTAAAAACCGCAAGTGCTTATACGGAGTGATACTAATTAGACAAGTTACAATTCAAGTGAGTTTTTTATTTTACATATAAGCAGGGATCATGTGAAATTCGTATACATTTCCTGCTCAAGTAAAAAAAAGGACTATGCCTGCATTACAACTAATTCAGTATTTCTGAGTCAATCGGAATAATTACAGAAAAACAATGTAACAGTATATGTATGTATGCATGTATGTATGTATTTTTGAAAGTGACTTTGAAAAAGAAACTAAAACACCGAACTTCTAGAAACATGCACGCACTGTTTGAAACGTGTAATATACTAACGTCGTAATATACTAACGTTTAAACAAGACAATAAATCACGTGCAGCCTTTGATTAGCAACGCTTCTTTGTATTATTGAAAGAACAGGCCAAAAAAATGTTTAATCCATGACGGAGAACTTGAGGATCTTAAGGCGATAAGAACTGAAAAAGATAAAACAAGAATGAAATACAAGTCAGGAGCAGAGGAAAGAAGTCCTACATTTGGCATATCTTGGTAAATATATGGATACATGCACTGATTTTGTTTGTAATGCCTTTTACTTGTTTGTAATATTTTCTCGACGCGTATGTATTTGTTTTGTTGTACACATATTACGTAATATCAGAAATGTTTGTGCACCGCATGACGAGATTTCAGAAAATTAGAAGATATTAAGTCTTATGTGAAACTAATAGGCCTAGTATAGTTCCTATTAATAACTGCATTGGCTTATAGTTAAAATAAAAAACCCCAATGTATTTGTTCTCCTTTTCTCAATATACCTTTCTGGAAAATGATCTGCGTCTTCAATTGTGCATAGCATTTGCATACGGGCATGGAGCTTGCAGTCGTGCATTGCAGCGCGGTAGACCTTGGCATCCACAAAGGTGCTTAGACTTGACTATTTGTCATGTTTAGAATCAGTGGTGTCAGTAGATTCAGAACCTTATACATCCTGTGCTCTGTTGCGCGGTGGTCTTTTTTTCCAGTTTGGTGGATGTTGGTCAGTGTTGGGCCCAAGATTTTCGGGGTGGGGGGCAATCAGTGGCTTTACCTGGATTCCATCCTGGGGTGGGTATTGGGTATGTTAAGCGGGCACCAGAGTCCAATTTGTGCCTGAGGTCTTTTGGAAGTCCCCTGCTGGGCAGTGGTGGTTCTAGAGTTGCACCAGCAAGGCTAAAGCCTCAAATGTTTTTAGCAAAGCTGCAAATCTTTTTTTCGTCATATCTTGTTGGGTATATGTATAATGTTGTTTTGTTTTCCAAATTCAGAGCCAGGATGGCCACAAAACTAATGTACTTCAAAAGTAGTAGACGGACCCAAGCGCATTTACTAAGTGTGTGAAGTGTAAAAACACGAAAAGTTGGATGCAAAGTAAGTTTGATGATCAGCTCCACCTTGAACTTGGTCCCCTAGTGGCATCTGTATCATCAACACACATAATTAGAATTTTGGTAATTATAGGTAAGGCACATTGATTTAAGTGCATGGTTATGGCAGGGCATGATGAAGGAGGGACGATCCATGTAGCAGCTCTCACCAAAAGGGGTTTATTTAATTAGCTCTTAAGGCAAAACACTGGTGAGAACCATAACTAATCATTAAGGACTCGGGGTAGCAAGGAACAGGTGGGGTCAAATAACAAATACAGAAAAGGTCCAAACACTAAGTGAAACTAAAACAAGGAAAACTGAACAAACAGGGAACAGGAAACAAAAAACAAGGAACTAACTGAAATACACAAACAAGTTCAGCCTGGCCACCACAATAGGGGAGTTAGGACAGAGACCTACCACTTAGCCCATTAAGCCACGCATTTGCCTGGGGAACCGGCAAACACACTAAGGTAACACCAAATGGGATGTCCAGGGAGAACTGCTTTCCAGACGGGGAGAAGACACACAGGACAGGGTCAGTTTACAGATATGTACTAGCCATACTCTGTCAGAGTATGTAAGCCTGTAAATGAAGTTTGTTTTTCAGAAACATTTTTTTATAGAAGTTTTTGGAAATATGGTATAAAGTACCACGCGACTCTCAAGTAACTGCAAAGATTATGTAATTAGCTCCACCTTGTGGACATTTTCTGATATTTATCTTATCACATTCTGAAAAAAGAAAAATAATAGCAGCAGCAGTAGTATTATAAGTAATTTTTATTTTATGATTGTGATCCTTCTTTGATCTCTGCATCTTGAATTGGCTGCTTTGGTTATCACATAGAGTTTTGTGTCTTTACTGTAAGAGATGCAAGAAAGAGAACAATCTGGTCAGGTTTTTAAAAGAATTGGCTTGATTAAAAACCAGGCAATAATAT
This sequence comes from Hippopotamyrus pictus, assembly GCA_026781145.1. Classification (NCBI taxonomy): domain Eukaryota; kingdom Metazoa; phylum Chordata; class Actinopteri; order Osteoglossiformes; family Mormyridae; genus Hippopotamyrus; species Hippopotamyrus pictus. The sequence continues at coordinate 12,825,878 of JAODLC010000065.1, forward strand.
GCAAAGTGTGTTTGAGGTTTTACATAGTTACTGATGCTGATTTAATGTAATTTGAAGACTCAAGTTATTCTAACTATTAGATTTCAAAGAAATGTTGATAGGCAAAGCCTTATAAACTACTGTATATTATTGGACATGTCTTAATGTTAAGACTAATTTTGATTTGTAGACTAATTCAGGTCAGTAATGCATAACTAAGTATATGAAAATCCAATTGTTTTCTATACCTGCTTGTCTTATGCAGAGTCACAGGGCTCTGCAGTGTATCTCAGATGGCAGGGAATACATACCACACACACCATTTACAATTTAGCAGCTCCAATTGATTTTAGCATGTTTTTGGACTGTGGGGGAAGCCACACGATGACACAAGGAACAAGAATATTCATGAATTTCTTGCTTCTTTTTGGCACACTTCTCAAAACATTTGGACCATGTTTTTTAACTTATTGTAAAATTACATTGGAGTATGACATGAACAACGTAAGACCAGGCACAGAAGAGCATTAGCTTGGTTGTAAGGGTTTTCCAGAAAGTCTCTCTGCTGTAAAAGTTTGTGTTATTTAGATTTCATCAGTAAGAATAAATATTGCAGGTGCTTTAGTCTAGTAACTGTAATTTGAACATGACCATTTATTTTATTTTGCAGGGTGTTTGGTTCAGGGTAATGTAAAAGTGGGGCAAATAGCACATTGCACACAATGGCTTTCAAGGAGTCAACTAGACATAAATGCAGCTATGCTTAGTTGCAGAATGCCCAGTTACAAGTGTAAGTAGTATAGTATCAAGAACTACACATCATCTTCCAACAAATAAGGACAATGCAAGGACGAGAAGTGCAACATTAAAACATACTGGTAGCGCTGAAAGACATCAGTCTAGTGGAGGAATTCCTGAAACAGATTTATTATCTCTCTAGCAATGTGCATGTAGATGACAGATATATCTCTGCAAATATATTCTGGCATCCCTGGCATTAGCAAAATCTGGCATTCCTGGATTGCTTGAGTTAAACTCTTTATGTTCATAAACTCACCATTATTCCAGAGCAGTTTGTTTTACGTTATATTTAAATGCCAAATTGTTCTTGCGATGACATTAGAAGTGGTTGGTGACTTTTATTTGCCCCCTCTTTGGTTAGTCCTAGTGCAAATTAAACTCATAATGGTGCATGTCATAGTGTGTGCATACCAAATACATCTTTTATTGTAACTATGTTTTATTATGTAGCCTAAAGACAGGTTTAGGCTTATACTCGTATATCAATAATGTTTCTACCTAATAGATTCCCAAATTATCCATGTCAAGTCGTTACAATCATATATTAATATTTCAAGTACCTCTCACTAGTACCAGTTCTCATCCAGTAATCTCCATTTATTTATATTGGACATCAGGTAAGACTTAACTGATGATTTTGAAGTTACAATAAACCTGTTAGCAGAACTAAGCAAACAGGATCTAATATCTGTCATCACCTTGCACATTTGACATGTTAATAAATTGTCAGCTAGATACCATCTCCCAGTATTTTCGACAACCCCTTGATTATCCTATTTCTTAATGACTGAAGGCTAATCATGTTCCTTCATATCACCACTTTTTTTCCTTTTTTGTCCTCTAAAAAAGCCTTTTCATAGATGTGTGAAATCCAAACCATAGACTGCCCAAGCATGTCTGGATCTTACCACTTTACCTTCATGGGGAGTCTTGTTTTTTCACTACATAAAGCATCTTTGAAGTAAGAAGCAAATATAGCCCATAAAACAGAATAATCTGTTGCAATGATAAACATTTTCAATCTGGTAAAAATCTGACTGGTTAAGATTTAATTCTTTGCCAAATTTGATTATTTTAATATTCTTTCACACGTCTGTGGGAGTGTTAGGACAAGTAATTACTAGCTCTTTTCAAAGGCTAGTATCTTCCAATAGTGAATCCCCCAAATGTATCCAAATCCAAAATGAATATCAACAAATTCACATGATATGTTTGTGCGAGTTTCATAAGTAAATATTTCAGTTCACAGCTCATAACAAGCACGCACAAACCTGCCCTCTATGAAGGCTAATAGTTTAGCTAATGTTTTAAATGACAATGTTGCCGGTTAAACCTAATTTTATCCCTTAGTTCCTGTAAATGCAAACTGTGTGTTTGCTATGCTATTGTTCACTTAATATAATCATTCAGTATATCAATTCAATATACTGATATATTATTTATATTAGTTATATTATTTTTGTATCTATAGATGTATGTAATAGGAACATGTGTTACATATAGAGTATTTAGCAGAAACTCCAGAACAGTATTTTACTAATCAGTGTTGGAGGTATGGCTTTATTCTTAGATGATTTGCATTTATTACAAGAATCTCTTATTTCGTCGTGCGTTAATATGTTTCCTTTCCTAGATGTAAAGCATTTTGGATCATTTTTATTTTATTAAAATTAATAATAATCTTCTTGGTGGCATATGTATATTGTAGTGTAAAAGCACGAATGTTGTTTTTTTTTTTTTTTTGTGCTGTGTTGATGCTTTGAATCAGCTACGAAATCTCGGACGACAACGTTCTGTAGCCAACTCGTTTTACACTCAAATGTGCGGCTCTGCACTTATGCTGACACTATTGGTATGTTCTGCTGATACCGGTCCAAAGCATTAGGTTCCTATAACTTTATTTGGTTATTAACTGAATGTCACAGAGAACAATGTATTCCGTCGTTGTTTTCACCGAGAACGGAATAGTCCTATACGGAAATGCGTGCGGCGGAGTTATGTCACCGATTTTCCTAAATCCGGTGCACTGTGATTTCATTTGTCACATATTTATTTCTCATTTCTGTTGTATTCTTGCCTCACCTGTAAATCATTATATGACGCTTCAGGATCTTCAATTGTAATATTTATGGGTTTACATTGTATTTTATAATTTTACTAATATTTACTAGTTTTAAAAATATTCAACTTTATAGAAATGCTTAATATCGCAAAATAATTTATGTGCGACTTTTTCTAAGATCTCTTCTCCGGCGGTGTTCCATTTAAACTGTAGTTTCTGCTTCCTGTCTGTCTTCTCGACCCACCATCGTAGGGGGCTCTGTTTAATTTACTGGTAATCCACAGTTCTGAGAAACAGAGTCTATGTGTAATCACTGCATGGGACGCAGACAAATACTGCAGAAAGGCCTAGCTGGTTTATTTTTAAATCTTAGTTTTGGGTCCAAGAACTAGCGGTGCTGGATGTCTATTGTTTTTTTTTTTTTTTTACTTTTGAATAAATAGTTAATCGTTTTTAAAAAAATATAGAATAAATGAATAAAAACATAAGTGAAAATATATGAAATATCTGAGCCTATAAGACCTATCATGGATACAAATCTGCATCAGATTTAACTTGAATTAATTACGCTTAATATTTTCTGGCCTCTGAATGTTGCACTTTATAAATTGTCTCTTTTCAGTTTCCTTGAAAACGTTTTCTTTGCAATGGAGCGGCAGCGAGACCTTGTTTAGAAATAGGGCCCCTCTTTCATAAAGATTTTGCTCCACGCTAAAATTACGGTATTGGCGAGACGGATAAGGTGCTACACTTCATACAAGATGGGTAGTTGAAATATGTTTTATTGGCTAAACTGTTGAAATGAGTGATTTAGTTTATAAATGCATTTAGACGTTAATCATTTACACGTATACGCTTCTTTGCACTGTCGTTTGCGTCCTTATATCTCAATTCCCTTCGTTTTTTCTACCTCACAGAATCTCTCAATTTCCGTACTCCCTTTTCTCAAGTAGACAAATGGGTAAACTTGTAGCAATAATGACCCCGCTTTCAGACACCAGCCTCCCGCTGTACCCCCATCTCTTGGAGCCTGACTGGAGTGCTCTCCCAACCCCCAACCCCCCCCAATCAGAGCCCCTTTCTCAGTGAACAAAAAAGAGCGAACAAAACTGAACACATTTCTATCCATTCTCCAACCAAAGTAGAGCAGCTAGCTTGTTAAGATAATGTCCCTGCTCCTGCCTCATTTAAGAATATTTTAGGACGTCAATCTTACAGCTCTTGGACTCTTTTGTTTTTCATGGAGACCCAAGCTTCCTACCACACACCTTTTGTTCATGACTCCAATAACGGCTATTATGCACAGCCCGTAGCCCAAGCCTAACTGCTTCTTTCATGGTTTTTAAGATGCTTAATCGCGTCGTCAGAGCTTCCCAATGTAGGAATAACTTCCTCCTTTCACACCACTTGGCACATGGACAATTATTCTGAGTCCGCACAGCCTTTCCTTTCTGCCTTCAATAAGACATTTTGGGTAAAAGGGAAGGAACGGACAAAGATGCGCCATGCTATAATCAGCACCCAATGCTTTTAGCCAGTTCTGTTGGTTATGTTTCACAGTGTGTGGAAAGGCAAACTTGAAATCAAGTAATGCATTGATAAAATACAAATGTCGCTGGAACGTTGTAATTGTATATGTGAGAAATACAACATTTCCATTGGTTTATATTTGTATATTTCTGGAGCTAGATGTGGCTAAATTAGCAAAATTATGATTTTCATAAACTAACGCGCATTAAGTACAAATACAAAACTGAATCTTACATCATTATGAAGACGAGTGCTTTCGTATAGGTCTGGGCTGTTAAATGAAAATGAGATTAATAGCATTTACAGTCCCTTCTAATATCTGCTCTTCATATTACGAAAAACAGTATATTCATGCTACATACCTATAAACTGTTTATTTTCTCATTACATTAGGAAACTCAGATTGGTTTGCATACGTATATACTAACCATGAACCATGTAACTTTTATGGAGATTTACCTGTAATAAATAGTATATCTTGTTTTTAGAGACGCTGATTTCTAATTATTTCTGAAGTAATCAGATTGTATTAGCGTTTTCCTTGGTTAACATAACACCAAACACACTTTGAAATATACAGAGCAGATGACTTTTCACTTGAGACAAATTGTAGTGTCTTCAGATATCAACCAACCAACAGATATCAAAACACCTGATTTTGTTTTAAGAAATACTGCAGCAATTTCAAATTCCTTAACATCGATCCTGGTCTTGTGGTGACATTTGGTCGGAGGCTTTCTACCATGCACGAATTCCATGCAGTGTTCCTTGACACGCTGAGACGGTTGTCCCTTGGTGTGTTGGAGCCCGGGATGAAGCACTGAGATTCGCAATATTGCTAAGGTTCATGTTCATGAAGGCGCTGGCGGCTGTAGCCGGGGGGAGAGTGGAAAGAGTGGAGTAAGTACGGCTGTAGCCGTTGTTGTATGGCGGACTGCTGTAGGTATATGCCGGGTATCCACTGTAGTTGTAAGGATTTGCTCCCATTGTATAATGTGAGTCGTAGTTCTGTGATCCCCCCAAGCAGGGTTTGCCATCTCGGACCAAAACTGGCACAGCCACACGTCTTGGTGGTGGTGGATGTTGATGTCCGGAGATGTCCAGTGTTTTGTCCTGGCGCTGTCGCTTACATTTGTATCTTCGGTTTTGGAACCAAATTTTTACCTGTGTGGAAGTCAGTTTCAAAGCACTGGCCAAGTGTTCCCTCTCCGGCGCCGACAGGTATCTTTGCTCCTTGAAGCGCCTCTCTAGTTCGAATACTTGGGCCTGCGAGAAGAGAACCCTCGGTTTCCGCCGGTTCCTCTGTTTTTGTGGTCTCTCTGAGTCAGAGTGTCCGCCGTCTTCACACTCCGGAGATTTCGTAACCATACTGCAGTTCTCTGCAACGTCAGATCATTACAATGTTATTATTTTGTGCCTTGATCACAGTCGCATAATTAGACTTAAGTTTAAATTGTTTGTGCTTTTAGAGGCGAATTCATATTACTAAAATGCAAACGTATACTATTTATGTAATAATGACGGCTCGTTGTGCACTTGTCTGCATAACCAACATGAGTAGTGTTTAATTTGTGTGACACAATAAATGACAATTCTTTGATAAAAGGGACCTTGGAAGAACCAAATAAAAGTACATGATGTAAGTAAGGCTGAAAGTAACCCCGCAAGAAAATGCTCTAGTAAGTAAAATGTATGTACTCAGACCGTATAAATACGAGTCGTATACTTAATTGAAATTGTATAAATCTGAACACTTCTCAATTTGATGTGTAAATTTTACTTTATCAATATATATTTCATTACGTCGCATAAACATTACTGTCATAATAATATGACTCGTTAGCTTATTTGTTAACCGTTTTAATAATTGCACTTTTAAAATCTTTGGAATGTCGGCGGTGTAACCATATTTGCATTTATTTATTAATAGGTTATTAGTATATATTTGTATATATTTGCCCTAGATTCTCACCTTATCCATATGCCATAAGTTAATAAAAGTGGCATTGTTACTCACTGGTTTCCTGATCTTCGACCTCCGCCACTGAAGTGGTGACGGTAGAGTGGACAAGCGCTGAGGGAACGTAAACCTCTGAAGAAAGACTGCTATCCGGATCGGGCAACGAATTCAAGTAGGACATACTTTCATCTGCATCCGACAATCCGGGGCTCTCCCCTGCCACGATCATGCACAAAGAAGTCGACTGAAAATGGTGCTGCTCTTGAATGTCCCACTGATAGCACGCGTCGCGGGACTCGATATGTAATATTTGCGACTGTTGCTCCAGATTCAGTATATCTTTGACAGAAAACGGTGTTGTAGTGAGTGGACTCGGAAGCATCATCGAATCCTCTCAGCTGCATCAAGAATTCTTCTCAGTTTACAGCATGGACCTTTTAGAATGATTTTTGTTTAGATTGGCAATAACGATATATACACTAAATGTATGCTATTTAATCATTATCAAACCTCAACCAGAAAGAAAAGTTAAATATAAAAGCTGCTCGCCTGTTTTCCGTGAATCAGGAAGATTGTTGGCTTTCGTGTATGACAGATATTCCGACAGCAGTTGTCTGTTTCGTTCCTGTTGTCACTGGGAGGCAAAGTGCCTCTCCTGCTCAATGACGTCACCGGCGTGGGGCGGGATGAAAGGGAAGGTAGTATAATGCCAGGGAAAAACTTTGGAAAGATGAAGGCATGTATGGGACAAGGTTAACTAATCGGTTGTATCAAACTCTTAACCGAATACCTAAGCAAAGAAAGCAGAGGTATAAGGGGAAATAATTATAGGCTATAGGCTTGATGCTGCTAAATTAATCTGCCGAAAAGGACGATCTTAGACAAGTCCAACAATAGTTTTTGAGATTAATCACAATTAATACGAGTCATCAATATAACGTTAGCAGCCGGGAATGTGTCAGATTATCCACGCTGTCAGAAAAAAAGAGTACCAACTTGTACCTTTGCTTGTCACTGTGGGTGTACCTTCAAGGCTCTGCCAATTGTACCCTATAGCTGTAGGTAAATGTACCTTTTAAGGTTCAGAAATGGGCTATGAGGAACCTTTTTATACCACTGGGATACATTAATGTTGCTTCTACCTTGGGGATGTTCCTCAAAGCCCATTTCTGTACCTTTTTTTCTCACAATGCAGCAATAGTAAAGTATGTCGAGAATTAAAGGAATTGTTAATACACGCTATATTTTTTTATCATATTGTGTTGTAATGCAAACACTTGCGAAATATTATACATTATACGTACCCATTAGATATGTGAACGTATAACTAGGGATGGTTTAGTGTGAACAGGATTGTGGAAACACATCGACAAAATTTTTCGATGGTTCTTGGACAGTTAAACACTTAAGTGAGATGATGAACTACGTTGAACCATAACTTCAATCATTCGGTTGCGAATGTCTGCTTGGAACAGTTATGGAGCAGCTTCTGATAATTATATTCGTATTTGTATTACAACGCACTTTTGTAATCCCATTATCAAAGAAACATTTCCTATGATGTTTTTTCTACCTATCGTAACGTGAGTTACGATAGGTAGAAATACCCAATATCAATAATACCCAATAATAAACTATTTAACGTTTATTTCTAGGACAGCAATGATTTATGTTTTAAAGATTGTGATCTTTGATGTCTAAATAAGTCAAGAAATAAAACCAGTAAAATTTTAAAATCTATGTAGCATTTTGAATCAATTAAGCCTGAATACATTTTCTTTTGCATAATGCATTGTTTCATGTTGTTGAAAATATTGTAACCGATCATATGTAAATCACATATGAAATAAAAGAATTTTTATGGCATAAGGTGGTAGCAACAGTGTGCCGAAAGTCTTTCAGTAATTTTTTTTTTTGCTGTACAACCAGGAATGTTTAGTGTCTAGATATCGTGTTCAGTATTAGGACGTGTGAATATTAGTTTATATATTGGAATGCTCATATGTAAATTAGTTGAATATGTGTTTTCATATATTCATTTTTATTTATTTGCGTGCATTATACATCACCTTGTTTAAATAACCATGACAGAGTTTATAGTGGAATATTTAACTGGCGGTGTGTGCACTGAAATATCTCATAAAATCTGATTTATGTGCTTATTTGTAAGCTGGGGCGGATCTAAGAGGTTGCAACCCCACATCAAAATAACGAAATATAGATTATTTTATTTTTTTTTAAATAGTCATATGAGACATAATGACGCGCGGCCACTCCCATAAATATAACTGGCTCTTGTTAGGGTTGCCACCTGTCCCTTATACTACGGGATCGTCCCGTATAATACGGGACGCAGCAGTTTATCTTCCATTGCGAGACGATACCGTATTATAAGGGACGGGTGGCAGCCTGACTCCTGATGGCCACTCCAATCAAAACTGTCCACGGGCGCCCCTGTTTGAATGAATTAATCGTTTATGGAGAGTCTAAACAGCCTTTCTACTTTATAATGTGTTTCCCTTATTTTTAGGCAACATGTTTCGTGCAATTATGCAGAAATTATGAATATACATATTTTAAGTAATACATCTTCCCTGAATTAAGCCTTTCGGTAGTTAACTTGATCCAGTCAATTAAGCTACTGGAGGCTACATTTTATATAAGTTCTCTCAGCAGAGGATGAAACATTTTTATAATCCGCTATACACTATTTCTATAATTTCCTGTGCAGTAACCAAGTTTTTGTGCGGTTCTGAAGTTTAAGAAATTATAGGTCTACAGATAGACTTTTAGGTCTACAGAAAGATAGCGACGAAGTGAGACGAATTTACCGCCCTTCGATAGATTCTTTCGCAAATCTTCACTCAGCTCTCGGGAAATTTTGTCAATTTTATTAAAATATGGCAATACTAGATGTGGCACAATTCGTATCAATAGCTTGCTTATAGTACTGGAATTTTGATGGGCTTTTCAATTTTAGGGTACATTTTGTTTGTAGAATTTTGGACAGGCTACTTGAAGCTCTCACCAATATGACCACTTGTCTCCTGTCAAATCTGACGACGTAGTGGAGCCAGTGACAAAAAATTGGCCGCCAATAGAACCAAGAAAAGAACGAAAGGGCGAGACGACACAATCTCATCCGTTTTCCATAAACAAAAAGTGTTTAAATCATGGCCGCGTCTTGCTTCTCCATCCCGAGTTTTATGCCCTCAAACGGCCCATTTCAGAGAGTGAATGAGAGTCATAGCGGCGGTTTACCCTTAATATAAACACCATCCTTGCGCTTCTTTCACTTAGAGAATGTTGTTCTTTTATTTGTTTGTACTCCGTAATGGATAATTGTATTTTTTTCAGGGGGACATGGCTTACATATAAACAAAATTAACGCTCTGTGTGTAAATAATAAAACACACATATCGGCATATAGCGATGCCAGTGATTTTCATGTTTTATCCTCATTTTAAACCATCCAGCATTTGTGAAGTATATTTCATTTACTACGCATTATTTACTGAAATTGAAACTCAGACCTGTGTCAAAAATATAATTTAAATTTAAGTTGCATGTATATACAACTTCTGAGATGTATTTTTCAGGTTTGTTGATGTGTGTCTATCTTTGCCTAGATAGGTTATTATGCCAGGGATACCAGAATAGTAGCTGCAAAAATTGTCCATATCGATTTTGCTGTCAGTTCCATCATCACATGTAAGTAACGCGTCATTTCGCCCGCATTTGGCGTTGTATAAAACCGATTAACTTATGTTTTACAAATATTTGTGTACACTGCATAATAAAACTGTATAATTGAGTGTACAGGTTTGAATGGGCAATATATGTGTCCCCAGTTAGTGTAAAATAAAGGAAGCATTGCCGGAAAGAAATAAATTGTAAAAATACCATACAGGTTAACATCGTTCCTTCAGTATTAAATGTGGACAAATATTTCACTCATATAATAAATCTGGATTAAAAAGTTGACTCAGTTTAGTTCACATGGCCGAAATTTATTTTAAATGCACTTGTTGAAATATGTTTAGCAATAAATGCTATTGTTTTAGATGTCTATAAATCGATGCATATATATCATCAGCTCTGTTAATGGAATAATAATCGCTCTATTACTCAGTTTTAACATGATTAACATTCTTTATTAGCAATAAAAACAACACGAAACAATAATGCAAATTCAAGAGTATAGTCGCCAAATGATGCATCTCTTTAGCTCTATTTTATTTCATAAATGTAGGCTATTGTATTCTGTGCGTGTTCTTTTTCTTTTTTTTACAACTGTCAACGATATTATAGCAATTAATTTTTGTCAGAATCCGTTATTTTCCGTGACATGGATGTTCAGGGGTTCGTTTGGGCAACATGACAACAAAATGTACTGTAACAGCCAGCCCACTAAACAGGGCTGCTGTACTCCACGATTCTGAGGAACGTCTTGTTGTTAACTTTGACGTTATCCGTAGGTGATGTTATAGGTTTAAACCTCAAAATAAATAAATAAAATAAAAATATTTTAAAAATAAAAAGCATATAACCTTCTGTAGAAACAAGCTACTTTACGTCTTTAACTTGCCTGTTACAACCAAACTTGACAAACTCACAAAAAGCCTTCTCAACATCACTACTAACTCTAATTAAATTTACTCTAGGTAAGTAAAGTATTAGCCATTATACTTTATTATTAGCCAGTAAAGTATTCAGCCACATAAAACTATTAACAATGGCAAACCTCCTTAAACAGATGGCAGGTACAAGTAATATTTTAATACTGTGTAAAACATTGTGTGATTTTGGGAAATGTTCAGTGATTATACCTCTAGAGTCTAAAACGAAACCAATCATATTCTCAAATACATTACCTGAAGGTTAAACAAAAAAAGAAAAAGTAAATGTAAGTGCTTAATCTTGGAACATAGCCATCCGTGACGATCTCCAATAATAAAAGTCATAATAACAAGTGAACAGTGTATTAATTTGTACAATGACAGCAACAAGTACTATAACAAGAAGCATATTAATACTATTATTACTGATACCACTCTACTAATATACATGTACATAACATTTATTTTTTTAGTAAACATTTTTTTGTTCAAAGCCACGTACAACTGAGGCAGACAATACAGTACAAGAATACGGATGTCAAGGAGCCAGCTAGGCAGAGTTTCCAGTGAATGCCAGAGCTGAACTGGCCATCTGGTTTAGCATTGAGTATGTGGACTGAAGAAATGTATCATGGGAGACCTGGTCAGAAAAATGTGTTGGTCTGAAAACATCATCAGGGTGACCCACATCACTCAGCATTTAAGTCTAAGTAGCATCAGAGCAAGAACTAAACAGTGGATACAATGAAAACAAGAACCTATAGTAAGGCTGCTATTGAAACTAAAGCATACACAAGAAACCAGCAAAGGAGTTCCAGAGCAAAGAGCAGGACAGTGGTGTAGGGCCTAAAGTAGATGGGTCTCAAGGTGAGACTTCTAATTTGGTGGAGGAATCTCCAGATGGTATTTGCTTGATGACTGAAGGAGGAAAGACAGGATGTAGGTCTTGATGAGGGTCTTAATGGGGATAGTTGCCATCCCATTAATGGCTCTGAAAGCGAGTGCCAAGACCTTGGACTTGATGTGAGTGCCTATAGGGAGCCATTAAAGAGGAACAAAGAGGGGTGTAACATGAACGTTTTGGCTAATTGAGTACAGTTTAATATACACTCACTGGCCACTTTATTAGGTATATTTTTCAACTACTTATTCTAATCAGCCAAACATATGTCAGCAGCACAATGTATAAAATCATACAGGTGCAGGTCAGGAGCTAATCAAAAACTGATGCTCAGCTGGGATTTGGACAATCTCTAGGGTTTGCAGAGAATGGGCTGAAAAAAGGAAAAAAATAAAACTCCCGGCGAGCGACAGTTATCTGGGCAAAAATGCCTTGTTAATAGCAGAGGTCAGAGAAGATTGGCCAAACTGGTTCAAGCTGATAGAAAGGCAACAATAACTCAAATAACCACTCATTACAATCAAGATTTGCAGACGTGCATCTCTGAATGCACAACACACCAGATACCATTCCTCTCAGCTAAGAACAGGAAACAGACACTACAGTGGACACGGGCTCACCAAAATTGGACAATGGAAGATTGAAAAACGTTGCCTGATCAAATAAGTCTCAATTTCAACTGTCACATTCAGATGGTAGGGTCAGAATTTTGTGTAAACAACATGAAAGCATGGTTCCATCCTGCCTTGTATCAGCAATTCAAGCTGGAGGTGATGGTGTAATGGTGTGGGTGATATTTTCTTGGCACACTTTGGGCCTCTTAGTACCATTTGTGCAACGTTAAAAGATCATAGCCTACCTGAGTTTTATTACTGACTATATCCACCCCACCAGTGTACCCAGCTTCTAATGGCTACCTCCAGCATGATAATGTGCCATGTCACAATTCTCATTCAGTCTCAGACTGGTTTCTTGAACTTGACACTAAATTCACTGTATTCAAATGGCCTCCGTAGTTGACAAATCTCAATAGAATAGAGAGAGATTTGAATCATGAAGGGGCAGCTGACAAATCTGCAGCAAGTGCGTGATGCTATCATGTCAACATTGTCCAAAGTCTCTGTCAGTGTTTTAAGCACCTTATTGAATTTATGCCAAGAATTAAGGCAGTTCTCAAGGCAATGTGCAGCTCAGCAAACTAAGCCTTGCTACCTGTGATTAGAAGGTTGCTGGTTCAAGCCTGTCTTTGGCAGACTTGCCACATCTCCAAGGGCCCTTGAACATGGACCTTAATCCCATCTCCATGGTAGCTACCAAGCTTGCTCTCACCTATGTGTGCCATGAAGAGCAAGATGGGGTAGGCATTGTAATGGTCGGTATAAGAATTAAGGATGCTCTGTTCTGCATTATAAGGGTATTTATAGTGCATTATAGATGAGAGCTTCATAAGGCAGTCATAATTTATAATAAACATGACTATAATGTGTTATGTCTTTTTATAAATATTTACTGTATAGTCATGTTTTTAATTCTTTATGAATGCATTATCATGCATTTATTATGTGTTTTTAAATTACTAAAAGCATGGCCTTATGTAAAGTGTTATCAAAACCAAATTAAGAAACAAGTACATTTACAAAGGCTAAGCAATAAAAGTGTTTTCAAATGAGACAAAAAATCGGTTACCAAGTCAGCCAGTCTAATGCTTGGAGGTAAGCCGCTCCAAAGTCTGGGATCCATCACAGCAAATGCTATATCACCTTTGGTTTTCAGTCTGGACTTTAGAACAGCAAGTAAACCTTGGTCAGATGATCTTAAAGGCCTGGCTGTTTGATAGGGTACAGTACTAGCAAATCAGATACATACTGTGTAGCTAGATCATGCAAGGCCTTAAAAGTGATTAATGACATTTTAAAATAAATTCTGAATTTAACTGGAAGCCAGTGAAGTGATGCCAAAACAGCGGTAATATGTTCACGAGGCTTTGATCTTGTAAGTAATTAAACATAACCCATAGTGTGTTTCCCGAAAGCTTTGTAATGTGAAGTACATATTTTGTCATCGTAAAGAAGCTTCTGACAACTGTTTCTTTGCCACCTTGCTGGCTGGTCACTGAGAGACATCAGGTATCTTCTTAGCAAATATCTGCTGACTCCAGTGTTGAATCCCCAAACTGTGGCTGAGGAGAGGTATAGCAAAGCACACCAAAGAAGTTGTACAGCATTCTTTGGTCATTTTCCTCTGAATGCTGCTGTTCTGCTGTCGTTGTCTGTGCTACGCTGCAGAACATTGCAGTAATTTTATAAAAAATTTCGCCCACCTACTACATAAGTTGTTTTAACTCAGTAGAGATATGCTGCTTTCTTTTTCTATTTTTTTTTTTTTTCAAGGAAGACACATCACAATTTGAGCCCATTTGTCATGATGTGGGCTAAGAGCTTATAGATTAAAAACATCAGCTTTCATAAACAAAGTCTGTGTAAGAATGTACTTTAATTAAAAGTACAATAAATACATAAACAGTAACATAGTTGTTTACTATAATTATTAAGTACAGTATTATTATAAATTATTATTATTATTTAAAATCTTATAGGTCCACCATCATATATGCAGTCCATCATTGAATGAAGCAGCACACTTCACACGCACATACTTCTGCGTTCACTTGAAGAAGTGTTGGACATAGGCATGGCTTTTGATATAAGAAAGGGGCTGTGCTGGATGTGGGCTGGGTTGGATGTGGGCTGTGCTGGATGTGGGCTGGGTTGGATGTGGGCTGTGCTGGATGTGGGCTGGGTTGAATGTCCATCTCCGCCTTCCTGCAGGTTGCACCCAGACCCTTCTCGTTTTCTTCTCTGGATCAGCTGCGGTACAAATTGGACAAAAATCCGCAAATAAATAGGAATGAAGTCACATATGCCGCATGATCCACAAATAGATGGGAAGTAATCTACATTTGCTTACGTCTGATGTCTCCGCCATGGCACCATATGTGTAAAGTTTGCATGTTCTCCCTGTGCCATTGTGGGGTTTCTTCTGGGTACTCTGGGTTCCTCCCACAGTCCAAAAACATAACTGGAGTTACCAAGTTGCCCATAGCTGTGCTTATGTATGTGAAATAAATAGGAGCAAAAACACAAATGTCACATGACCCACAAACAGATGGGAAGTGATCCACGTTTGTATTTGCTGGCCTGGCTTAGTGTTTACATGGAGGACGAGCCTGTTTCTTGCAGCTAACAAAACTGAGGCCTAAGAAAACATCTTGTGAGTGGAACAGGTTCCCCTGACCTTATGCTCATCAGCAGGTGACAGCAGGAGAACTCTGGTGGCTGGATGAAGGGCTGTGATGATATCCTTGTGGGTTTAGATGTGGCCGGAGCCTGGGTGCCTGGTCGACAATCTGCTTAAGTGCTAGAAATTTAGTTTTGAAATACCAGAGCTGGCTATGCCGCTTTGACAGTTTTTATGCCATGACTTTTATGGTTCATCTTTTAAAAAACAAAATTTTTTTATTCCTGGGAGTTGAATTGTGATTGGTTGTGTCTGTGCCTGGCTGGTACTTAGGTTAATTGAGTTGGTTCTTAGGATTGATTGCAGTGCTTCCAGGGGGTACTTCATGCTGAAATGAAAGGCAATCGCCTTGTTTTTAGATGGTTATGTTATATGTGTATTTTTTTTCCTATTGTTTCCTTTCAATGCAAAATTATTGTAGAATGCTTGCCAAGTTAAATTAAACACAAGAGCTTGAAGGTACTTAAAGACCACATATATTGTCAGGATTCATCTTTTGGTAATCCTTTGAGCAGCTTTTATGGAATTTTCATTAAATACTCATTTTGTATTCATTTTACATTTGGGATGTCTTAACTGCAAACAAGCTGAGCATATTCGTTTTGCTTTCTTTCCCTTTGTAATTTGATTTTCCAATGCTATTTCAGGTAACCTGCTGGTGTAAGCACAACAGAGGCTTTACATACAGTCTATTGATCATGGCAAAGAGTGATGTCTGGTGTGGGCAGTCAGCAGCAAGGGTGTGTGAGGAGGCAGAGGGAGGGCCCTCCTCATCTGCATGCTGGGGGTCCAGTGCTTTGCCACTGTCTTTTTTCCCAACACAAACAGATCATGTGATCACTCACTGGGCTCTTCATTACAGCTCATTGGTTTTTTGGCATTAAAATTTTATTGATTTTCTTTGGAAGGCCCAGTACATGACATACATCCAGAAAAAAAAGCATATATAAACCCTTATATCTATACACACCTAATAGACATGGTTATTACATTTTAAAATATTAAGTGCATATTATTGAAGGGCAGACAAAAAAACCTACACAGCACAAACTGTTGTATTCAAATGAGTCCAAAGTCTAACCCCCAGCAAAGTTTGTTAGTTTCATTTTTACGAGTGTCATGCCCCGATCGTACTGATCCTCTTGTGTGCCTCGCCCCCTCATCTACCCTGTGTGGATTCCCCGTGTTATTAGCTGTTTTTTTAGTTGTGTTAACTGTTGATGTGTGTTTAAGTGTGTTTCTGTGAATGTTTCCCCAGTCTGGTCATTGATGTCGTTCTGTGCTCCTTAGTGTGTCGATTCAGAATAAGACCCGTGTTCACCCGTTCACCCGTAAGACCCGTGTTCACCCGTGTTCACGATATTTTCACCATGGCTCCCAACCATTCTTTCACGACTGGGGCTTTAGTTGTTTTCCAGTGGCTCAAAATTATTTGGGAAGCAGTAACTAAACCTTAAATGGTAACTGAAAATAGATTATTTAATATATTCGGCATCTGAGACCTGTCCCCTAGCAAACACAGCCCAGGGGGCAGTGGATATCTGATCTTTACCAGCTACTCAATATTCTTAAAACTCAGACCCTCAGCTCAACCCAGAACAGCCTGCTGAGCGGGCATTCCCATATTCAGTGCAAAAAATATAGTTTTCCAGTAAATCAAGGTTGTGTTTATGCTTGAATTCCAAATGTGTGTTATTTCTCTGATTCCTGCAACTAGTAGTGAGACCAGTTTTAGTAGTCGTGCAGGCAGGAGGCATAGTTCGTGTGCTGAAGATGACAAAAGTGCAGTCACAAGGACAATAAATAGAATGATTGTACTGTACAGCAAATGTTTAAAACTTAACCTTTACTGCCACCTTGTGGAAGCAAATTGTATGAATCGTGATTTTGAACCTGAACCGATTGTGTTTTTTTTTTACATTTTTGGGAGGATTTCAGTGGTGGATCCTGCTAAGAGCAATATGGACAATTGCCCA